>ML782750.1:251303-268623 GCA_009831015.1 Picea engelmannii | reverse complement strand
CAATGTCACAAAACTTTGGACAATTTTCCACTTTTCATAAATTAACTGAACAACATATATTTATTTCATTTTCTCAACCAATATATAAAAAAATAAATATTTTATTTATTTATTTAACTTGAATGAATACATAATATCAATCTTTGAATATCTTCAACTTCAAGCAACTATGAGAGACCCAACTCTCTGTTACAAGACCCAACTTTTAGTTCTCATATCTAACTGAGAAATGAGGAATCCAACCCTCATAACAAGTCCGAGCTTGTTGATCTTAAATTCAACTGAGATGTGAGGAATCCAATCCTCATACAAGACCTGACTTGTAAACAGGCACCAACCTGATAGATTGAACCTTCATTCAATCCATTATATATAATTATATATGCTTCAACAAATTCAACTACTCTGCTTCTTCTCACCATTTTTTCTTATTTATATAGTCTTCCAACTGGTGTGAATTTGAAGCATTGTGTCTTTTGATATTTGAACCATTATACCTTTTCATTTAAATGATAATATTAAAGTTTAAATAATATTATTTTTCCTTTTATCCTTTATTCATAATTCTCATGATTTAACTCTCTTTTAATCATGATTGTGTGTCGGTTCTTTTGTCTTCATGAGTTGATCACATACATGGATCGACTCATTATATCGTTCTCCTGCTTCTGCTATGTCCTCAGTTCACCAACAGATCATATTTGATCTTTTTACCGATTCTCTGTATTGTTCTAGTGTTAAATATATATCAAATTATTATACAGACCTTAAGCTGTTTGTAGAAATGAAGTCTGTATGAGGCACTTCCTTCAAACCATTTTCATATGACCATAGGCGTAGAACCAAGGTCTTATTAATTTAAGCGCTACCTCTTCTTTCGCCATTATTCCTCTATCACGAGACAAATGTTTTGTGCTTCGGAATTCTTCCCCCTTTTTTTTTATCCCCCATATGTCCAGTGATGGGACCGTGTTCTTTGGTACTTCATCCTTCGGGACTTCATGCCTTTGCAACCTTTCAAATCTCCTGAAGCAGATTTCACTGAAGTGCGTATACAGATTTCACTAGTAGATCGGACATTCCATATCTTCCGTGAACGAACGATCCTTACTTATATAGAGGATTCAATCACAATTATGACTTAATCAAGAGTTGATATGAACGATTCTCATTCACTTCAGTACTTAGGGATTTTAGGCACTTACTGGTGGTGAAACTTCCGAAGTACAAACTCCTGGAGTGACATAACTTGCTGACGTCACCTATTGACATGGCACTGAATGAGTGGCTTCCACATGAAAAATAGATTCGTGACTTACCCATATCTGAAATGCCAACTACACCTTGACACTTGTCATCATCTGATTGCACCATGTTTCCTTGCTGACGTGGATCTCCTCATGTGGAACATGTTCTCCTACTGGATCTAACAGTTGTCACAACTCCGGAAATGTATCTTAGATTGACGACTGAGAATGACTTCGTCCTTCGACGCTTCAGGTGAATTTACATGTTCTCAACCCTTTTCTGCTGAAGTGGTCAGCGTCGAAGTTGACCATTGCTACCTTGTCATGCTCTGAATAGATCAACGGTCGAGGGGTTTTCTAGATCTGACGGTTGACGAGAGCTCGTGAATCTGGGGCTTCGACCTTGGTATTTTCTTATCCTATCCTTCCACTTTACTGGATCCAATGGTCAGTATATTATCCGAAGTGTTCCTTAGATCGGATGACTCATGTCCACTTTGACACTTCGGCCTTCGGGTAATCTTACCCATTCTGGGCTTCTTTTCTCTAGAGTAGTCAGCGCCAGAGTTGATTGTTGTTGATCTAATAGTTCCCCTTTTCTATTCCAAATCAATGACTAATACTTAACTCTAGATCAAATCTTGATCTAACAGTTGGGAAACCATCCGCAGAACCTGCTTCAGATCTGACGATTGAGATTTAATCCTTCCCAATCTCTGACTTAGCCTCGATGTAATGATTCTAGATTGTCCCATAATAAGAATGAATGGCTCCTGTGTGTCATCTCTTTTGAGCTTCGATTAACATTCTTTCTTCTGATCTGTTCATCGTTATTTCTCCTAATATTTTAATAATAGTTTGTGCATTCTTTTATGCACTGATCTTTGGTCATTATCTCTCCTGAGATCTTAATTCGTTGTGCTTTGTTACTTCTTCTGTACATGGATTCTATGCATGCTAACTCTCCTGAGCTTTAGAGTCATAGGATCACTGTTGATCCTATCATGATCAATAGTGATCACGAATTGCTTCTGCCACAAGGTGATCTTCCTCTTCTTCTGATTATTGTACATGTTGAACTCATGTTGCCATCAATGATAACACATAATCAATAATGCCAACACGATCTAGTCATCCTCACAAGGATCGAGGAGCTGGTTGAGAGTGTAAGATCCAAGATTATAAACACGCATGGCGTGACATATTACTGAACCATAATAGAGATCTTGATAGCCAGATCTTTGTGGATGTAGCCCAGGAGGGAGTGAACCAAGGTAACACCTGTGTTATGTGATTGAATGTATGTGTCTCTATTATTGTTAAGTGTTGAATGTTAGATGAATGAATAAAGTGACTAGTTAGATCTGATATTTCACATGAATGAATAGAAGGACCGCTATAATCAGATGTTAGACTGAATAAATAAATATTACAAGGTACAACCACAGATCTCCACTCATTCCCAGGTTGCAAACACCTGAGTATTGCAGCCATCCATAGAGTTATCTCGGGTGAGACTGCGTGGTACACTCTGTGTGCTGCGTTGCCTTCTGGTTTACCAGAGGGGCCAATAGTTTTAGGGGGATTTTGTTGGGAGCTTGTTAAATTTGAACCTGGGTCAATATATGACAATATGGTAGGATCATAGTAGATAACTGATAAAGTAGAAGATAAAATCCAACAAATGGTTCCGTTGCTGGTTGGTTGGAACAAGATGGGATTGAGTGAATGAGATCTGCTGAAGAAGCGTCAAAAGAATGCCAGATCAGAGCATAAGACGTTGAGAGAATGAGAATCTAAAAGGGGATGTTGAGACCATGGAATCCAACGAAGGAAGAAATAGAGAATTGGTTGAAAAAAAAGGAGTCGGAGTTTGTGCAGAAAGATAACATAAACCTGAAGTTGACACCACACAAATATCTGGACAAGTACGTATTCAACGAATTGCATGAAGTATTTTTCTGTGATTTCCCGTATGTATTTCATGAGTGGATAAAAAGGTTGAAAGACAACCATCCTACAAATCGGATCAGACAGCTAGAGTGGAATCCTATAGATATCATGTAGTTACAACAAGTTGATAATAAATTTACGCGTGTAGTAGATTCTGGTTAGACAACATTGTTGCAGGATTTAACACAGAATTTGCAGTAGATACATCGAAGTCTTATAGTGAAACAGAGAAAGAATTCTTGAAGGGACCTTGAGGTAGGTATATCAGATCATTATATACTTCTATTAATATATTACTATATAACAAAGGTGTAATGACAATGGCCTTATACAACTAAACTTCTCTGTGTGCATGGGGGAAGGGGGGAAGCATTGACAAGAGAAGGAGAGATGGAAGGAGAAAAGGATAAAGGTGAGAAGGAGGAGGCCTTGGAACCGATTATGATGGATGAAGACTAGATCAAGCAGATCGTGGAAATAATTGGAAGAATGTGTAGTGGAGTACCCTACCAATATAAGATGAACACCAAGAAGAGAGACGTAGCTACGAGGGAGGGCTTGGTAAGTGATGAAGAAGAGGTAGATGATCTTCGGGCCGTGGAGAAGATTGAGGAAATCCTATGCATGACATATGAGAGGAAGACGAGAGGTCCAAGAGAGAGAATAGAAGGAAACACTCCTATTCATATCAATGTTAGTGTGGAACCCATGAACCCATGTGCAACTAATACACCAAGAATAACACCACCATTTAGACAACCGAATTTCGGGAGAAGGAAGATAACATGAAGTACATCTACATAGGGAACAAAAACTGGGGGAGCCAGTTCAAGAAGCATTAGTCAAGTATCTACACCACGTGGAGGTAGTAGTTCAACATTCATGATGAGAGGACATGATCCCACCATCAGGTTACCAGAATTCCAAGGAGAGGCGTCGGAGGACCCCGAGAAGCACTTGTTTATTTGTGAAAAGATCTGGGAAGAAAAACAAATCACAGATGAGAAAACTAAACTTGCACAGTTAGTTATCACGCTAAGAGATCGCGCACTGGATTGGTATATGAGCTTAGCTGCAAACAGTCCACCAGGGACAACCAAAATGATTGGAGATATCAAAAAGCTATTGATAAATGAATTCCAGAAACCTAGTTCAGAGGATCAATACATGAATGAGATGATAGAGATTAGACAGAAACCAGGATAATCTGTATGGGATATTGACCAGAGATTCAAATGATTGAAGGGAAAGCTAAAGTATGTCATGACATATATGAAACATATGCATTTGTTTGTCAATTCACTGCTACCACACTTGAAATACCCTTTGAGACAACAAAAGTTTCAAGCCTAGGCATAAGCTCTACAGGAAGCCATACAACTAGAAGAGAACCAGTATCAGAAGAGAGATCCAACCATAGAGGAGTTGAAGGAGGATCTAAAGAACTTAACATTCCAGCTAAACCAAAATAAAGGTAAGGAAAAAACAGAAGTCATTTGGTGTACCCCATCCCATGTAGGATAAAAGAACACCACAAGAATGAATTCCCAACATTCACACAGTACATGGCAGTAGGATTTCCAAACCCATTGCCAACAAGAGGACTATGGTGCAAGATATGTAAGAAATAGGGGCACGATCCATATCATTGCCCAATGATGTAGAAATACTAGACAATACCTAAGAGTTCATATTGAAACTTTTGCAAGTCAGTAGGCCATGATGACAAAGATTGTAGGACCATGGACTTGATGAGGGAAAGAACATCAGATGCATATAGGGTGCAGGAATAAATGATGTCCGAGCAAGATGCAACATAATTTAACCGAGTACCAACCCTGTATAACACTACACAACCACAATACAATACCGCACAACCACACTACAATCCCGTGTAGTATAACAAGCCGCCCCGATACAATGCACCACGAGGAGATCTAGATGGCTATAGAGGTGGAGGAAGAGGAAGAGGAGGCTTTGGAAGAGGCAGAGGACCAGTGGTATTCTACAACTATCAACAACTGGGACACTATGCAAGAGAATGTCCACTTCTACCTGCGACATATATGTATTGTCGCGCATGAGATCATGACACAGAAGAATGTCCTACACTATTGGGGAAGATCCAGGAAAAGAGAAATCAGAATAGTCACAATTTTTAGTGGATTTTGGTGGAAGCAAGGGATGACCGAAGAAATATCAACATAGTTCCACATGGAGGATCTAGGACATGAAACGACACACTAAGACAAGATCCAACACAACACCAATGGGTGAAGAGGAATGTTGAATCGAATAAGAAGTTTGATGCACAAAATTAAAAGGAGATATTTAAGAAGGACATACAAGAATTCTTGATGCTAGAATTTGCATTGACATCAACTGTGCAACATACTAAGGAAGTACCAGCATACGAGATGCTTCCATCGCTGGATCACACTAAAGAAGCACAACCCCCCAAACAAGCAAGTATGATTAAGGGCTTTTTGCAATCATGTGTTAAACTACTAAATGATCCATCATCTGTTAAAGTGTTACAAAATATGCTAGAAAGATGTAGCACAAAAGTAGAAGGAAAGCTAGAACAAAAATCAATTAATCATCTGCATACAAGGAGGAGAAAAAGCAGAGAATTCAGACTGAACGCCAACATTGGAGATTTCAACATGGGAGATATTATACTGGATCTATGATCTGAAGTAAATGTGTTACCCAAGAAGACATGGCAATGTGTGGGAGAACCCACATTAGTATATTCACCTGTTCAACTGAAACTAGCAAATCAACACATAGTACTACCAATTGGAAGACTAAAGGGGGTGCCAATAGATCTGGATGGAGTGCGCACTAAAGTCATTTTTGAAGTGATAGAGATAGTGGATGACACAACACCTTATCCATCATTGCTTGGGTTGGATTGGGTGTTTGACAATCAGGACATAATCAACTTAAAGATGAAGAAGATGACATTCAAGTTAGGAGACTACAAAGTTATTGCGCCATTGGATTCATCAAAAGGGGAAAGGTTTGTAGAACCCACTTGCTTAGACTTGGAGGAAATTAATCAGTTGTACAGAAAAACCGCGTGAGAAGAAGATTATGTAAATCCAACTGCAGATGGAGTACTCAGTTGGAGAAGTATCATGTCATGCGCGTCAGACTCAAATACAAGGTTAGAGAATTGGCAATAGAGGTTACACGAAGTCTCCACAAGAAGATGTGCAAGAATAGACCGCACAATAAGATGGGTAGGTGCGGAGATAAGGGAACCTCCCATCTTCCATGGGATGAATGACTTAGAAGAATTATTAACATGATACGAAGATGAAGTGTTAGAAAATCAAAGGCTCTTATCCCTCGATACAACACTCAAGGAAACACCTGCAATATGGTGGGGTGCACACAAAGAGACAGTTAAGGACTGGTACCAATGTAAGTGGTTACTGCGCATCAGATTTGGCGCAGAACAGGGAAGCAACCAATTGCAGAAATATGACGGACAAGGGGTACCAACATAACACTTGGATATGTGTAGAACACTATGGAGGATGAAACCACTAGAGGAATGAACTCATAATTTTGTTCACACATTAGAAGGGATTCCAACAAACTGGTATACAGACCAGGAATTGCGCAGAGGAACTTCAGACTGGACAATATTACAACGGAATTTTACAATCACTTTTTCATTTGAACATGAGAAACCCAACATAGACTCAAGACTTAAACGAATCAGAGGGGTGATATTCATTAAAGAACCGGAAGTTGAACTAATGACAGAAGAGAAACAACATAACAGAAAGACATTAAAAGAACTATTGTCATGCTACTATGTGCAGGAAGAAGCAACAGATGAAGATGACCCGTGAAACATTCACATAACGGAAGTTGAAGGTGAAAGAGAGGTGGAAGGTCCACCTTTGGAATCAAAAGTATTTGCTGAGCCGATCAAGGTGAAGAAAGTCAACATTGAGACAATTGAGAATCCCAAAATGGATAGCATTGGAGATTACTGGGATGAACAAACAATGGAAAGAATAACAGAGTTACTTCACAAGTAAATCGACTTGTTCCCAAAAACGTTCATAGAAATGAAAGGCAGAGCAGGAGAGCTAGGAGAAATGAAGATACCTCTCATATATGAGGCAAGACCGATCAGACAGAGACCATATAGACTAAACCCAATATATAAGCAAAAAGTGAAAGTAGAAATTGATAGGATGTTGGAGGATGGAATCATAGAACCGATAGAGGAATCTGAATGGGTAAGCCCTATGCTAGTTCAGGAAAAGAAGCAAGGAGGGATAAGGATATGTGTTGACCTGAATAAATTGAATGATGCTTACCTACATGACCCTTTCCCTACTCCTTTCACAGATGAGGTGTTGGAGAATGTAGGAGGCCAGGAAGCTTACTCATTTACTGGCAGATTCTCAGGCTACCATAAGATCAAGATAGCCCCATAAAATAGATACAAGACCACTTTTTCCATAGAATGGGGGTCCTACTAGTACACAGTCATGCCGTTTGGACTGAAGAATGCACCAACAATAGTTTCTAGAGTAGTCATAGGTGCATTCAAATAATTCATCCACCAGTTTCTAAAGATATATCTGGATAATTGGACAATCTACAATATGTTGAAAGACCATGTAGAGGTGTTGAGGCTGATGTTAGAAAGATGCAGGTTGTGTCATATATCGTTAAAAATCAAAAAGTGCATCTTCAGAATACCCTTTGGGATACTATTGGGCCATATAGTATGCAAACAAGGCTTGCTAGTAGATCCTGCCAATATTGCAGTAATTGTTAATCTACCACCACCAAAATCAGTACGTCAATTAAGAGACACATTGGGGCACACATGATACTACCAAAAAATCATAAAAGGGTATGCGCAGATCACTACGCCAATGGATAAATTGTTGAGAAAAGAAAAGAAGTTTAAGTGGAATGAGGATTGTCAACGAGGATTGGACACTCTAAAAGAGAAGATGGTAACTGCACCAATACTAGTATTCCCGGATTGGGAAAAGACATTCCATGTCCATTGCATCAACCATAGCACTTGGAGCTATTTTGGCTCAACCATGAACAGGGGAGTTGGACCATCCTATAAAATTTTCTAGTAGAAAACTGTCAGAGTCAGAGCAGAATTACAATACCATAGAGAGAGAAGGATTAGCTATGGTCTATGCGCTTCAGAAGTTCAAAAATTACTTATTTGGAAAAAATTTCAAGATGTTTACATATCATTCATATCTCAAATGCCTCGTCAACAAGCTAGTGTTGGGGGGAGAATTTGTAGATGGTTATTGTTGTTCTAGGAATTTGACTTCGAAGTGATAGTCAAACTAGGGAAGTTGAATGCAACACCTGATCACCTGTCAAGGATCACCAATGGAGAGGAACCTATGAATCTAGAGGACAACTTTCCTGATGCACAGTTATTTTCAGTCCAAGTAGTTGATGAATATTTTGCAGACATCATTCAATACTTGAGTACAGGGACTGCGCCACGAGAATTCAACACTGTGCAGAAGAAAAATCTAGTAGGCAGAGCTGTAGACTATCAATTGATTGCAGGACACTTATACAAGATGGGTGTAGAAAAAATCTTGAAAAGATGTGTACTAGAACATGAAAGACCTAGGATTTTAGCAGAGGACCATTAGGGAATGGCATGAGGACATTATGTAGGAAAAGTTATGACATAGAAGGTATTGGGCGTAGGACTATGGTGGCCGACTGTTCATAGAGAATTAAAGGACTACTGCCAGATATGTAATGTATGTCAGAGGGTTGGTAAACCCAATAGACGAGATGAGATTACCCTAAGGCCACAAGTAATCTTGCAGGTATTCGACAAATGGGCAATAGACTTTGTGGGACCAATCAACCCACCAACAAAAATGTCAGGAGCAAGGTATATTATTACTGCGATAGAGTACTTAATAAGATGGGTAGAAGAAACACCAGTAAAAGATTGCAGCGCAAAGACAAAAACACACTTCTTGTTTAAGCAAGTGATCACTAGATTTGGATGCCCAAGGATTTTGATGAGTTACCAAGGCACTCACTTCATTAACAACACTATTAAGGCTATGACTGAGGAGTTTGAAGTTTATCATCAAAAGATTACACCATATCATCCTCAAGCAAATGGAATAGTGGAAGCCTTTAATAAGATCCTCGAGAATGCACTGGGAAAGATCTGCAACGTCAACAAGGATGATTGGGACTTGAAGATACCAGTAGTACTTTGGGCATACAAGACCGCATGTAAAAAATTGATAGGGCATACACAATTCAGATTGGTGTATGGACAAGAAGCACTGGTGCGATTAGATTTTTTGGTACCTAGTCTGCGCGTAGCAATAATTACAAACATGATAGAGCAAGGCACAATACAAGAAAGGTTAAGACAACTGATGATCATGGAAGCAGATATGATTCTATCATGGTTTCATCAAGACATACATAAAGCAAGGGACAAAGCTTGACATGATAGACCTATTAAGAGGAAAAGTTTCAAGGAGGGAGACCTAGTTTTTGTATACGACAGTAAATCTCTTCAACACCCAAGAAAACTTAGAATGCATTGGTTGGGACCATATGAAGTAAAGGATGCCACAGAGGGGGGAGCTATGCAGTTGAAGGATTTGGGAGGAAAAAATCTCAGAGGAACGATCAATGGGAGTCAACTAAAGCTATATAGGGACAATCGACCTCCTAACACTTGAAAAAAAAATAAAAATGCACCAGACAACAAAGGACTGTGTGCAACAACAGAGGGTTTACCATGACATACATCAGAAGACAACAACCAACTAAAGGAGAGGTATCGCAACGAAAATGAAATTTGCACGTGCACTGTCCAAACAAAATAACGTGCACTGGGAACAGTTAGCGGGTAAGAAAAAGGACCAACGGTCAGAAAAAGGCAGAAAATTGGAAAAATGGCGGTTACGACAAATAGGCACCAACTGGTGGTGTCTATCAAAATTGAATGACAAGAATGATCAACAGGACGTCACATTAATCGTTCCAACTAGCAACGTCAAGGGAATTCAATGGCAGGTACACGGGAAGTGCCAGTTCATTTAAAGCACAACTCATATAACTTCTCCGAGAAGTTTCACACGATTGCTATATAAGGAAAGCACATAGGTATCAGAAGGGTTATTGTGAAATTGAGAAAAGCACAGAGTGACAGAGTATACAGAGAAGAGAGCGAGTTTGCAAGAGTCACATAACGAACTAGCTCGACGAAGATTATCTTAACCACCATGGCACCACCCAAGCTAGGTGCGTTGAGCCAGGCCTGCAGACAACCTCAAAGCAACCTTAGAGAACCACAACAACCATAAGGAATCAAACAGGAACCAACACGGACTACCGAATTCCTCAACTTGGAATAAATCCCTTCACCCAATATGGAACCAGCGAGCCCCACACTAGTGGTGGAGGAAACCCAACAAACAACAACAATGGGCATGGAAATTGATATGCCGGAAGTGGGACAGAACAACCAGGCCAAGGACTTAGGAAATCCTTCACGCCCTAAAAACCCTAAAGAGGTCCCAAGGGGTAATGGGATGGTCCCAAACCAGATAGAAGCGACTGCGCCAGAAAGGTCAAACACAACAGCGTCGGAGAAACAAGGGGGAATAGTAGAAGATGTCACCAGCCAGCCAAAGGCATATACAAAGGAGAGAAAAATGGAGGTTGGAACCTCGAGTTAGCCACCACAATGGAAGGGAAAGAAACCAATAGAAAGATCACCGCGTAGGCAGGATGCAACAACGATAGTCTTACAGCGCATTCTGGAAGAGGTGCGTATCATGACTAACCTATTAGGATGTGTGGAAAAACTACGGTACTCAGACCACGATGTGACAGACATGGAAAAGTTTCCTGAATTTGCAAAGCAAGTTTAGCTGGACAATGTGGGTACATGACCCTTCGACGATCCAATTTTCCAACTGAAACAGTGGGTAGCCGGACTAACCAACACTGAGATTCTAAATCGGTTTGATATACCACATTTTTGAAGGGGCTGCGACGCAAATAACTGCATAAGAAAGCTGATGGAAGTTACCCACAGAGGATACCTATGGGTGGAAGAGCCTGTCTTGATAGATGTAGAGATAATTACTTTTACTACAAGGTTGGCATATCGGGGGGAGAGTCTCACGCATTTCCTTTATGACAAGAAAAAGGAGAAGGTGACGACAGAGGAGATGAAGAAGATGTATGTCAGAGAAAGAGGGTCGCGCAAAATCATCATCAAGCGCATCAGTGATGCAACAACAAGGCTGGCCACGAAAATCATAGCGTGCAATTTTCTCAGGAAGTGTCCCAAGGAGGAATTCCCTGCCGGGGTCGTCACAGCTACAGCACAGTGCGCGGAGGGCACTATGCTTAGCTGGGCCCCGTACTTGTTAAACCTATTCCTTGAGGATTGCAAAGATGCATAGGACTTGGGAACATAGTTCCACTACTCTTGGCTACTCATCCTGATCGCCTTGGTCGAATAGAGGGAGCCTAAGTATACATACTTTTGTTAGCGAACCACTCATTTCCACACGACACGATACATATCATTGGGGATACATATCATTGGGGAGCACTTCAGACTCCAAAACCATAAGTGCAAATGTAGGCATGTTTGTAGGGTATTACAATGACCTGCAGGAAAGCATTGGAAACACTTGGCGGATTACTCTAGAAGTGGTCGCACAATATCGTGAGATCCCCAACTTCAAAGCGACCAGGAATACAATATGGATCCAAGCATGAAGGGATCCCAAGAAGGAATGGATACAACTGCGATACTGTGTCAAAGAAGAGGACGTAGAGATGGCCATCAAGGATTGACAAGATGACTAAAGATTTCCATTCCTGATTCAAGAGATGCCTAAGGATAAGGAAGGTGATGCAAGGCAAGAAAAAACACCTGCTAGAGATAAAAATGCACCCAAGAAGCCAAAGCCCAGTCATAAGCCATCACAACAAAAGAAAGGGGGTGCGCCAAACAAAGATACCTAGGCGGGAAAAAAGGACACCACCTAGGCACCATAGGAACAAGAAAAAGAGGTTGAGACAACACAGGGGTCCACATCAAGTGCTACCCAACATGAACAAGGACAAACCAAAAGGCTGATCATACACACCGGGGGTGTGTGCAAGAAGGCTAAGGTGCACAAAAAGCCTTGGTAATATACAATCACCGAGGACGATGTAGACCTCGTGGATGAAAGAGTCCACGATCGGGCAGTTGAGGAATTTGAAGATGCCCAACACCAAAGGGATCGAATTCAAGATGATCTGGCCGACATGAGGCATCTCCGAGAACATATCAAAGAAATGCATAGGGCGGGCAGAGGAACATAGTCAGTCCTCGCAGCATTAGAAGCAGGAGCCAAGGCTGTGTCGAGCGAGCAAGATATGATCCAGATGATAGCACATGTGAGCTCGACATTTCACGTTACACCCAACATGCTTCATATGGATGAGATTGTAGGCCATACACCCTTGAAAGATCTGGCACAAATATAGTTGGTAATGGGGTAGATACCAACCAAGGCGCTCTATAAACTGCAAGTCAATGTTGCGCAGGAGGTACAGTCGCGCGCATGCATAGACACAACAGAGTTGCAACACACAAAGGACAACAAAGAAGAGTTGGAGTTGGTGCTTGAGCAAGTCAATATTGATACCAAAGACGAGAAATATCATGCAGATAAGCTTGAGCAAGGATTAGCTGTAGTCTATGATAGAATTCTGAAGAGGGCGCAAATAGCAGAGCCCACGATGACACAAAAAAATGATCAGATTGTGAAAACAATCGATCAGTACAAACAAGAGATTGAGAAACTTCAGGAACAACTCATACCTACCACTCCCTCGGAGGTGAAGGAACAAAGGAAGCTAGAAGAAACAGGGAAGATGGAGGAAATGGAACGACAAGTCAGCCCATATTTTGACTTGTTCAATAAAGCAACACAACTATGGACAAAGCTGGAGGAGGATCAAAAGGTCCAGTAGTGGGACTAGGAAGAGGAAAAGATAAGCGCAACTATCCAGGACCTCAAGAAGAGGCAAAAAACGATGAAGATCATTGAGCGCCTCAAAGGAGTAAAAACACAGAAGAAGGATAGACAAGCTCAAATGGAACATCTCCAAGATCTAGCAACGAAATTAATTGCGCATGCATAGGAGACAAAGAATAACATGGTGCAAAATCAGGAAGAGTGCATAGAGATGATCAACGAGGAGATTACAACACAAGTATTGGATGCGCTCAGAGAAAAGATTGCGTAGGATCAAACACAAGTGAGGAAACTCATAGACAAGTTCCATACTCTCGCAGGAGCTGTTGAAGAAGCACACAAAGATTAGGTGGCTTGGGACGAGCCATATGTCAGTGTTTGGGGCATGTTGGATGTAGACCCAGTCAAGGGAAAAGGCTATTTTTTGGAAGAGAAGCATGAAAGGAGGAAAGGACAACAGGAAGGAAAAGTAGCACATGCGAGGGTAAGTATTGCATTGTGCTTCTTCATCCATTGTGCATTGCAACTGTTCATGCATGCATTCTTCCATCACCTGTTATGGACTGCGCAATAATTGATTTTTCTATGTAGGTATCTCAGTTGTGTGTCACAAATCCTTGTGCGTAGGTATCTCTAGTGACTTTTGTGTATCATGCATAAATTGCTTTTGTTGCATAACATCAAACTTAGGAAGTGCCTGCGCTGCTTTCTTGATTTTTCCTTTTAACCCCAAACAATCTCCCTTCTGCAGGCCGATTCCTTTGAAGATACCTCCTCGATTTACTACTCGTACATCAAATTCTTCTTTCAACTTCTATTCTTCGTGTGACTTAGCAATCACCATGTTGCAACGCCTCTTTTTTTCTTCCCATTTTCCCAATAAATCTAGGAAATCCTCCATGACATGGTCTGTACTAAAAATATCCACGCAGTGCATGAGGCTTGGTATAAAATCATGACAAGTGGCCTATCTTGCCACAATTGAAACAAGTGGTATGTCTTCTTCCTTCCCCACTATATCCTCTGCCTCTTCCTTGTTGAAGCTTTACTCATACAACTAACAATTACAATTCTTATTTATTATTATAATCATTTAGCACATTAGTTGCATAAATAAGATCACTGAAAGAGAGGGAATCAAAGAAACAATAGAGACACATAGATTATCTTGGAAAACCCTCATGCGGAAGAAAATCGAGCAAAAATTCCTCAATATAGATAGACCAGAAACAAAGCAAAAGATCCTCCTATACTCCTTCACTAGGAAAGAGTAGCACACCACTTAACCAATAAATACCAAGAGATATACCAAATACCCTCCTTGATGTCACCCCCAGTTGCAGTGGTTTCTCCTCCAAGACTTTCTCACTTCAGAGCTATGTGTGTGTGTCCAAATGAGGCACTGACCTCTCTTATAAATAGTGGTCTAGCCAGCCTATAATTAGGTATGGGCTGACCTGTCACTTTACCCTCTTAATTTACATTTAACTATCAAGAAAAAATAGGGCCGACTTTTACTAAGGCACAATAGGGCCTAATTAAATATAATATAATAATATTATTCAACTCTCTCTCAAGTAGAATATTCTTCGAAGTTACAATATTTCAATAGTCCCCCTTAGCAAGAAGGGTATTCTACTGAAAACATTAATAACAACTAATTGGACTCAATACAACATCAAGAGGAGGAGACATCATCATCAACATATGGAATATTGTTTGTCATATCTATAAATCATCGAAAGTTTTTCTCATCATCAACATCAATAAAAACTGAGCATCGTCATCCTTTGTAGTGTGGATATGGAGTAACATCATTAGCATCAACAACGTGAAGTTGGAACAATCACATCAATGACAACAACAACATGGAGCTGTAGTAACATCATCATCATCATTAGCATGAAGCTGGAAGATCAACATCAATGAAAACAACAACATGGAGCTAGAGTAACATCATCATCATCATCAACATGAAGTTGGAACATCAACATCAAGGG
This sequence comes from Picea engelmannii, assembly GCA_009831015.1. Lineage (NCBI taxonomy): Eukaryota > Viridiplantae > Streptophyta > Pinopsida > Pinales > Pinaceae > Picea > Picea engelmannii. Next base: position 253,368 of record ML782750.1, on the reverse strand, counting down.
AAACATAATGAGACAGGAGCATCATTATCATCATCAACAACAACAACAACAACATTGGGCACTCCGACAGACCATCCATCTGGACCTTACAGGATCTATCTAGGGATAAAAATCCCCTAGGATATAAATCCTAACTGATCTACCACACTACTGACCACAACAAGTATATACATACATAGACACTCCGAAATAATATCCATTAGGACCTTACGAGATCTGTCTAGGGATGATCAATCCCCTAGAATATAAATCCTAACTGAGCTGCCCAACTGGTGGTTAGGACACCATAGTATCATCAACATCACTCCCCCTTTTGAGGGAAGTCCTTTTGGACTACACCAAGCTTGTCTCGGAAGTACTCAAAATTCACACAAGACATAGGCTTAGTCAACACATCTGCTACCTGCTCATTTGTGCCAACATACTAGAGCTTCAAAGCTCCCTTCTGTACCAAGTCACGAATGTAGTGGTACCATATCTCAATGTGCTTCATCTTATCGTGGAACACTGGGCTCTCTGCCATCTTGATGTAACTCTAGTTATCACGAAAGATCACGATAGCATCCATATTTAGGTCAAATAGACTCATCAACAACTTCGTAAGCCATATGGCTTCACAAATGGTGGAGCATGCTGCAATGTACTCCGTTTCTACCATACTGAGAGAAATATTGGATTGCTTCCTACTTTGACACGAAGTCATGGTTGACCCAAAATGAAACAACATCTTGAAGTGATTTTTCTGTCCTTAAGGTATCTGATCACATGCTTTGCAACTACAAGGTGAACACATCTGGACTCCACCAAATACTGACTCAAGGTGTTCACATCAAAGCATTTATATTGTCTGGTATTCGTCAGATACATCAACGAAACAATCATCTGTCTGTATAGAGTAACATCAATTATTTATGACGAAGTATCAACCAATAACTTCAGATTCGTTTCCATACCAATGGACATAGCTTTACAATCCATCATGTCAAATCTCTTTAGAATTTCCACAACATACTTTCCTTGATTAAGGAAAATCTCTTCTTGGCTTCTCCATACTTCATAACCTAAGAAGTAGTGCATCAGGCCTAGATCCTTCATTTCAAATTCAACGACAAACTTCTTCTTACAAGTTGTGATGAGATTTTCTTCACCAATCAAGAATAAGTCATCCACATATAGAAACAATATAACAGGTCCATCATCCACAATCTTGAAGTAAAGATTGGGATCAACTTTTCTCTCGGTAAATCCCAATCTCATCAGAAAACTATCAATCCTGCCATACCAAGCTCTTGGAGCTTGCTTCAAACCATACATAGCCTTCTTCAACTTGCAAACATGAGTCTTCCTGTCTTGTAATTTGAAACCAAATTTTCACATTACATTGTACCAACCTGGTACACTTTCTCAGCTGCAAGTCAAATTGCATAATCATGTGTTGGTTCTATGTTCTTTCTGCAAAGAACTATTTGTCTCATTTCCTGAGAGTATGTCCTCTACTTTTTCTGCAATTGTTCCTTCTCGAACTGGGACTCTGCACCTGTAACTGCAATTTCTGAAGCTGAGAATGACTGCTCTATTCTCACTGTAGCTATTGAACTCTAAGAGTGGATCCTCTATTATATCATGGAAAAAACTTAATCTGCAACTGAGAGTGACTAATACTGAAGATATCTTTTCTTCTTTCATGGAGGGATGTAACACCCTGTTTCCCCCCAGTCTATAAAAATATCTATACTGACCAAGAACTATGGAAAACTCAAAGATTGTGAATGTTTGATTTAACAGACCCTTGTATAAAAGGTCCGAGGAATGTAAATGATGTATGAATATATATTGCATAACTGCTGAGAGGGGGATGTACTGAAAAGAGACCACGATGGCTGATGAGAGGTGGTGGAAGGGGCCGAGAGTGGCTGCGTTAATTTCCACCGAACCAAAACCATACTGGTTTGTACGTGCTCGAGAAAACCAAAGCTCACTCTTAGACCCGGAAATGAATTACCCGCCCAGATGGTAGGTGGGGAGGCTCCTCAAGAGTAAATGAGGGGATGGGGCAAAACGCCCA
>ML782750.1:223419-241119 GCA_009831015.1 Picea engelmannii | reverse complement strand
GAAAGGACTACCATTTAAGTAAATATCTAAACTTACCTCGCCCCTGTCATAGAGTTCTTAGCTCGATAAGTTAAGAAGGCCTTCCAGTCATGTCCCCAAGCCCGGTGATAATTACCCAAGAATCCGTTGAAGGATTTTACGACCTAAGTTTGGAGACCTTGCACCAGAAAGAATGGTTCCCTCAGAGTTTGGTCTTTCGGTGTTTCAGCACCCGGGAAATACAAGGGTAAGTTCCCTTGTACTTGCTAGTTGTGAAATCCCGAAGTATGAAACCCCGAAAAGGTCTAGCATGGATAAGTCTTGAGGTTTCGGTGTTTCGTCATATGGGATATCTAAAGGCAAGTCCCTTGTACTCGCCAGACGCGAAATCCTAACTTGCGAAACCCCGAAATAAGTATAGTGTGATTAGAATTTGAGGTTTCGGTGTTTCGGCACCCAAGATATCTAAAGGCAAGTCCCTTGTACTCACCAGTCCCGAAATCCCGAATTGCGAAGCCCCAGAATAGTGTAGTGTGATTAGAATCTTTATGTTTCGGTGTTTCGACACCCGAGATACCTAAGGGTAAGTTCTTTTGTAATCGCCAGTCCTGAAATCTCGACTTGCGAAACCTTGAAATGATAATAGCGCGGGTGAGATATGGTGTTTCGTTGTTTCGATACTTAGGATATCTAAAGGCAAGTCTCTTGTACTCACCAGTCCCGAAGTCCCGACTTGTGAAACCCTGAAATGGCATAGCGTGTCTAGAGGTTGGATGTTTCGGTGTTTCGGCACCCGGGAAACCTAAGGGCCAGTTCCCTTGTCATCACACATCGCGAAATCCCGACCTCCGAAACCCCAAAATGAGCTTAGCGTATATATATGAACTTCAGAGTTTCGGCTCCCATGAAACCCAGATGCAAGACCTCTTGTCATCGCACATCGCAAAATCTCGACTTGCGAAACCTCGAAACGAGCTTAGCGCATATATATAAACTTCAGAGTTTCGACTCCTGGGAAACCTAGATGCGAGACCTCTTGTCATCGCACATCGTGAAATCTTGACTTGCGAAACCCCAAAATGAGCTTAGCGCATATATATATATATATGAACTTCGGAGTTTCGGCTCCTGGGAAACCCAGATGCGAGACCTCTTGTCATCGCACATCGCGAAATCTCGACTTGCGAAACCCCGAAGGGAGTTTAGAGGGTATATGAGCTTCGGAGTTTTGGCTCTTGGATATCCTAGGTGCGAGTCTTCTTGTCGTCATACATCGCGAAATCTCGGTACGCAAAGTCCCAGTAGGTGAAATCCCAAAGCGGCTTGGTGTGAATAGGATTTCGGGTTTCGGGGTTTGAAGAGTCGAAGAACTCGACTCCCTTTCATTTCGAACTCCCAGTTTGTGAAGTCCTGAAATGTGAAAGGCACCTCTTGGCTTAGCCCGGGGTCACAACCAATGGACACATGGGAGTAAATCCTACGCTTGGTGCGTGAGTTGTACACGACAGATCTTCAACAAAAGAACTAGTGAATTGGTGTGGTGAAGGTCCCGATTGAAGGACCTAGCCTACGGTAGAACCTCGTAGGAATTCAGGAACTCTGTTCCTCAAAGAAGAGGAGAAAAAGCCGAAAAATCTTAGTTCCCGTAGTGGGTGTGTTACAAGGGAACTCAATCTCCTGTTGTAGTCATGTCGTCATGGCCTGACTCATGTATTTCACCAACTAGTACCAGAGATAACTCAATCTCAAATACAAGGATTGTCATACCTGCTCCCTCTAAATCTCATACTGTGTCAACTTATTTTAATGAATCATGTTTGTTATATATATACTTCTTTTGATTACTGGAGCAAGTGTCTCGTCATAGTCTTCTCTCTCTTGATGGGAGAATCCTTTGGACGCAAATCAGGCTTTGTACATCTTTATACTGTTATCTGCAACATGATTGATCTATTAGATCAATCTTGGAAGTCACCAATGACTTCCCTTCTGGTCTCAAGGAAAAAACCATATCCCAGTCCTTCTGACCAAATTCCTCCTCTATCATCGAAACAAGGGAATCTTCTCAGGAGATTTCATGTCTCCTAGAGGTATTTGAATCTACGATCTAGTCTTCTCAACTCATGGCATCTGTCTGTTAGTCCTTTAAGACGTCTCTTTTTTCCATCTGATCCTTTTTGAGATCATGCTTACTCTGATTCTCCATGCTCCCTTTGTTATGTTTCGTCAATGCTATATGTCTTTGCATCCTGCAAAGTGTCACTTGTCCATGCTAGTCTCTTTCTGGTTATTGCATTGATTCTGGGTAGGCCCTTCTGGATCTATTAACTCTTTCTGATGATATTAAGAGTGATTAACTGCACCAAATGGATTTGTTCAGTCATCTTTGGATCCTTTTTCTCCTCATGATCTGTCTCCATACAAGATGTTTTGTATCTAGCAAAAGTAGTTTCTTCTTCAATACATGAATGTATACGGTCATATATATAACTTGGATAGTTTTCTCCATGCCCCGTCTAATATATTTCCTCCTAAAATCGTCACTATATCTCCCTCAGGGTTATCACCTGTGACCTGCTCGGAACAAGAACAACAAGGGAGAAATAATAGATAAGGATAATACTCTTTATAATAATAATAAAAAAACATCTAGAACAATCGTCACAATATCTTCTTCAGAGCTATCACTTGTGACCTTCCTGAAACAAGGGTAAAAAGTAAGAAATAAATAATAAGGAATGAGAGAAACACTCTTCTAGTGTTGTGATCAATCATTTCTCCATGGTAACCTGGAAACAAAAACAAGAAGTTTCTCATAAAGGAGATGTTAGTTATATCTAGTAAATGATTACAATAAGCATTTATCTCAATAGTGCTCACTTGCTACCAAGTATTCAATAATAAAACTTTTCAAATGTTTCTATCACAACTAGAGTGTTTAGCAGTTATCAAACTTGATATGTGTAAATTAGAATCTTATCAATTTAATCAATCAAACCTGGAACCTGGAGTCTTTTCCTCAAGAATGAGTGTTGTTGCTTTTCTTCCAAGTTTCCTTCACTCAAGATGACAAGTATTCTCTTCAACCTGTCCTTTGTACTAAGATAATATGCTTTCTTGACATAAATATGAGTTAGAGAATAAACTCTATAATCTCAACCTTAATCAATCTAATACTTTTGACTTTAATTTTGACCAATGGTTAGTATGATAGTCATAACTTCAACATATCAAAATACAACCTAGATTTTCATAAGATCATAACAAATTGAGGAATATTAAATTGATCAAACATGAGGTGCATTGTTCCTTTGAATGTGTTGGATCTGAGATCCCTCTATATCTACGATTTTTGTTTAGAATATCCTTTATCCTGCAAATACCCTTTAAAAATAATGATACAGTTTAAACATATGTAAGTACATACCTCTGACAATATCGACAGGTAGTGGCACCATCTGAAAACAACGACAATAAATAAAAAACCTTTAAAACTTCAAAGGTGCTACAACTTGTAATTTAAAGGTACATGGATATTTGTTAAGGTGCATTAGGACAATAAAAATCAGTCCCAACACTTCACAAAAACTTTCACTGCAACTAGTGCTTGCATTGCAACTGGCATGAAGGAACTGGCAAGAAGAAAATGGCACTGCAACTGCAACTGATACTACAATTGATACTGCAACTGATACTACAACTACAACTCATACTGCAACTCATACTTCAATTCATACTGCAACTGCAACTGGTACTTCAACTGCAACTGCAACTGCAACTTAGGGTTTTATGAGGAAACCCTAATTTTTTCAAACTTCAAATTTCAGAACTCTGATCCAGGGAATAGATGCGCTCTCCTAGGGAGAACTCTTAGATGTGGTTACTTCCCCCAACGTCCTCCTTAAAAAGGGAAAATGTCACACTTAGGGTTTATGCATAAATCTTAATTCTGCAACAACTACAATACCGAAAACTAGATTTTGGAGAGGGTGCGTTGAGGCTAGTCACTTCTTGTGAGTTGGTCTCTTTCAGGCCTGCTCTGATACCATGTTGAAGTTTTACTTATAAAATTAGAAGTTACGATTCTTCTTTATTATTATAATCATTTAGCACATTAGCTGCATAAATAAGATCACTAAAAGAGAGGCAATCACAGAAATAATAGAGACACACATATTATCCTGGGAAACCCTCATGGGGAAGAAAACTTGACAAAACTTCCTCAACATAGATAGACCAAAAACAAAGCAGATGATCCTCCTCTACTCTTTCACTAGGAAATAGTATCACACCACTTAACCAAGAAAGACCAAGAGATACACCAAACATCCTCCTTGATGTCACCCCCAGTTGCAGTAGGTTCTCCTCCAAGACTTATGCACTACAAAGCTAGGTGTATGTGTGTCCAAATGAGGTGCTGACCTCTCTTATAAATAGTGGTATGTCCAGCCTATAATTAGGTCTGGGCCGACCTATGACTTTGCCCTCTTAATTTACATTTAATTGTTAAGGAAAAATAGGTCCGAATTTTACTAAGGCATAATAGGGCCTAATTAAATATTATAATAATAATAATATTCAACTCTCTCTCAAGTAGAATATTCTTCGAAGTTACAATATTTCAACAGTCCTCTTCTATATATTCCTCTTTGACCTCCCTCGAAGCCTCCTCCATTGAAGAATTCATAGTTGAAGCCTTTATGGTGTCCACCCTTATTCTCTTCTTGGACCCCATAAACATTTGTAGTATGTTCCTTCATCAACTATAGCGACCAACAATTGTTCACATTGTGCCCCATAGAGTTGTAGAACTTGTAGATTTGAGTGTGTTTCATATTTTGGTACTTTTGCAGTGTTGGGAAATGAGGAGGTACATGACCCCATTGTTTACAAATCTCACACCACTCAGTCCATGGCCTAGTAAAAAATGGTTCAACACATCGGTTTCCATGTAATTTCCTTACGCAGGACACTCATTTTGATGGTGACATTTTGTGTGGCACAAGGTATACCATAAATTCTTGCACCCCACTTTCACTTTGGCCATGTCTTGTAACTACATGGTGAGGTTTGTAAGTTGGGATTACACTTGCACCGGTCCTACATACATCCTTCCACCTCCTGGTGTAGACTCCAGACACGTTGCAAATTCTACTGCTTCTGACTGAGTCTTCAATTTTTGATGTGTGAGCGAGACTCGAATGTGAGGGAGGAGTCAAATGATAAACCATTATTTGTGATGAACATCTTGGATATGAAAGGCGAATCTATCCAATAGGATATTGAACCACTGGTACATAGTCCCACACAATTTCTCCAACTTGTTGCTTGATCTTCTTGATCTCGGTTATACACTATGACTATGACTTGGGTTTCTAGAATTCTCTAAGGAGATTTCTCTTCATCTTTGTGAGCGACCTTTTCTGTCTCATCAACAAAGTAAATTTATACTTCATGTACCATGTCAGAGCTTTATCTCTAAAGGTGGCCTCCAACTATGCGATCTTGGATGCCTCATTTGTGATTCGCTTCATAGACCAAATTGCTTCACACGTGAACCAATGTTGTTTTTCATCATCTCTTTTCATGCCATGAAATGGAGGAAGTCTAAGGGTCGAATCCGTATTGGCCATATTTGAACTGGAACTTGATATTCCTAACTGACTGCTACTAGTTACTACTGTTATTGACAAATTCTGCAAAGTGTTGTTGATTTCAACCTCTACTCCACTTGTTTCTTCTAGGTCTCTCATTTTTTAACTTTCTTCTTCTACTTCTCTCGTTGCTGAGATTTATTCTTCTTCTTCTCCCCCCTCTACACTTTATCTTTCGGTCGTTTCTTCTTGGTTAAAAATGCATGAGGGGGGTGGTTCAAAGAGGGGTTTCCTCCACAGTATCTTGTCTGGTTCAATGATGGATCTGAAAGAGCTTCCTATCTTGAGCCACGTGAGCCTCCTTCCAACAACCAAGATATATTCACTTCCTTGGAATGCGTCGTCATCACTATCTTCTATGATACTGTTGCTTTTACTCTACACCTCATATTCCTTCGACTCAACTCCATCTCTCATTAGTTAGGGGGATCTGACCTCTATAAATCTACTACTACCTTCTTTAGTGTCCTCTCTCGGTACCTCCTTCTCTACGAGACGTCTCTTTGATGAACTCTCTTCTTTTCTTCTTCTCTCTGGCACAAATATTTCTCTCGTGCCCCCTTTTGGCATGACTTTTCTTCTCTTCATCTTATATCTTACTACTTGTTTGTCATCGTTTGCTCTCCCTTCTTTTCTTTTCTGCTTGACTTGTTTCCTCAACTCAACTCTTCTTATGTAGCACTCAACTCTTCTTCTTGTATGCTCTTTTGGATCCCATTCTCTCTTCACCTTATCTCATATTCTTCCCCCATATTTTCATCCCCCCCTCTCCACATAGGGGGATTATGCTACCATCCTATCGATCTCGATGCACATCAACCTCTTCTCCATGAACAACATTTTCATCCATAGTGGGGTTTCTTCTAACAACCTTCTTCTACGACCAGATGCAAACTTTCTTTCATCACTATTGAAATATTTGTTGCATTATAGGAGATCTTTGAGTTTTTGATATGCATGCAACCTTCAAGTCCTTGTGCACCATGCAAAACTAGTTGGCACATGTAGTAGAAAACTAGTTGGCACAGGTGTTGAATATTTGCACCACGTGGTACAAGTGCAAAACTCATGGTGCACACAGTGCATAAATTGTGGTGCACATGGGGTCTTTCCAAAGCCTTGGTGCCAAAATAAGTTGGATCAGTTCTATATGAAGTGCCAAATCTTATGGGATAAATTTCAAAGGCATGGATCACAAAACTTAAGCAAAAGTTTCAGCGAGAGCTTGAACAATTGAAGGGGCAGTACGAGAATGTGTACATTCAAGCCATCACTTTGGATACTATCAATGACAAGAGGGAGAAACAAAAATCTTAGCTTTGAGGTAGGATACTCTCAAGGATGAAAAGAAAAAGTTGAGGAATCTAACAAGGGAGCTCACAAGGAATGTACAATGCCAATTTTAGTTGAAAAATAAAATGAAGTAAAAACCGGACACTAATTTAAATCATTAATGTAGGTAGTATCAGTTGTACAAGACACGAGTATTGTAGTAGATTGTACCTTGAAAATCTAGGAGGCTATCACCACTTGGATTATTGTTTTTGAAGAATTTAATAGGTTTAAAGATATAACCATTAGATAAATCCCTAGGCCAAAGCCCCTTTTTGAAGAAAAATACATGAAATCCAACTCAAGGATGAGTTGGAAGGCATGGTCAAGGAGTTGTTGTGTCCCAGTTTTGACTAAGTACTAGCATAAAGAAATTTTCAATAGAAGATAATCAACAAAAGACATGAAGCCATAGAAGCCCAAGTATGCAAACTACACAATCCTAAATATGCAAAGTCCAAGGAGTCATCTCATAAACCCTTTGTTCCTGGTCTCTTCAATCCTTTGTGCACTTTCTACATATTATATATAAGGATTGCTATGTAATGAAAGAGAAATTCTAGTTTTTATGAGAGAGTTTGAAGAGTTAGTTGGTAAGTTTTTCGTTGGACAGTTATAGGTTCATGATTTTATGGGATGTAATGTTTAATCTGTGAATACAATGAAAGGATATTTTTCTTATGTTTATGTGCTCGTGGCTTATTTAGATGATGTGTACACTATCATCCTTAATGTGAATTTTTTACATTTTGTTAGTTGGAATGAATGTGATTAAATGACAATTAATGGAGTACACACCCCCTCTAAATATTTAAAACATTGCACATTATTATCATGGAAAATATCATATGCACCTCTAGTGAGACCTCCTTCCTTCAGAAGGTTGAATATGTGAACATACTAGACTACATTGGGCCTATATTGGACACCTCCTACGGACCCTATGTCTATCATAGAGCCAACATGATGTTCCAGATTTCATTACAATTATAACACTGTGGTGGGGGATGATTCACATCGTTCCACATAGCATTATTCTCTTGATTCTAGTTCTAGACTCTATTCCCTCCCATGGTTGAATCTACCATGAATAGGTTCTTCTAAAACTTGTCTACTAGCACAAAGAATGCATGAAAATCCTCTGTACATTGAACACTTACCTTGCAAAATTCATAATGCATAACCTTTGCAGTGCTATTGTATTTCTATAGTAGCCTGCAATGTTGAGAATAATGACTAGCATTTTGACTATCTAGCATATCCCAACATATACCTTTCCTACAAACAAGTTAGACACAATAGTGGTATACCTTGAACCATGGGGAAATAATTCTAGAGATGACCTTCTATCTTGTAGATCATACACTGTACTTCCCTCCTAATAGCCTACTTGCTCTTTTCCAACTCTTGAATCTTCTCAAATAATGACATCAAATAATATTAAAACTAGGCCAATCCTAGGGCCAACCTTAAATTCTAACATTTCTTGCCATATAGTGAACCACTATTGTATCACTACAGTCCAATAAACCACTCCTTATGTTGTACCTCCTCGATCATGTAACCTTTCATCAAATCATGGAACCACTAGTCATACTCCCATACAGTTTCTTCGATATTTTACTTAATCTCTTTTAACTCAACAACACTATGTGGCTAATATTTTGATTTTTGGAACTCCTTCACAAAATATACTCACAAGTGAAACAAGACTAATATATATTTAGTGAGAGTGCTATGCTTACATTTCATATACCATTGCAATGCTCTTCCTCGTAGAATTGTTTAGAACTCTACCAACTAGATAGTATCAGTGGTCCTCCACACACTCCAAATTGCATTCTAACGGAATCAACGTTGTTTTGCATCCTCTTCACCTTGGTATTGAAATGAAGGAAACTACAAAGAATTTTAATTTGGTTGTGTCACCATTCTTGTCTGATGATTCTAAACTAACACGACACATAGAGGTATTAGTTGTTACACCACTAGAGATGTTCCCATGGATACACTCTTTGAATTGAACAATATTGTGGATAGTTTTTTGTTACTTCTAGTGGTCATGCTTGATCTAGTAAAATTTATAATAACAAGTGCACTTTGAATACTAATCACATAGACATTGGCACTATGGGCAACAATAGTCACTATTTTTTGGCAAAGAACAACAAGAGTATAAGGGAGTAGGATGTAGGATGGACCAACATCATTGCCATTTTTTTCTACCTCCTACTTAATGGCATGGCTGTTTGTAGGTTTAGAATACTAGAATGACATGTACTCAAATACATCTTCCTATTGAATCCACACTTCTAAGGCTTTCACATTGACTTCCAGGTCAACAATCTCGACCAATTTCTATATCCCTGTAGTTTGAGCATCTACATCTCCTACTTCATCACTCGTTTACCATCTCAATTCCTTAGAGATTCCCTCCATCTTCAATAACTCCTTCATTTCACACTTTATTGATCCTCTTCTATTTTGGGCCTAGCTAAATCTCATTTATACTCTTCTCTCATCCTTTGCATCATTTCAGACTCTATATGCATCTCAAGTCTATACCTTCTTGTTTGGGACTCTTGACTGATGCATATCTTTTCCATTTCTCCCCACCATCAACCTTTTGTAACATCTACATGCTTTTGATGTTGCATCTACTGTTCACTTTCAAGTTTCTATGTTTCCATCATTGCTAATATTTTAGGCATATTGAGTATCCAACTTTTCCATTAGGACCTCCTACCATTCCACCCCCCCATATAGGGATAATGCTTCCACTTGAGGGGCTTGGGAGCATACCCCTTTCCACCATCAACGTTTTTATCTACACAAGGATTTCCTCAATCAATTTTCCATGCACTCATTTCTTGAAAAAATGTAGTTATTTTGTCAAAGATTGATGAGATTCCACCATGAACTCCAAAGCATAACTTTCCACAACACCTTTGAGCTAGAAGTCAAGTACTCGTGTCAAATCATGGTCATTGTATTGGATATTTAACAAATTCTAGGTAGTCCACTCAATTCTTTTCTATGGAAACCAACAATGATGTTGCTCTATAAGTCTTTCCTACCATTCATGCAAACTTAAAGGGAAATTCAACCCAAAAAATCACATGTAAACACTCAAATAAGTACCATTTCTTAAATCTTACCACATCTTCCACCACATATGCATTTTCTTGGCATCTGAATTTATGTACCCACACTTCTATCCAATCTTGAATCTTGAATTTCATTGTCTTCCATCACATCTCCTAATTACTATGCATTTTGAAAGGTCTATAAAACACAAACATTTTGTTAGTTTTTTAAGAGACCTAGGGTTTGGAGGTGTCCAACAAGGTCTATAGTATTCTAGTATATCATCAGATTCAACCTTCCAAAGGAATGAGGTCTCGCCTAATATATGTTTGATCATTTCTGACTAATTAATATGCATAGTATTATAGATTTAGTGGAAAAACAAAAATTCATATTTTAACATTTAATCAAATTTATCTAAGCAAACAAAAAGTAATGTTTGCGCATAGATCACACCAATGTAAACATTATCAAGATACAACATAACAAAGTAAATCTAAGTATAACAACAATGCAATCCCATTATATCAAGTAGATTAATGATTACATCCATGCCTTATGCCTTAAGCATCACTAGAGTTCAATAGTCTCATAGTCTGGACGACATGCACATCTTACAATCACATAACTAACATCAAAAAACTAGATGCAAAACAATCATTAACTCATTCAACTGTAAACCCTTACATAGTATCATGAATATCTATATGTATGTAATTAATTTGTAACATTCCTCAACTTAACTAAGGAACATTAGTACGTGAAATACACACAAAATAAATTTTTTTCTTCTAATTCATTTTCCTAGAGCTTACCAGCCACAATTTATACACATAATTAACTATACTTTGATACCCATAATTAAATGCATCTACATCATTCTAAATGCACATGAATGCAGTTAATAAATCATTTACAATAGCACATAAAACCATTCTCATTGTTGGAGTGTTGTTGTAATACCCTAGGTTCAATTTATTCTACCAAATAAACCCTATAGACACTAGCCCTTTAGATATCATCTGCATGAAAGTGAAGTATCACTCGAGGCATCTATTGGGGTTGAGGAACCAAGTTTCTACAGGGACAAGGGGATGGGAGGATATCATCATATTTATTTCTACTTATCTACCCTATGCACAATATTCTATGTCTCTTTTCCCTTGATTAATTAGTAAACCTTATTTACGTAGCACCATTGTGACACAGATTGCAACATAAACTATTCACTGTAACATTCATCATTACCATGCATCAACCATCTAATAAACATATCCGTATCTAGTTATGCATAAATAGAACATCCATGAAAAATCACATACAAAGAAATTTAGACACAAAATTTAACGTGGTTCACCCAATTCTTGGGCTACGTCCACAACAACTGACTTCTTTATTATTCTTCATGAAATTATCTCAGGCTTGCACACTGTGATTACAATATATATATCATGATATCCTTCCCCATCCTGTCTAGCTGCTCTACAGTGCAAGCCTCTTCTTTGCAAAACCATCCCTAAACCTTGAAAAATAGACTCTCTCATTCTCAGGCTATCCTCTCAGCCTCAATCTATCATCAACTCAACTCAACCCCCTATTCGCTCAACAACCTATTCTTCCTGACCCATTACATATTTATACATAGAATTTAGGGCTCAAAACCTTATTCACATATCCCCAAAACCCTATGACAACTCATGATGACTCATTAGAACTCATGGAAAATCGTTGTTTGAGCATGCTTTTCCTGTCTTTGCGCTTGCATGGTGCTTTTACATTACCGACTATTGTTCTTCATGATTTTGCACATCTATATGATTTTGCATGCCTAACTATTGTCCTTACTGCTTTTATGCACGTCCACAAAACTTGGTTCTTTGAACTGTCTATCCAACATGCCCCCAATACTCACTTGTGGATCATCTCGAGCCACTTAAGTCTGTTGCTTCGTGCCCCTCCATGCTTCCATGAACTTTTGGAGGGTTTACTTTTCTTTCGTGAATTCTTTCTTGACCTCTGCTTCTTGTTCCAAAATCTCCTCTACGACCTGTGCAGTCAGGGTCATGAGTTTCTCCTCATTTTCATGTGCTGCTTTCTTTACCGTGCTCTGTGCAGCGTCCAATTCCTCTATTACCTTAGTGCTTCGTCTTGTGGCAGTACTAATTGTTTTTGGATAATCTTTTGTTGTTCCCTTATCTGGTCTATTTTAGTGTATGATTGCTAGCTTGCCATGATGGTCATCATGTGCTTAGCTAGTGGCAACGTACTTATGTTCTCCAAATCTTTCTGTGCCTTTTCTTGCACATCCCTTAATCTAGCTTCCACAACCTTCATCTCTGGATTCTCCATCAGATTTTTCCAAATATGTGTGCTTTCATCACATAGCTTCATGCATTCCTCCTCCAGAATCTTAATACTTTCTACTAAGTTCATAACGCTTCTTTCTCTTTGTTCCTTTTACTCAAGTGGTGTCCCTAGTATGGTGGGAAATTCCAAGTCTTCGATCCTAGTGGAGAAGCCTTTAATGACTTCCCTGATTGCTGAGACTTGTTCTTCAAGAGTGGCTTCTACCATCATCAACATTTATGGAATATCCTTATAAAGTTTCTGGATGGCCTGTTGTATTCGCTCATCCTGCTGCTCAGACACGTCCTTATCCTTCAATATTCTCTCAGCCTTTTTCTCGACCTTACTCTTCTCCTTCAATATCCTATCAACCTTTTCCTTAGCCATGCTCTTCTCCTAAAAAGCAGTTGTATAATCTTGCTGCAACTTTTTCTTCTCCGCCGCTACCTTTTCCAACTTGCTTGATGCTGACTCTACGTGGAATCGTATCTCCTATGCAATATCGATGTGCAAGCCTTGTAGTATTGTTGTGGGAATATGTGAAATGACTAAGTCCATGTGACTTAACCATTGTACTTGCTCCTGCAAATCGGGCACGGGGAACTCAATCACATCTGGTGAGATCTTCAATACTTTGCACCCTATTTCCATCTCTGAAAAATAAGAAGTTGTGGCCCCTAGTTCCCTAGTTGGGATTGTTGATGGTCCTTCACCGGATATGTGCTCTGGTGCTATCCTTGTTGCTTCCAAGAGTTGTTGCATTGTTGTGAATTGGTCCTACACTTGATGGAGTAGTTCTTCTTATTTTCGCGACGCTTTCTCAATTTCTTCATCTATGAAATCCCTCACTTGATAGTCGATTCTATAGATGTCATCATCTATCATAGTATAGTTAGCCGATACTTTGTGGGATTTCATATTCTTGCACACAACTATTCTTTTCCCCTTACTCTTGTCTTTCCTTTTTTCTCCGACTGTTGGGATTGTCTACTACACGTATTTTATGTCTCTGCCCTATTCATTGTCCTATCTATTACCTTGTTCATTACCCTGTTCATCTACGCCGTTGTTAGAGTGCTTCGTCTATGTTCCTTTCGTAGGAACCTTTCAATCTAGATCCCAATCCTACATGATCGGGTGGATATCTTCTTCTATGATCTTGTATTTTGTCTAGATCCATTCCTCTCTTGGGTCCTTCTTTGATTGTATATAGATATGGTGTCGATCTGCCCGGAACCGCGCAATCAAGGTGTACGCCTCTACCAATTGTGGTGAAATGCATGGTGTATTCTTGATGCACTTCCAAATCCTTTCACCATATAGAAAGAAATCCATGTTAGTGTCGATCTGTCTTCTTTTGTTAGGGGTGTACCTAAAGTTTTGATACTTTGCTGCCAAGCATGGATTACCTCTGAGACCCAAGAACTACACATGCTCTGGCTCTTCCCACGCTGTGAACAAAATAAGAATTAGCATCCATGGATAATGGAATTCCATGCCTATATCTTGTGCTTATACGCAGTTGATGAGGAATTGGTTCAATAAAAAATGCGCCCAACTCATCCAGACCCATTCGACACACTTCTCAGATGCAACTGTCACTCCCGCTGACACTTGGTCTTTTCTGCATTTCCTTAGTAACTTGCATGCCAATTCCTACATTGCAATCCTTACTATTGGGTCGCATATGCTCGACACATCCAACCAGCGCACACCTCTTACTGTGTGAGAATTTTCCCTCATTGCCTCTGATAGGGTCCTGTTAGTTTTCTTATCTGCAAACAATGGGGTTGGATCTTGTCCCTGCGATGGTAAACCTGTGATCCTTGCAATCAGGTACATATATGTAGATATTGTCCTATCCATCCACAAATAACTACCATGCACACAGGTTAAGAAAAACTTAACACACACATTCATCTCGTTGCTGTTTCCAAAGTGTGGGATTTCGAACATGTTTAGAATGTTTGCTCGCTCCAATCCTTTGGCCCATAAATTTGGCACAGGTATGATATGGTTCATTGATGGATCTATCCTCAGTTCCAAGTATTGGTGCGACACAAGTTCAGGGAACTTCACCATGTATGTGATATTGTGGTCTGCATATTTGAGTTGCGACACCCTCCCTAGCATGTGTTCATCCATGATGACCCCATCTAGGATGTCAAGCATCACCAATTCATAGTTTGAAGTCTTCTGCAATGTCACCGGTGGGGCATCATCCTTCCTTGGTGGAATGTAGTCTCGGTGAAACCTCAGCTCCGACGATGATGCTCTCAGAGTCTCCTCAACCTCTGGTTTTACTATTTGCACTCTTGTTCGGTATTTATTTGGTATGGGAGTTGTTTCTTTTGGTGGTGCCATTTATGTAAACTGGTTACCAGCGGCAACTTCTTCAACTCTGGGGTTTTTCTCAGCTTCTGGAATATAGTTCTTGACTCTTTCTTTCTCGCATGCAACTCTAAGTGACAATGACCAATTCTTGTCGACCCTTCATGGATTTTGTGCCCCTTCACCAGTTTTCCATGTCCCTTCATGCCTAAATTAACTATCTTTATCACCATATTTTCCGTTGGATTTGTGCCTTGTACTGCCAGTTTGTCACGATCCTCGGTGGATTTTTCCATTTATTGCTACGCATCATCTTTATGAATTTTCATTAATGCTCTTTAACCATTGTTTCTTCCCTTTTACCACCTTTAATGGCCGTGACCATCCTATTCCACGTGTTGCTTAGGTCCATACCTAACTGTCTTTGCATTGTTTCTTTTATCTGCACAACTCTCACTTTTTTTGTGCGGGTCTTTTTTTGTATCTCCCTTACTTACTGTCTTACCTTTGGTTTTCTTTTTATTTTTCAACTTTTTGCTTGTTTTTGCTTTATTTTATTTTCCTACTATAATACAACTATTATGGTACATGTGTTCTTGTGCAACTCAGATTGATGTGCAGACGGTCAACAGTCTCTATAGAGTTTCAACTGTCTGCCATTCACCATTCCTCCTAGGACTTCTCCATTCAGTGTTTCAAACTGAGCCGCAACACCTGCCTCTGTCACATGCATAATCACATATGGTCCTAACTAATGCATTCAAAACTTTCCTAGATGCTTCATAACCTTACTATCATATAGTAATACTATGTTCCCCACTTGAAATTTTTTTTGTTTAATATATCTATCATGCCATCCATTTTATCTTTCCTTCTGAACTTGCTGATGGAACCTTGTGACAAATCGATCTTCCTCAAGTTATAACAACTATGGCAATCTCTCCTCTACTGCGCCAGAGTCTGAAAGATCTATAATCAATGCAATGCCCAAGTTAGGCACAATAAACTCCATCGACATTACTACTTCTTTCCCATAGACTAGTTGTTACTGGATAAATCGGTAGGTGCAGACACTAATAGATCTCCCTAGATCCACCTGGATCTAGAACAAAATAGGACAGGATATGACTCTTTCTCTAAGTTGCAGTCATTGAATCTACTACCCAGAAGGAATGAGTGACATACCTTTATATCGCTTCCTTAGGTCTCTGTTGTCCTTGCTTCGCTCTGGTGCTCTTGTGAAATCAGGTCCAAGACAACACAAACCAACCAAAGTGAAGATGGCAAAGTATATTCAATGTCAACCTATGCATATAATCAAGGAGTTATGCAATAAAATAAGAGTGATTTTATGGGAAAGGGACATGCCGCTATATTATATTAAATGAAAGTAGAAGATACAACCGGATCGCCTTGATGTCGCAAGATTCCTTTCAGTGACCCTTGGTTCCAACACACGCACTTGCTCTACATTTGCATGAAGAAGATCCAATACAACTTGATAGACCAAATAAAGTCTTCAAGCTTCTATCCAAGCAGAGTTCTTCACACAATTCTTTCACCAATTCTTCATTCAATCTTGCTTAACCTTTTCCATGAGAAACCTTTCAATATATAGGAGAAGGAGAGATGGTTAAATGGATGAGGATGATCCCACTAAATCTGAGAAGTCAGTAGGATGCCAACCATGCGAATGCCAACTCATTTTCTAGAAGATTCCCTTCTAGAACCTTCGTGACCTCTTCTCTTTTCCAAGCTTTAAAACAATTTCGCACCCTACCTATAGACCAGACTGTGAACAGTTCACACCCTAAGTATGGGTTGCCTGCGAGAATGAAGGATTTTCGTACCCTATAACATAGGCAGCCTGAGAACTCATCTTAAAAATATGATTTTTGGAAGAAGACATCAATCACTTTTCTCAGGCAAAAAGTCCTTTTGGGAGCCTGAATAAATCACTGTAGAGACATCACCAGAGTGACCAAAATAATGTGTAACACCAGCCTAAAAGGTGTATGTCCTGTCAACTTTTTGCTTGTAGTCGTGTATACCCATAATACTGCTGGAACCCTTAAGTCCCAATCATCTCTCCCTACATTGCAGATCTTTGTCAGTGCAGTCTCTAAAATTTTATTAAAGGATTCTACATTGCCATTGGCCTAAGGATGATACAACATAATCCTATGATGATGAATTTGAAATTCCTCAGTCAATGCTGCAATCGTCATATTCAGGAAGTGTGTTCCTTGATCATTGAGTAAAATATGAGGGTATCCAAATCGTGTGGCTACATTCTCAAATAGAAATCTTGCAACAATCTTCATGGTGCAGTATATGATCAGTGTTGCTTCTGTCCATCTGGTCAAATACTATATTGCAGTGATTATATACTTAGCTCCTGATCTTCTTGTTGGTGGGTTGATTAGTCCAACAAAGTCTATTTCCCATTTATCAAATGCCTGTAGTGTAACCTATGGGTGTAGAGGCATCTCATCCTTTCTGGATGGATTTACCACCCTTTGAAAAACATTGCATGCTTGACAATATTCTTTAGCATCCTTATGAAGTGTGGGCCACCAGATCCCTGCGCACAAAATCTTCACTGTTATCGCTTTACATGTGTAGTTTCCTCCTACAATTCATTCATGAGCTTCTGAGAGTATCATTGGCCTTTCATGCTCTAACACACATTGTCTTAGTATCCCATCGAAACCTAACTTGTATATATTCCCTACAATTAACTGATAGTTTGTTGCTTTAACCATTAATTGTTTCTTCTGCACAAATCTCATGTTTGATGGGGCCATTTCTGTACTTAAAAACTGTACAATGTTTGCGAAGTAGTTGTCCACCATTTTAACTGCAAATAACTACACATCCAACAAGCTGTCATCTAGATTCCCTGCATATTCTTCTGATAGTATGCACAATAAGTGATCTGGTCTTGCATTCAACTTCCTTGGTTTCACAA
>ML782750.1:197931-222891 GCA_009831015.1 Picea engelmannii | reverse complement strand
TCCTTGGTTTCACAACAACTTCAAAATCATATTCCTGGAATAACAACAACCATCTGCATATCCCCCCCCCCCCAACACTGACTTGTTCACTAAGTATCTTAGTGCAGAATGGTCTGTATACATATTAAAGTGAGACCCTAATAAATAATGTCTAAACATATACTATTGACAATCATTCTCGTTCTGTGGTAGTGTAATTCTTTTATGCTATTGACAACTTCTTGCTTGCAAATGCAATTGGGTGGTCTATGTCTCCTTCCCCTAGCTGATATAGTACTGTGCCTAAAGCTATGATTGATGCATCCACATGAACATGGAACTCCTTATTCCAATTCGGGAATATCAAAATTGGCATGGTGACTAATTTCTGCTTCAAGTTATCCAATCCTTTCTTACAGTCCTCATTCCATAGGAACTTAACTTCTTTCTTTAACAACTTCTCCATAGGTGTTGTAATCTGCGCATAAACCTTAATGAACTTCTTGTAATATCCTGTATGACCCAGGGTTTATCTCAACTGTCTAACTAATGTGGGTGGTTGTAAGTCCAAAATCACTACAATATTGGCAGGATCCACTAATAATCCCTGCTTACATACCACATGGCCCAACAAAATTCCAAAAGGCACGCAAAAAACACATTTTCTCAAATTCAGTGAAATTTGACATTGTCTACACCTATCCAACATTAAATTGAGTATTTCTATGTGGTATTTCGATAGAATAAACACAGTCCAATCATCTAAGTAAACTTCAAGGAACTTATGAATAAATTCCTTAAATGCTGCGACAACTACTCTTGAAAAAACTGCAGGTGCATTCTTTATCCCAAATAGAATTATTGTGTACTGATAGCTTCCCCACTATGTTGCAAAGGTAGTCTTATGTCTGTCTTCCTGCGCAATATTTATCTGATGATACCTTGAAAATCCATCTGTAAAAGAATAGGCCTCCTGCCCTCCTACATTCTCTATCACTTCATATGTAATGGTGTCGGGAATGGATCATGCAGACATGCATCATTTAGCTTCCTTAGGTCTACACAAATCCTGATTCCCCATGTCTTCTTATCTTGAACTACCATTAGACTTATCCATTTTGATTCCATGATTGGTTCAATAATTCGTGCTTCTAACATTTTGTCTATCTCTGCCTTTACCTTCTCTTTATACTTCATATTCAATCTAGAAGGTCTTTGTCTTACTAGTTTAGCATCCGGTTTCAAAGGGATCTTCATTTATCCGAACTCACCAACTATCCCTTTCATTTATGAGAATGTAGTTGGGAATAGATCCTGATACTCGCGCAATAAATTTACAATCTTATCCATAGTTTCATCATTCCAGTAATCGCCTATCTGTGCAAACTTTGGGTTTTCCTTTGTCCCAATATTTACCTTCTGTGTCTTTAGTGGTTGTGCATACACAATAGATTCAAGCTCTGGCCCTTCTACTGTGCGTTCCCCCTCGATTTTAGGTACTTGTATATTCCTTGGATCTTGTTCGTCTTCTTCTTCTTTAGCAACATTATAACATTCTAGTAATTCATGGATAGTCATAGAAGCTTTGTGCACACTACACACATGTAAAGATGCATCTACTAATGGAGATTCATGTTCAAAAGTGAATGAGGTAAATCCCATACCCCATTCCTCCTAAATGGATGCCTCCTCTGTCACTATAGAAAAACCTACTGAAACAAGGGAATCCTCCCAGGAGGTATCACATTTCCTAGAAGCCTCTTGTCTCTAAATCTTCTATCTAGCCTCCTCAACTCGTGACATCTGTCTGTCAGTCTTGGAAGATGTCTCTCTCCCACCTGAACCTGAGGGGGAACTCCATATGAATGATTGTATCTCCCTCTGAGCCAAATGACTCTCTCTGAGATCAGACTCACTCTGAGTCTACATGCTCCCTTTGAAACTTGAATCCTTTTGAGTCTGTACAATCTCTAGAGCCATCTTCTCCCTCTGTACATGTTGTCCTCCTCTGAAGTTTGATCTCCTATGAACTGTTCTAGGAGGCTACTCCTCCTTACTAGATACTAAGGGATGACTCCCTCTGAACTCTGGCTCCTTCTGAGCTGTTACTTGGTGGGGCCATCTGCCTCACCACTAGTGGAGCCACTTGCTCCTCCTCATAACTCTGACTCTATGTAACTCGAGATACTCTGTATCCCACAAAAGTACCCTTCTTTTCATAAGGTTCTAACCTCGTCCTCTTCTCCTTCGTACTATGTATGTATACTGTCATGTATACAACTCCTTGTTTGGACAATCTGCTCCATGTCTCAAACTAGAGACCATCTAATCTATTTCCACCTGCAACTATCACTATAACTCCCTCTCAGAGCTATCACCTGTGACCTACCGAGAACAAGAAAAAGCACAAGAACAAGGAAAATAGCAACACTCCTCCAGTGTTGTGACCAATCATTCCTCCACGGTAACCTTCCCATAACAAGAACAAGAACAAAAGACAATAACAAATCCATGGTAACCTCCATGGAATTTAACCTTGTTCATAGTGTTACTAGACAAGGGAAGAGATTAATTAAACTTGCAAACAAGTGCATCATTAATATTAAACAATAATGATCATCACACCAACACTATTCAAGTGTTACTAAGCAATAGTACTCAACAATAATAATCCTCTAAAGACTGTTGTACCCATTACAACATTTACTTAAGATGCAACAATATAAAATATCAAACCTGATATGCAAACCTGGAGTCTTGTTGTTGTTGTTCCATTTGATTTCAAGCTGTCATATATTGTAGGAGATGTCACCACTACTTCCTCCAACTCTTATATAGTACACCATCGATACATGAAGACAAAATATGAAATGGAAGGTTCAATGTTCGAGAAAATGTCAATAAGCCTGAAAAACCTAAAATTTCAACTTTGACGAAATGTCAGTCTGAGAGCACCAGTAGGTGCGCTAGGGAAAGGTGAGTTTCTCTGTGGTAAAATTTGTCCCAATTACTTACAATGAATGCTCAACACGCTTGACAAAACTGTGCAACAACAAATTTCATATGCAACAACAAATCTCAACAAAGCTCTGATACCATGTTGATTTTCTAATTTCCAGATCTGATAATTATTACCTTATGATTTCAAACAGATTTCAATGCCACCGTTATCATAGAATAATTACACATTGGAAATTTCAACTGAAATAAAACTACAGTGGAAATAACAAAATCACAGTGAGATATCCATGCACAATAGACACAAGATTTATCTTGGGAAAACCCGAGCTCAGGAGAAAAATCCAACAAAAGTTTCTTTAGAAGAAATTTTAATCCAAGTTCACAAATACATCACCAGAAAAATGAAGAATCCAAGCACATATAAAGTTGCACTCTAGTGTGAGGAAGAACCCTTAAGCATGGCACATAACTAGACAAAGATAGCACAACTAGTAACTAGCAACTAGCATTGCAGCTAGAAACTGACACAAAGCAACTGGGCAATGCACACTAGAAGAGGAGCACCGATGAGATGTGTAATAATGAAATGAACTTGCCTTTATTTATACTAGTCAAGTCACCTTATTTTACTGGCAGGGCCAACTTGTCATTTTTTTGTCTTTTAACTTCATTTATTTCTTTTATTGCTTTTAAAAGTGTTTCTTCAATGCTTCAATGGAGATGACTTGATCTTCTTGTCATTTATTTCTTTGTAGTTCATTCCAAGGTCTTCTATAATGGTTTCTTTGTATTTTCTTATGGAGAATGACTGCCCGAAGTTGCAAAACTTCAACAACCATAGCCCTGCCTTGTCAACCTCCATCACCTTCTTCCTCTTCCTTGACCACAAATGGGATAAGGGTCCCACCTCTGCTATCATACTTCCACGTGGAAACTGCTTATTAGCTGCAGGGATGGGAAGGTCCCATATCATACCTTTTCCTTTGGCATCTGAACTTGTCCCCACCCCAGATATAACAACTAAGATCAGACTGATCAATGTCTCTCGATGATTTCACATCGATAACTTGGGCGAGGGTTAACAACCCTCCATGATGTGATGGTGGTTTCTTCCCACGCTATGTGGCGCTTTTCCATTGGCCTCACATCGCTAAAGAGCTCTTGGAAAATTGCTTTGTTGCCATGTGATACTGCTTATGGTATCACTCAATACCACCTTTCCTAATGTGGCACCCACGTCTGTCTCGGGCCCGCCACCACACACTATAGATCCTACTACTGTGGCCTACCACCCCGCCACCTTGGACCTGCCAATTCCCAGATCTAATGATGGAGATGATCGAAAGATCAACGACTATGGTTCATTTCACATGGTGGAGTTGCCTAGAGGTCAACGACACCTCACAACGTGATACCACTTATCTCCCAATGATATGTGGTAGCCTCATTTTCATTTCGCATCCCCAAGAGCTCCCTTGAAAACCACTTGGTCACAATGCAAAACCACCTTAGTGAAACCACTTATGGTTTCGATCACCCCACTGGTCGCACCGCCACCATGGCCTGCCACCTCGCCATTGGATGTGCCACCGTGCCATCGACCGCCACCATGGACCTGCCACCATGGCAGTCCACAACACCAGTACCACCTCACTGCCTCGTCACCTCCATGTCATTGCTAACATCACGTACAAAAAAATACCCAAATTTTCCCAAATTTTGAAAATTTTCCAGAATTACATAGTTTTCAATTTTTTGGCACAAGCCACCATGGAAGCTTTGAATTTAAGCTTCGTATGGCCAATTTCGGCCATGTGCATATCAATTCAACTATTGCACCCAAAATTTGACACTTCGTTGTCAATTCCTCAACAAATTTTTCTTTAGAAATTGGGGCTTTTGCCTAATTTCGCCATGTGTATCCTGCAAATCCCAAATTCGACCAATTACAAGCCGAAAAACACCCATTCAGACGTTAAAATTGGGGATTTTAACCCCATGAGGTAAATTTCCCTCAAATTCCTCCTAAAAATTTCCCCAATTTCATTGGAGTAATCTAACAAATAAATTTGCAGATGTCCCCAAAGCTTTAACTTTGCAAATTTAGTTTTTGCATGATGACTTTGGCCCATGGAGTCTTAGTGTTTGAACCCAAAGCTTTGATACCAATTTGTAACATTCCCCAACTTAACTAAGGAATGTTACTACGTGGAATACACATAAAAATTGAAAATTTTCTTCTAATTCATTTTCCTATAGCTTACCAACCACAATTTATACACATAATTAACTATACTTTGATACCCATAATTAAATGCATCTACACCATTTTAAATGCACATGAATGTAGTTAATAAATCATTTACAATAGCACATAAAACCATTCTCATTCATAGAGTAAAATGCAGGACCATGAACTCATAAGATAACTCAAAAAAATAGATAAACACTTATCTTTAAAATAAAGTTTGTGCAACCAATTGCTTGGGAAGGACGTTCCACCCAAATGTAGACTTGTTGTTCCAGATCTCAACAACAAGTCACCCTCAAGTTGGGGCTAGGAATCCACAAAAGAAGGGTGCCTCTCACAATCCCCTCACATCTCAATATCTTACAACTCACTGGAAATCTCCTACAACTATTTCAAATTTCCTCCAACTCTCTTCCTCTTGACCTGCCCAACCCAAGGAATGTACCCCTTCACCGCTCTCAGTACATTGAGCGTCCCATTCGTTTATCATGGTCTCTCTAGCACATGTAACTAGGAATCTCTTCGCTGGGGACTCAAGGGAACTCACTGCTAGGAAAAACACCATGAAAACAACAAAAAACACTTGTTGTTAGAGTGCAACTCACACAAGAGTTCACTCTTTAGCCCTGACAACCTAGCTCTTCAATTTCCAACTCCAAAATACTCCAAAAATGCTCTAGCATGCTCCAAAATTCTTCCTGCTTTAGCTTTGGTGCTATTTTTCCCTGCTCTTTTCCTTGTTGTTCATGCCTATACTGAATGTGTAAAATTGCCTCTGCCTCCCATATGCTTTCCTCTATTTTTCCAAGACAATTGACTGCACACTCTACCCAATGTTGATTGTACTTCAATCCCCTACTCTCCAATAACTATGGGATGTGACTCTCACACCCACCCTTTGACATGTATTCGATTATTGGGTTCTCATACACTCAAACAAAAAATAGATGTTTTCCCCAAATGATAATAAAATTCAGAAATATGGGTTTAACTTAGTATCCATAAACCATTTCCGTCCTTGGGCCTGTCTTAGACACTCCCTAAGAATCCCCCTCTCTTGTGTATTAATCAACCCCTATCCCTGTCCATATTCTCACCAGTTGGCATCACATTATTTTTATTAAAATTAGAAAATGCATTTCACATATTACATCACTTGGCCATAACCACATTCTTATCTACATTGTACATTAATTACACTGGGGATTATAGTGGGGATGTTACATAAGTTCGTTACAAAAGATTCCAGAAGGTCCTAGAACATAACAAGTGTAATCCAATTATACAAAAAGGGGCTCTGTGTGTTTAGGAAAATGTGTAGAGGGTTCTAGCACCTTGGTTTTGTGGAGGATCCCTGGCCTTGTCCCTGTCTACATAATCATGCTTTTGCGATTTTAGGTCTTTGACAGATCTCTCTTATGTTGATTAATATTATGCACCTTTAGTCCTTAGGCAAAATAGGGCCACTACAACCCTAATGACTCCCCATGTCAATCTCACTAATGCAAGGATCAATTTAGATGGATAATCATTAAATGTTTTAGAAACAAGATCAAAACTACTTGTGTGGATGGTTACAATATGATTAACCATAGTACCTTAGCTGCTACCACTATGTGAGCCATCATTTGAGAAATCCATCCAAGTTGTTAATGGATAGACATGATTATCTCTAAATAACAATTTTTTGATTATTGAATAATATTATATTTATATAAATAAGTTTTTTTTTTAAATGTAATTTAATATTAAGTTTAAAAATAATGTTTAAGAAATAATAACCAAAATAATTTTTTATATCATTTATAATTATACAAAATTAAATTACACCAAGTTCTCCATAATGTTTAAGAAATAATTACTAAAATGATATTTTATATCATTTATAATTATCCAAAATTAAATTACACCAAGTTCTCAATAATATTTAAGAAATAATTACTAAAATAGTATTTTATATCATTTATAATTATCCAAAATTAGATTACACCACGTTTAAGTGTATGAAACCATATTTAAATGTTATTTCTAAACATCATTATTAATATTTAATGCAACCATATCTTTTGTTTGAAAGAAGGGCAAATGACAATCCATATACTAGATGTGCACTTTTTTAATGCTAAATCAAAACTTATCACATATATAATGAAATCCTTTGAGTTGTTTAAGGGACTCTGCAAATATTTTTCCTTTTGAGTTGTTTAAGGGACTTTTGTAAATATTTTTGTATGTATTTTATTAAACTGCTGCTTTAGGTTGAGTTATATTTATTTATTACATTGATAAAAACAAAGTGGAGTTTACATTTTTATTAGGGTTGGAAAATCATTTTTTAATCTCAATGCTCAAAACTTCATTGTATATATAATAAAACTAGTTAATGAAGGCTCTTGATTGTCTTTGTTCAAAAGGTTTTGAGTAGATTTGTTTATTATATCAATAAGCAAGGTTCATTTTACGATAGATATAATTAAGGAGGGAGAATCATCAATTCTGAATTCATATAATAATATATAAGGAATTTAAACATAATAATGGGTGCATTGTACATGAACATCAACTTTTTATATATACTAATATATACTCATGTTTATCGGGAAATGGTGGACATAAACTCAAGTATATATCATTTACTTTGTATAAAATATTTTAATAATTTTTTTTTTAATTTTTTTTGCAAATTATATTATTGTTAGTTAAATGATAATTTTTCATTATTTAAATTGTATTTTTAAATATATAAATAAATTTAATGTCGTGTAAAATTTTTAATATTAAAAGATTATGTAATCATAACCATTAAAATTTGCATTTTCAACCATTTTTCTAAACTTCTAACTAGATTTTAGCCTTTAGGCAAAACTCCTATATATAAATATATATATATATATATATATATAACAAAAAATAAAAAAATAAGAATGTTTAAATCAATATCTCTGTAAAACTTATAAATATTAAAAAAACATAGAGCTAAAGCAAAACTCATAAATATTAAAAAAACATAGAGCTAAAGCAAAACTCATAAATATTGAAAAAGCATAAAGCTAAAGCTATATATTAGGAAATGAAAAAATTACAGTAAAATGATAATAAAGAAACCCGTTGCAAAAAGCAAACTAAGATTCCGTGGGCTCGACCAATCAAGATATTCCCTAACTTAGTTTCCACTTTCAAAAAAAAATTCCGATGGCAATGAGCATTTTATGCTGGTCTTGGTTAGTTGTCAGCTAGTGACCGTTAAGCCTCTGTTTTAAACGTTCATCTCCTTCACCCCCACATGACACGCTTTTGTCCCAATCCATTCCATCTCTACATACTCGACATATAATTTCTTATTTCCATCCCAGTTTACGATTTCTTGCGGTAAAAGGCTTTTCGGTACTTTCATTCGTTCTCAGTTTTTGGGTTTTTTTTATGTCCTCCTGTTACAGAGGTTTTCATTTCTGTGGGCTCATTTGAGAAGTCCTGCCGGGTTTGCACTGGATTTATCCATTTGGGTTTTCTGAATATTATTTTTAAGGACCTGAGAAACCTTTATTTTCCTCCTTATATTGAGGTTTGAGAAAGTGGGTATTTGGATACCCTTCTATCGTTAGAGATGGAGAACTTGCCTTGCAGAATGGAGGAACTGCAGTTGCCTTTGGATTTAGAGAAGCATGAGGAGGGCGTTAGGGTTACTCATCAGAATACCATGGAGGCAGAAGAGGAGGAAACCCCAAGTGTTTTGAAGGAGAAGAATAGTGAAGGGCATCAGAACATTGTGGCCAGGAGGAATAAGGAAGAGGGTAAGAAGATCACCCCTCCCAATGTCAAAGTACCCCCTAAAAGAGCTTTTGGGTTATCTGAGAGGTAAGAGAACTTAACTTTCTACCTCTTTTTTTTTTTTTTGGCACAAGTCCAATTCTAGGTTATCATAATCTTTGTTTCGGCTTATTAAGATCCATGGTTTTGTTGTGTATAATACAGATACAGAAGCCCCACAGATTCAATCATGTCTCCGGCAACTAGAGGTCTACTTGCTCGGAACAAAAAATCTATGAGACCCATGGAATTGCCAACCTATGTTCCTCCGAAGGTGCGTATTTCTCATCGATTTGGGTTCACTCAGTGTCGTATTGCAGCCTGTTAGAGTAAAGATTTCACTTATAATATTGTTGGTTTTGTACATCTGCAAATTAGAAGTTGAATAGTATACCGTTGAAGGGCCTTTACACTCAAATTTTGTTTTTCTGTTATCCTCACAATTTGAATCAAATTCCCGGCCCGTTGATTCATATGTTAGATAGATGTTTCTCTAAAGTAGTGGAACTGTTTCAAGTGCTTCGGTTTGTTAAGGAATAATAATATTTTCCTAATATTAGCTGTTTGATTTACATGCAGGCAGTAGAGAGCACTCTACCCTCAGCTGGACAACCACCCATGTGAAGGCTTTTCGTGTACTCAACATCTTTGCTTTGTTAAAAAAAAAAAAAATTCTCAATATCTGAAAGGGTATTTAATTTCTTGATTATTAGTTCTGTATTCATTCTGGTCATCCACAGTCTTGCCATCTTTTGCAAGAGTCGGCAAGCAAGGAAATATATTTGTGATTTTAAAATGCTGTTTTGGATTTGTAACTTCTGGAGGAAGAGATAGATTCGATGTATTTACCCATAAGTTTCTGTGAAGATTTGGAAACAGAGCATAATTTTGTGGGGGTGTATCTCCAATTTATTTGTTGTTTCATCTTATTTGATTACTGGCTTGTTTATGTTCAGTGAAAAAGTAAGTTCGATGAGATTGAAAGTGTATATTCCATTTGGACTACCTCGGTATGTTGATATTGGCAAGCACTTACAGGATACTGTGAACTAGAAATAAGAACAGAGTATTCTTGTTAGGGTTGTAGACAAGGTCATTGCTACCTCATTGTATTTCCTTGTTATTCTGCTTCTGCCAAGGTCATTGCTACCTCTGTGGTTGACATTAAAGAAATCACCATTCCACAATTTCTTAAGATAAATATAACTGCATTGGGCGTTGAATACTATAAGTGACTGTAATTAACTAGCTTAAGCCAGATACTTATAACCTATCACCCATTCATAGGCCTATACCTCTTAAAAGTGGTTCTGTTTTATTTGCATCTTTTACAAGATTCTTTGGGAACCAATTCATTTTGATAGCATAGTAGTCATATCCTGGGATATTATGAATGGATATATTTAGTTTGAGGGATTCAGAATATATCAGGCTTTGGTGATTCAGGATAATATCAGTGGTCATAGATTTGTAACTAGTGGTAAACCTATGACCCATTCATAGCCATTGTGGATTTGTTAATAGTGGTGAAATTTTTTATACATTTGGATTATGCAGTCAATAGTTTCAGAAAATTCATTATTGAGAGTTGAGCTTGTTTTACGAATTTCATGTTTTCTTACACAAAGTTCATGATATAACTCGATTCAAATTTTGGGCAACAAAATAGGATATGCTATAGCTTGATTCAAATTTTGAACAGCAGTAGGACATGCCTGCACACACAAAAAACAATGCATATGTTTTACAGTAGTTTGTTTTTGTGTGTGCAGGTTGTTTCGTTCATCTTCTCCACACTTGAAATACATATGCAAGGACATTTTCCTTGGAACTGATATCGATATTGACCGAGGCATGTCCCTACTGAATCAGGCTGTAGCATGAATATCCCGTTTTTGTTGTTCAAATTTTGAACCAAGCTATATATGTTATAAACCTAAAAAGAGTCGTTTATTTTGGCATTGTGTAGCTTGTTTTGTTCAACCTCTGCACGTGAAATAAATATGTAAAACAACATCCCTTTGGAACTGATATTGATATCAGTTCTACAATTTTATGGAATCAATAAACTAATAATACATATGATTACATCCATGTTTGTGAAAGTAAACCTCTTGTGCTATTTTGTAATGTAATTCTGTTGATTGAGTGCATCAAATAATTTACCAAGTGAATTAGTCGTTCCCTTGGGCTTCACAAGTATTAGGTGATATGCCAAGTCTTTGTGCCATTTTGTGGTGTAATTCTGTTTATTGCTTTCATCAAATAATTTAACAAATGAACTAGTCGGCCTAGGCTTGTGCCATTTTATGATGTAATTCTGTTTATTGAGTGCATCAAATAATTTACCAAGTGAATTAGTCGTTCTCTTAGTCCTCATTTGTTAAGTGGAGTTTTGTGATGTAATTTTGTTTATTAATTACATTGAATAATTTGATAAATGATCTTTCTCTTTTGTTTGTTGTTAAGTGGCAGGCCTACTTAGTTTAATAGGCAATTTTTTAAAAGTTTTTAGCTGTTAAACATGGGTTTTCAAAACTTCTCTTCTTTTCACGTTCATTTGCGATAATAATGTTTTTATATAAATATAATATATCTTAAAAAATGTTTAAACATCTATAAAGAAAAGAGCTATACAAAGTCTTTCGTTGTCATATGCATTCTAAAAATTTCTATGAAACACTCCATTGTAGATTTGTAATAGTTATATCCATTTTTCTACAATGGGGCAGGACATCAAATTTTATGCTCAGCCTACTACATATATCATCATTTTGCACATTTTTTTAAGAGACATGTAAAAACCCCAACATAAAACATTTTCTATGAAACACTTCATTGTAGATTTGTAATAGTTATATGCATTTTTCTACAATGAGGCAGGACATCAAATTTTATGCTACATCATCATTTTGCACATTTTTTAAGAGACAAGAACATGTAAAAACGCCAACATAAAACATATTGCATACCGTTACCTCCTTATTCCACTTGTTCCTTTCTCCCATAATGCTTAGTTATTAGTTTATTGATTGATAAATGTCTTTTTGTTAGTTATTTTTGAGTGCTACATATTAATTTAATTGTCAATTGTCATTAACTAATCAAGTGTTTGATAAAATTTCTGATTACACAGTGTTTGATGAAATGTCTAATTGTCAAGTGTTTGATGAAAGGTCTCTCTAGATGTTTTTTAGTTGTTGACGCTGATTTCAAGGTAGTCTTTCATATTATGGTTATAGGTTTCTTTTTGAGAACATTTTATGTTTGTGGGTGAATTTTGCAGATTTGTTGTTGGTTTTAAGCAGAAATTGGAGATATTGCAAGAAATTCTTGTTCTCACTCAACAACGTTTATTCTGTGGAATGTAATGCTCCCAAGTCAATTTTTTTTGCTCGGAACATTAACTGCTTATTGTTGTTATGTTTGCTTATGTGTTTGTAGGTTTACTCATGGAGTTACACATTATGGTTTACTTGATGTTGTTTAAGCAATAGAACAATAGATCTGACGCATATAACATAAACAAGACAAGATACAATAAAGAACACCAGTATAGGACCAATAATGTCAATTTTGACCTTTATTTAGATAGTAGGAAGATCCTTTGAACAAGAGATTTGCAGATCTGGAAGAAAACCCCAATAATATCAAAGATGGGTTGCCAACTGATACAATAATAAGCAATACAATGATAATAGCCTCCCAAAGGTTGTCCGAGAAGAAGATCCAAGCCTCCAAAGGCCAACAACATGCAAGAGAAGATAGGAGATCTTGGTCCAATATAACAATGGATAATGAAATGGATCCTTGCTTTTTACTAAGCCATGCTATTAATGAGTCACCCAGGAAGAATGCTCCTCCACTGGGGCTTTTTCTCTCATCAACATAGTTTGCCCAATCAACATCTGAATAAGCAGTTAACTGAAAGTTCTGATTTCTGGGATACCACATACCGTAATTCATTGTGCCCTTCAAGTACTTGAATATTCTTGTTACCGCCATTAGATGACTTTGTTTAGGAGCAGACTGATAGCGACCTACCATTCCAACAACTTGCATTATATCAGGATGAGAAGTTGTGATGTACAAAAGACTGCCTATCATGGAGATCTTGGTCCAATATACTGCAAAACCCCTCCAATTGGTTGAGTTGCGCATTGCCTTGGTTGTTGATGAACCCCCAAGTTTCAACCCTCTTTCTGTGCTCCAAATGCCTCCCAACTTTCCCAAAATGTAGATCGGGCTAGTAGAAGCCCCTTGACCAAGTTTCAAGCTGAAAGGACGAGTTCTGCCCCGCCAACTGAACAAACCCTCAACTAGTTTGTGCCCCCCTGGTTTGACTGAATCAACAAGATTTCGTTCTCCCCTCTAGGAGCCTCCAACTGCCACCAAAATCTCCAGAATGACAGATCAGGCCAATACGAACAAGTTGATGAAATCTCGAGATCTATGAAGATCTGGGCCAGTAAACCAAGGAAACCTTTTCTTGCAATGCACCCCTCTCTCCTCCAAGTCGTGCCAATGCTCCAGGAAATAAACTGCTAGGATAACCTCCTTTGGAATAGACTAGAAATGATGCTAGGGACCATACAAAGAAAACCCAAATGCTCCTTTGCCAAGAAGCTCCCTCCTTTCTCCAGATTAAGCTAAACTCCTCAAGGTGTACCCCCTTAGCTAGAAACCCCTTAGGTTGCTCACTAACTTGCCTCTGCCACTAGATCAGACCCTTGCAACACTGTAGAATGGTGTGGGAGGATTATTTCACCTTCGGGACCAAGCCTGGATCAAGGTGGAATCTTTCACCATCAAGTTGATCTCTAGGGTTTTATACTCAAAACCCTCAAAACTGCTTGTGCTCAAGAGCTCCAATGCAAAATAAGATAATAATCCAGAATGCCTTAGAAGTGTGCCCTGCCCTTTCTTTTATAGCTCTAGTCTATTCATTTGTTGAGTTAATTAACCCCTAGGGTTAACTCTTCACTTAACTCACCTTTTCTTTTCTTTCGTTGAGTTACCCTTTTTCACACAAAGTCAACTCAGTGATATAATGTTATGTTTAGGAAGTGTCTTCTGGTTGACTTTGTACCCATGATGCATGAGACTATAGTCAAGTGGGGATGGCTAGACTATTGAGTCTCTCCAGACCTCTTCATCAAGAGGTGGGGGACATTACATGGAAACACCTTGATGATCAAAATCCTTTGTCTATCTACTACATTGGTAAAATATCAATCCTCATTTTGGTGTTGCAATTGCATGAAGGAATGATCGATTGTAGGGTGCCTTTAAATTCCAAACATGTGTCAAAAGCAATTCTACAATTCCAAACATGTGTCAAAAGCAATTCTACAATTCCAAATGTTTTGAAGCCTTCTACTTGTCCTAGTGATATGGTGGAGCATGCTGATGAGGTGCTGATGGTGGATATCATAGCATAAGATGTAATCCACCTACATTCATTGTATGAAAAAAATGTAGTTATTTGCGTATTTAATGGGTATTGGCCTCTTACTTTGGCATTGTACTAGTGGATTCATTCATCTTGGACAAAGGATTGCAATATCTGTTTTATCATGTTGATTATTGGCAAGTGTTTGAGGAATGTCCCTAGTTTTGGGGAAGCATAGGGATTTTTACAACCCTTTGGTTCCCTTAATTTGATTCTAATTCTATTTTTGTTACGTGATTGCTAACTTGGGTTCATATTCCCAAATTTTCATCACATTTCTGGTATTCATTAGTTTTTAAGGAAATTGGAAGTACTTTGGGCACTTACATAAAATTGGAGTTTTAAAGTGTTGTGTGTTTATGGACCTTAGTAAGGGTCTTTCCGACAAAATAATTCTCAAATGGAAAAAATTTAAATGCACAAAGGTCTTGGATTATGAGAACACAAAATTTACGTGCAAGATATGTCACCTTCTAGGATATCTACAAGTTTCAGGGTCTTTTCCTCGTGCTTGAGCTCATCCTCTTAGAAAAAAATGGACCAAATCAAAATCGAAGAGCTTGAGTTTTCTAGAAGATTTGATGTTGGATAATGACATTGATCAAAATGAGGTAAATTAGCAATAATAAGTGTCGGTTGGGGAATCCATTCCTTCCTCGAGGATATAGTAGAATATATGGATGTAGGGCGAACTCCTTCCTTGGGGGATAAAGTAGAAGATATGGAAACGAGGGTTTCCCCCTTGAGGGAGCTAGTGGTAGTTGAAGCTCCTTTAGGTGGAACAAGGAGACTTAACAAAATTGATACCTCTGATTCAGATAATAAACTAGTTCCTTCTATGAACCTTAATCTCTCGCCTTATGACTTACAATTAGTTATTGAAGCTCCTTTAGAGGGTTGGCAAGGAGTTAAAAAGGAGAAAAAGAGAAAAAAATGAGGATTATCTTTTAAAGTGCAAGAAATGATATGTATATAAATTATATAATCTTTCTAAATTATATGATATGGGTACATTACAAGTGGATGAGGTTTTTGTAGCAATTTTATCTAGTCGTCAAGTATAAGAAGGGAAACACTAATAAGTTGGTGGACATGCTTTCAAGTCCACCCAAATCCAAGATTACAACTTTGAGAACCCTTATGCACATGGATCTTGTTACCCCCATAGCCTAGGGGTAACTAAGGAGATGATGTCTCGAGGCCCATAGGTAGCAGACATGGAGTGCCAAGAGACGAATGACTGACATAGCCCACATTGAGTAGATATAACCCCGCCTCTCCACCATGCATCACTACTCATCGTCAACAACATAGAAACATCCACTACATAGACTTGGTTCACAGAAGACAACATGTCTTGCTTCATGAGGTAACAAGTGCAGTCTCATGGTAAGTGTCACTTTAATATTTGAATCATTTGAGGATGTTGCAAAGAGTCCTTTCTTAATTATGGAATGTTTGCTTGGAAATTATATCTTTTTCCTTATTTCATCTTATTGGTTGACATGGTATCCTAGTAAGTTGGTCACCCTCGGGAAAATAATTGCTAATGGGGGTCTCCTTGAAGGGTCATCGTACCACTCCCATTCATACTTACCACTTTCTACACTTCTTCCCTTCTGTGTCCTCATCTTTTGGGGTTTTGGGTTCATTGACCCCAAGAAGGGCTTGTATCTCATTTCATGGGAAGAAGGGGCTAAAGGCCCAGAGGTGTTGCAACTAGCACTATAAAAATCAAAATACATAATTAATCCTTCTAGATGATCACCCTAAAAGTCCCGAGAGCCATGAATCACTTCTCTATAAAAATAAAGGACTTTTAATAGAAAATAAATAAAAAAAATCTTACTTGATGGGGGAATGCATTGCAGTGTTTTTTAATTTCCATTGCACATAGCACTCAATGTGTTCTAACTTCAAGTGGCATTGCGGTGCTATTTTTCTTTCCATTGCACACAACACTCAATGTTCAGATCATAAAAAACAAAAAAGAAAGGCAAATAAAGGGCTTGGAAAAATATTGCATTGAAAACGAGGGGATGCAATGCACCCTCCACAAAGGCACCCATAAATGAGACAATATGAGCCCTTGATATGTTAAGAACCCCATTCCAAAGAGTACTTCCCGCAATCCACCTCAAACTCACTACATGGTCTAGAGAGTGTCTTCTTGGGAAATATTCCTTGACTTGGGGATTGGCCTATCCAATAGGGCACCATGACACCCCTCCCATGCCTAAATTTGGAAAATTTCATAAGGTCTTTGAACATTTGTTTAGTTTGAAAATGGGGACTTAATGTACTTGTTCGGGTGGTTATTTTATTAAATTTGGCTTTTTTGGCATTATTCATATGAATTTTGGACCCTTGGAGGGCACATTTGCTTGTCTTTGCAGGAACTTGCGTGGTGAAAGTCATTCATGAAGGGACTAAGTCACGTGGATGGATGTTGCGCCCCACACATTGGAGGCCTAGGATGATGAGCGTTGCACCTTGGATGATGTCCCTAGCACATGAATGTGCCCCGAAAGCATGGAGAAGGGATGATGTCACCCTCCTATGCCCAAACGTCCCTCTCTTACAACATGACATCACACATTTGGGAGGTTGTTGGGTGTATTTTGTGCACTTGGTGATGTTGTGGGCTTGTGACCCCACACTTTTGCTTAATTTGGGGATGATGTGGCACCTTCACACCATGAAGTCCTAGATTTTGGAGGCTTACTTTCACACGTGCCACCTTGGAGAATATTTTTAGGGGCTTGCATGCCTTTATTTTTCTATTTTGTAGCCTATGTGGGCAAAAAGAACAAATTGTTTAGCTAGTTAAGCATTATGACTTTGGTTTTGACCTTAAATTATGGATTTAATTGTAAATGTGGAAAAACATGACTTGGGTTTCCTCTATAAATAGAGGCAAGTCATTTTTCATTTGAACATAACTCATCACTCATAAAAAACACTATTTGCACTGCAATTTTGGCCCTCTTGGAGAATTCCACCGTCTCTTTTTCTTATGCAATTTTCTCTTGGAGGACTTCTACTATTGCGCCATCTTCTTGGGAGCTTGTGGTGAAATGTTTTGGGGTATGTCTTGGTTGAATAATGTTTTCTTCATCCATTTCTTGGTCTAGTAAGTAATTTTTCTACAATTATATGGTGATTTTCTTGGTAAATTCAAGATTTTGTTGGAAAAACCCTAGGAGGAGTAAGAGTGTTCATACCCTCCATAGCTCATAACATTTCTTCACCTATCAAAGAGGAATCAAGGTTTACTTCACAAATTAGGAGTGTCTACACCCTTGATGTAAATTTTGGCTACGGTTTGAGTTCTAGGGATTAAGAGGGTTTAGACCCCTAGAATCCCTAAACCCTAGTTTTGCCTTGATTGGTGAGCTAATCGATTTAGAAGGAGACATTTTGGGTACTATAAGGGTTTAACCATAATTCCTCTATACTCTTCTACTTGGTTTAACTCTCTTTCAAGCAAATGACTCCATAACCCATTAAAGGAACTAGTCTTCATTGATACAGTAAAAGTGACAAAATTTCATATAAATGTCTCTCTCTCTCTCTTACTCTCTTACTTCTTGATAAAAGCAAGTGATTGGTAATTAAATGGTTGATAAAATTTGAGTTTATCTTGATGCTATTATAAATTGTTAGCTACATTCATTAGGGCTGCTGATTTTGCCGCTATCTCTTACTTTTCTCACAATTTAACTGTGGAAATCATTGTTTAGCTATTGAACATAAAAGTACTCATCAAGAGCATCAATTTGAGGCATTCATTTGTTGATTTCTATGGTTAAATATTGCTGCTATTACAATTTACTTATTGTTGATAAATCTTGTCTAGCAACCAATCTGACCCTCAAAACTAATGCTTAAAGGCTTGATCATTATCTACTAGTTTCTAGCTTTCATTCCATATCATTTATTTGTGACTTTGACGGTGTTTTCACACAACTATTACAACTTTATCATTGCTTTTATAAAATCATTTGTTGTTGCGTTTTAGGACATCAAGCACAATTCACTAAGTCCTTAGTGGTTAGTGGCTCATTTTTCTATATTTGGCTTTGGTTTTGTGTCCTAACGTGTGCTTTGTAGGTGCTCTTCACATCGTCATCACATCTTTCCCAAGCCTATCTTCAATAAGCCTTAGACACCTTGTTCAAGTGACCAAAATAGGGGTCTTTTTTCCACTCTTGTGCTTGTTTCCCTTCATCCCCTTGAGGTTACCTGAGAATCCTCCCTTGTGTTGGACTTGTCCATCACTAAAACGAGGGGGATATCTTTTAAGGTGACAATGATAGGTGTCCCTAGTTGTGTCACACATTTGTTGTTTGGGTTGGGATTTTCCCTAACTACAAATTGTGTGATAATATATCCTTTTACCCATGATGCATACAAAGAGGCATACATAGATGATCCAAACTTTGAGGAGGTGTTTCAGTAGCTACAGAGCCAAATTCATGTAGAAGAAGGTGACAGTAAGGCTAAATATCATCTCCTGAATGGGTTACTCTACAACCTAAACAAGCTCTATGTTCCTAAGGGTGAAAGTTGCAACTTATCAGAGAGGCTCATACCTCCAAGTTTGTAGGAATTTTTGGTGTTGGGAAGATAGTTGCTAACTTACTGACCTAGATGGATGTCGGTGGCTTCCCACCTATTCCAACTGGTTCATTTTGACAGTTTTCCAGTTTGGCAGTTTTTTCTCCTAGTTTTCGGGTCCCTAACTCGCGGGGCCATTTTGAGGCCCTAAACAACGTTTTTAGGGCTCGCCACAGTCAGAAATGACCTTAGATAGATAGTAGAAAAATGTGCAGTCCTCGGATATACCTTTCCAATGGACTATCGTGCACCTAAAACAAAGATCGTATGCAAAAGTTACGACCCCGAGAAGTTGATGTACTAACTTATCCAAACGGGGCCCACATGACTTTTGGCGCTTCATCTTCTAGGGTTAGGTTTTTGGATGTCTAGGGTTTTTGACATTCCTGTTTATTGTAAAAAGGCCTTCAGAGCCTCATTTTTATCATCTTCTTGCGAATGAGCACAACTGTCACATCTCTTCTCAGAGATAAGCCACCACCATTCCAACAAGCTTGTTTTCCGCTGCATTTTACAGTTTTAGCTTATTTCCTTATTGAATAGAAAACTAGTTTTATTGTATCTTTGTTATCCTGTGTTAAGCATCTTTTAATAATTTGTATTCATTTCGTTTTTCTCATAAAATTCAGATCAGTGGTATTAGAGCGGTCTTCTCCTTGTCGTCTTAATGCATGTCCCCAATGATGTCAAGGTACAAAGAATTGGGTCTCGAGCTTGTTTCTCTTGAGGACAAAAGCTCTCGCACACCCAAATGACCTCTCATGGCTGGAGAAAAGAAAGACGGTGGGACAGGATATCCTTTCAAAATTTTGCTTAAGGAATCCCTCACGCAACAAAGGAACGAGATGATGGATAGTCTCGTGAAAATCCTTCGGCCGCTACCAACATGCGATGCATCTTCCTCGAGTGGAGGCACCACCCCCTTCAAGGTACAAATCAACTTCGATATTCCTATATTTGAAGGTCAGATAGACGCAAATTCTGTAGACAAGTGGTTGAATCTACTAGAAGGGTATTTTTCTGTCCATAACTTTTCAAATAGAGAAAAAAATACTTTTGCGCTCCTCAAAGCTGTTCCCCATGTCAAAGATTGGTGGGAAAATTTCTGTGAGTAAAAGGAAACAAAGGATCCCTCATTATTTACAGTCGCGACCACTTGGGAATCCTTCAGGGATGCTATTAAGGAACAATACTACCCTGTCAAAAGTTATGACGACTTGTATATCAAATGGACCACATTGCGAAAAGAAAGAGACCAAGTAGTTCCAGATTTCACAAATATCTTCCATAATCTGCACACCAAGTTGGGCATCAAAGATTCAGAGTGACATCTAGTGCTCGAGTATCGTGGTACTCTACATAGATACATCCAGACCAAAATGGAACTTCTAGACATATCGTCCTTGGGCGCGACCTATCAATATGCCGTCAAAATTGAACAGAAGCTAAAACAAAAGACGCGACAATTTGGGCCTGGGAACCCCTCACAACGAAAACCAAGACAGGGCGGCCCCAACCTATAGAACAAAGGACAAAGCAAAGATGGACAGTATCAGGACAAACAGTCCAAGCCGCAAGCAAAAAAGGACACCAGAAAGACAAATAAGGATACCAAGAAGTGGTGCGACTTCCATAAGAGCCCTTGGCATAACATCGTCGATTGCTGCTCAAAGTAGTCGCTGGTGGCTGAAGTGAAAGCCTCTGAATCAGATGCGGGTTCTGACTCCGAGTCAGAACCAGAAAGGGGAAGATGGATCATTGACATGGATCCCAGTGCCACCGTTGCTACCACCAAGATCTAGCCTGGTGAACCAGACGAGCTAGAAGAAGGGGAGTACCTTTTCCATTCACAGATGTGGGTAAAAGGCACCCCGCTGCACTTCATCATTGATAGCGATAGCTAGAAGAACCTCATCTCAACAGAGGTCATCAAGCGGCTGGCCCTGTCGAAAACACCTCACCTGCAACCCTACACCATTGGATGGCTTCACCAAGGAATTGATCTCCGCGTCAGCCAACAGTGTCAACTATTGTACAACATCAAGCCATTCAAAGATGATGTATTGTGTGATGTTGCTCCTCTCGAAGTTTGTAATGTTCTTTTGGCCAACCTTATTTACGGAAACGTTATGCTGTATATTAGTCTAGGTCTCATAGTGTTATTAGTACTTTGAACAGGAAATTGTACAAGATACCCGAGGCATTCCCTCCTAATGCTATTTCCTTGATCTCTGCCAAGCAATGCAAGGTCATCTCTTAGACCGAGAAATTTGTCTTCTTCGTGATTCACTCTTAGAGTAAGAGAAAGATCGTAGCCACATCTAGGGCCTCCGCGATCGATCTCTCCACACAACATAAGCAAGTGGATAAGGTCATGGAAGAATACTCAGATATCTTCTCCTCTCTTACCGGGGTACCTTTGCACTGCCAGGTAAAGCATCCCATCGATCTGACCCTAGGCGCATTGCTACCCAATGGGCCGGTCTACCACCACTCTCTGTTAGCAAATGAGGAGATCAAGAGATAGATCCAAGAACTGCTCCACAAGGGGCACATCTGTCCCATCTCATCGCCTTGTGGGAGCCCAATCGTATTGGTGCAGAAGAAAGATGGGACCTGGCGACTCTGCATTGATTACTGGGCTCTGAATAAAATTACAGTTCGGAACCGATACCCGATTCCTCGAATCGACGACCTCCTTGATTAGCTCATGTGGGTCAAATACTTCAGTAAGATTGATCTGAAGTCTAGCTACCACCAGGTCCTAATAGAATAGACAGATGTAAGGAAGACCTCCTTCAAGTCAAAAGAAGGTCTTTTTGAATGGTTGGTCATGCCCTTTGGTTTAACAAATGCTCCAACAAATTTTATGAGGATGATGGATGATATACTACGACCTTTCACCAATACCTTTTTAGTGGTATATCTGGATGACATCCTTATCTACAACAAGACTGCGGAACACTTACAGCATATTCAACAGGTTCTGCATGCCCTGTGACAACACAAACTATATGAAAACTTGGAAAAATGATCCTTCGACATGAACATGGTCCATTACTTAGGCTACATCATTGATCAACATGGTGTGCATGTGGATCCAACCAAGATACAGTTCATCCGTGACTGGCCAACCCCAACCACACTCACCGAGATTCGGTGCTTCTTGGTCCTCACCAATTTCCATCGCAGGTTCATGTTGGGATTCTCTCACATCGCATGGCCCCTCAGCCAAGTAACCAGGGGTGGCGGTAAGACAAAATTAGTGTGGGGCATGTCCCAACAACAAGACTTCGATGAATTGAAGTAGCGTTTGTGATCATCCCTAGTAATTTCATTATCGGACCTGCAACATCCCTTTGAGATCGAGACAAATGATTCAGACTATGCTGTGGGCGTCGTTCTCACTCAACACGACCACCCCGTCGTGTATCATAGTGAGACGCTATCATATGCTGTATGTAAGTACCCTACTTATGACAAAGAAATGCACTCCATTGTGCAAGCCTGCCTCCAGTGGAGACATTACATTCTGGGGAAGAAGACAGTCATCCACACTGATCACACGCCACTACAGTTCATGCAAACCCAAGGAAAATTGCATAATGATCGCCATCAGAAGTAGTCATGGCACTCATCACAGTCCTAGAATCTTGCGGCCATGAGACCTACTGATGGCCCCACCTCTATGAGACAGACTATGATTTATCCACCACCTACCAAATGTTGGGAGAAAACTTAGTGGTCACTAATTTCCATCTTCAGGATGAGATGTTGTGCCGTCTGGGCTATCTCTGTGTTCCATCAAGCGAGCGCGGGAAGCTGATTTGGGAAGCTCACTACAGTCAGGTGGCATGACACTTTGGCGTCGAAAAGACAATGCTAGTGATGAAAAACCATTTCTACTGGATGAATCTTCGACAGGATGTCATCAAGTATATCAGGTCCTGCACCGGCTACGCTATTGCCAAACCAACCACTAAGAAACAAGGTTTGTACACCTCTCTTTCTACTTCTGATAAGCCATAGGAATCCATCTCAATGGACTACATGTCGGGCCTCCCATCCACCAAGAGAGGTAGTGTGTAACACACCCACCACAGGGCTAGAAGATTTTCGGCTTTTCCTTCTCTTCTCCGAGGAACAGAGTTCCCAAATTCTTACGA
This sequence comes from Picea engelmannii, assembly GCA_009831015.1. Classification (NCBI taxonomy): domain Eukaryota; kingdom Viridiplantae; phylum Streptophyta; class Pinopsida; order Pinales; family Pinaceae; genus Picea; species Picea engelmannii. The sequence goes on along the minus strand of ML782750.1, from coordinate 199,655 downwards.
TGTTCTAGTGTAAGCTAGGTCCTCCAATTGGGACCTTCACCACACCAATTCACTGGTTCTTTCGTTGAAGATCCATCTTGTACAACTCACACACCAAGCGTATAATTGACTCCCATGTATCCATCAGTTGTGACCTCGACCTAAGCCAAGAGGCACCTTTCGCATTTCAGGACTTTGGGAACCAGGAGTTCGAAATGCTAGGGAGTCGAGTTCTTCGATTCTTCAAACCCCAAAACCTGAAATCCTATTCACACCAAGCTGCTTCGGGATCTCACCTATCGGGACTTCGCGTACCAGGATTTCGTGATGTATGAAGATGGGGGTTCATACCCTTCGGATTTTCGGGAGCCGAAACTTCGAAGCTCATATACCCTCTAAACTCCTTTCAGGGTTTCGCAAGTTGGGATTTTACGATGTGTGAGGACAAGAGGTCTCGCATCTGGGTTTCCCGGGAGCCAAAACTCCGAAGTTCATATATATACGCTAAGCTCATTTCGGGGTTTCACGAGTCGGTATTTTGGGACTGACGGGTACAAGAGAACTTACCCTTAGGTATCCCCGGTGCCGAAACGTCGAAACGTCAGAACTTATCCACGCTATACTTATTTTGGGGTTTCATACTTCGGGGCTTCGCGACTGGCGAGTACAAGGGATCTTACCCTTAGGTATCCCGAGTACCAAAACACCGAAACACCATAACTCATCTGCACTATTGTCATTTCGGGGTCTCATCCATCGGGATTTCGCGATATGCGAGAACAAGAGGTCTCGCACTTGGGTTTCCCATGAGCCGAAACTACGAAACACCAAACTCTAAATATACTATACTATTTCGGGATTTTTCAAGTCGGGATTTCGGGACTTGCGAGTGTAAGGGAACTCGCCCTTGGGTATTCCGGGTACTGAAACACCGAAACGCTGAGTCTATACGCGCTAAGCAATTTCAGGAATTCGCAAATCGGGTTTTCGGGTCTAGCGAGTACAAGAGAACTTGCCGATAGGTATCTGGGGTGCTGAAACACCGAAACACCATATCTCGTCCGCACTATTATTATTTCGGGGTTTCGCAATTTGGGTTTTCGGGACTGGCGAGTACAAGAGAACTTGCCAATAGGTATCCTGGGTGCCGAAACACCGAAACACCATATCTATCCGTGCTAATCCATTTCAACATTTCTCCTTTTGGGATTTCGCATTATGTGAGAACAAGGGGTCTTACTCCTAGGTTTCCCAGGAGTCGAAACTTCGGAACACCAACTTTAAACATGCTCCACTATTTTGGGGTTTTCCCCCATTGGGATTTCACGGGTCAGGTTTTTCGAGACTGGCGAATACCTAGGGCCTGCACTTAGGTACCCTGGGTGCCGAAATACTGAAGTATATTAACTTCTCCACACTCTATCTTTTCGGGACTTAGCTACACGCTATCATTTCAGGATTTCGCGAGTTGGGGTTTCAGGACTTGCAAGTACAAGGGAACTTGCGCTTAGGTACCCCGGGTGACGAAATACCAAAATTTCGAAGTCTAAGAGGACCATTCTCTCTCGTGCAGGGTTTTAAGACTTTCACCATAAAATACTCCAGCAGATCCTTGGATAAACTTTCAAAAAGGGTGTCCCTATGGGGAGATCTATCCAGGGCATTACTTGGGACAATTAGGGGAATAAATTTCTCGAGAACAGACTTGAAAACTGAATCTGTTCAATATATATATATATATATAT
>ML782750.1:114720-151869 GCA_009831015.1 Picea engelmannii | reverse complement strand
GGGAAGAAGAAGTAAAAGAAGGTCGGATTTCAAGGGAGGATGAATTCTTTTGGTGATGTGTTCTAAGACATATCAAGGTACCTCTAGTAAAAGGTTCAGCTCTTGATTTGCTATAATTATGGAGATACACTCTGTGGAATATAGGGTTTGTGACTAGGCTTGAAACTAGTCAATAAACAGGCGTTCCAGGTAAAACAGTCATAACTTTTTCATATAGACTCCAAATGCAGTGGGACCACTTCCATTGGAAAGAGTACGGACTGTAGTTTCTTGTGTACGAGTTTCAGAATCAGATGTTAAATATTGAGCGTGGGGCATGCTATACAAGTTGGGTCTTCTGAACAGACCATAATTGAATAAAGTCTACCATTATTTCTATAACCTCTTTTTGGGGAGGATTCAAGGAGTGAAAATTAGAGGAGTTTCAGAGAATACATTGAGTAACATTATCTACAGGATCAAAGTACTCCAAGAATTGAAAAATTGCAGAAATTGAAGAAGTCTCAAAAAACATTATCAGGTTCTATGTGATGATTGGTTGATGGTGATGATTTAATGTAAAGTTTTAGTATCTCTCATATATTCTTGGGTGGAAGGAAGGGGCAAGGATAGAGAGTTCAAATCTCTCTTGATATTGGAGGATTGTATCTTCCTCTTGGAGGTTTATCCCTCCCTTTACAATTGGAAGCTGTAGCTACCTTTGGAAGTCATTACTTCCCTTGAACAAAAACTATTGATTATTTCTCATATATTGTGCATGGTGTATTGTGGTGTATTGGTGTAACTCTTATACTATTGTTCATTGCTCATTGGATATAATTGAATGGTTTAATTATAAGTTGAAAAATGTTTTAAAATTGTACTTGATACTGATTCACCCCCCTCTCAGTATCAAGAGATTGTGCATCTTGAACTTCCATAGCTCAAAGTTATTTTTACCGCTGAACTTTTCAACTTCAAACTTCGAACTCTGCATCTTAGCCATCAACACAAAAAATCTCCCAATATCCACTACTTATAAAAAAACCCAAAAACCTTTGAAAAATATGTGGAATAATAATTGGTAAAAAGTTTAATTTAAAAAACCTTTTTAATAATATATAATTTTTTTTAATAAAAAAACCTTTTATAAAGAAAAAAATTATTTTTTAAAAAACCATACACCTTTTAAATATTATATTTAATCTCTCAATTAAAAACCTTTTTTAACTTTATGCGCCCACACGACTTGCAATGTTCACGTATGCATACACTCCTCCACCTTTTATGCATACAATATAATATATATAAAGGCATAAACTTTCAAAAACAAGTCGCACCATGCATAAAATCATGCGAATTAATTTAAGAGACTAGCGACTTTTGGATTTAAGGGATCCGTCGCACCTCCCAAGTGAGTGGCATGCGTGTTTCAAAGGGCCACCGCACGTAATGTATGGATGGACTGTGGAAATCTTCAAAAATTACACGAGGATCCGCCACTTGCACTTCATGTTTTCACTACGGGGAGTCCGCACCTCTCGACATAGTTGGAGTGCGGAAATAGTGAAAGATCTACGCATTGTTTCTCATATTCTGGAAATTCCAGGAATTGCGAATGTTGCGAATGTGCATAAGGTTGATTAGTATGTCGCTGCACTCTTTTTGAAGAGGGACCTGGGGATGTTTAAATTTCCACACCTTCACATAGATTTCACTTTTTTTTTTTTTTTTGAGAATTTCACGCTTCTTCAATCAGCTCTAATTAGTTCTGATACCACTTGTTAGAATTGTCAATGCGGAAAACACAATTCACATGTAATAATTAACAATTACACACACATTATAAACACAGGGATTTCACGTGGTTCACCCAAGCATTGGGTTACGTCCACCAAGCATAGGCATCGGTTGTCTTATTATTCAGATTATGGAGATTACATCAGATTTGCAAGTCTCTCTCACACTCAGTCTCTCACAGTTATTTTTGCCTCTACGGGCTTACATGTATTTATATACATTTACAAAAAACTGAATAATAAATGCAATCCCTATCCATATTATAACTTCGTCTATTTGATTGTAACCAATGCAGAATAATAAAATCCATATCCATCATTGGAAAAATTCATTATCACCAAATCCCAACAATATCTCTATTCTTTATTAAAAAAAGAATATAACTTCGAATATTTAACTTCATACAATTAACACAGTTAAATGAAAATAATTCAAAAGTTAATGATACATCTCCATTGTTTATTGGAAAGGATATAGCTTCAATCTTTAAATTTTTGCAATTTAGCAAAAGTTAAAGTCATTCTCCTATTCAATGGATCCATTGACCTAAAAATAGTACATACATTATTAGATATACATTTATATATAAAGTCTAAAGTTCTCATGATTACACGTGGTTTCATTTCGTCCTCAAATGAATGTAATTTCTTGGAGGTGATCTTACTTATTATACTTTTATATCTAGATATTCAAATAAGAAATTGGATATTGATCGGACAATACACCCATGGCTGTGACATCTTACAAGTGCAGATTGCGAATTCTACCGTTTGTGATTTACTACCATTTCATTTTCGATGATAACTTGGTTGATTAAATATAGAATTCTACCATGATCATAGGCATAATGATTTTCTCACCGGATCTGGGAATTAAGATCACAACGGAAATATGGAAGGTGTGGAAGTGCTGGCCCTTAAAACTCCAATAAAATTTTCAATATTTTATGACACAAGATTAAGGAAAAAACATTCATTAATGAAATTAATTTTTTTCTAGTACATTTTATTAATGAAATTAAATATTTTTTAGTACATTGAAAGTATAGTTATCAAATTCAACCGAATTGGATTGAAGAATTAAAAAATTCAACAGTTTAGTTCGATTCGACCACTAATTCACCAAATTCAATCTGATACGGGAAAAATTGGTTAACAAGTCGTCCTCCATTTTCACTTTGCTCGTGGTTCTGGGTTATCAAGGTAAATTGGTGTGTTGAAGTTTATTGATCAATTTACAATGGGCACAACGAATTTTGGGGCTCGTCTCGTATGGTATTGACATAAAATTTACAAGAGTATCAATATAAATAGTCTCCATAAATCCCTATTGTTTCCAGACTTTAGTGCAAAATAACTATCTCCCATATCAATCACATTTTCACTCCACTCCGGTCACATCTCAAGGAAGGGTTTGGGTCACATGATAGATCTTGAGCCACGTCCCCACCCATTTCTTGTGGTAGATGTTGCACCCACCCAATAGTCGCAGTGGACGGGATCTTCATTCACTGTTTGATTCGTTCAGGGTTATTGAAACACTTGATTGAACGACCAACGAGAAAGGTTTAACCCTAAACAATTGTAGAACCACTGCCAATTCACCTTGGAAATTTAAACTATATGTTGTCAACCACCATTGTGACCAGGAATTTCTATCCAACTGTGAGGTTTCCTTATTAATGGCCTTCTAGAGGGGGGGTTTCCCTTTTCTTGCTTTTTGGCCTTTCCATCAAGAAAAGGGAGAACCCAAGCCCAATATTTGAGGGGCCAAGCCAAGCTTCTCCATTAGGGCCCCATATAAACTTTATTAATAGGGTTTAGATCTTGAACTTCGAGGTGAACAACTTCTAATGTAGGGAATTGTAATTAGAATATACACTTTCTTAATTTACAATTTGTTTATGAAAAATGGGTTGGATCTATAACTTGTTACTCGAATTGAAAGGGAGGGAGGTCGGGGTGATGCGTTAGCCTCCCAATTTCACATTCACACAAACACAAATCTTTTTCCTATGACCAACCCTACCTTTACTTAAGCGTTTATGTGCCCTTTATTTACAATATTCATCTCCCATTCCAGATTCCTACGCTTTCAAGAGCAAGATTTTGGTAATTAGGGATTCAATGCTTTCACCACCTATGATGGTTAGATACTATGTAGTTGGAGGAAAGATTATTTCACAAGAAAATGAGCCAAAAATCGATGATGATGTCGATGATATGTTTGATATTGTTAAATTCAAACTTGTTGTATTGATCAACTACTTTTGAATGAATCCATCAAGTGTCTCATTTCATTATCTTCCTCTACATATTTTATAGTCCACCCAAAATAAAAAAGAAAAAGGAGATGAAAGACTCCCACTCACTTAATAGGGTAGCTATTTCATCCTTCTCATTAATGTATATGAACATATCTTATCACATCGTTGAAACACTGTGTCATCCGTAACAAATCAAAATATTCAAGGTTTCCTCCAATACTTCTTCACGTCCAAGGTCATGGAATAAAGTATCATCAAGATCTTTGAAAGGTTCACAACTCATCATGTTCTCTTCTTGATGTGAAGGAGGAATAGAGGCTTGGATATATAAATCAAGTGGAAGGGCAGGTATGAGCACTTTATTTTGATCAAATGTCTTGTCCGGAGTTTGAGCATGAGAAAATTCATCGGGATATTCCTCTTTGTAGATATGTTCTTCAAAGGAAATTTCCCTCAAATACTCAATTGGATCCAAAGGAAACATCCTTTCCTGAAAGGCATCCTCAAGATCTTGAACCATTTCTTCAAACTGCTGAGATTTTGGTCCATAATGTGTGAGGAATTATCGGATGAGGATAGTTAAATCCTTCAAGATACAAGTATGATTGATCAAATTTCTTTGTTTCTGACCCAGGGATACCAAGAAAAACTGCGTTAATTCATCATCCTAGGTTATCTGATACCAATAAATGTACTCAGTAAACTTGACAACATGTGTAACAACCGAACATGGGTTACCATCAAAATTTGGGATCTCATTCCATCTTTTCAACAGGTTTTCATCATATATCTCCATGGTTCAGAAGGTGGAAAGGGTAATCGGTGAAAGGTGGATTCTTGGGAAGGTGGAGTCATCAAATGAGCCTTAAGAAGAGCTCATCGAGGGTGTGAAAGGGAACATTCTTCAATGGAGTCGCCAGGAAAGCTAAGGGTAAAGTCTTTGGGATAGTTTGCCAAAGTGTTGTTAGGGTTCATAAGAGGATTCAAAATCCTCCTCGGAAACAATGCCAAAATGTTATCACATAAGTTGTAGGTTGGTAAAAGCCCATCCCAACCACCAAACATCGACAACTAAGAAAGAACCTACCCACTATCACCTTAGGAAGGTGTTCCCGTCACTTTAGAGGTGAAGTGGTCACCTCAAGGGGGGAATCCTGGTGACCCTAGGGGGGAATGAGATGGAAAGTGTGATGTATGAATGAATTCCCCTATATTTCAAGCTTATATATGTTGAGAGGGGCTTGAGTAAGGTCTTGATGGTAGACAAGAGTTTCCAAGAAGTAGTAGACCCCACAAATGCTGATTGCACCTGCCCAAGACACAAGAAAGACAATGATACAAGCCCAAGTATATAATGGAAAAACATGCTAAGACTTTTGTCCTTAATTGCAGCAATTAGTAACAATATATATCAGCATTGAAAATGATAATGAATGCTGGAAACAAGTTACTAAAACTCTAATTGAAAGAGCAAGAGATAAATTAGAAACAACTAGATCAACCCAAGTAAGATAGCATTAGACTTTAGAAACGAAAGAAGGTTGTAACAAAAGATAGTTGTAGAGATATTTTGCAGCCTTATCTCTGTAACAAACAAGTTATTACAACAAGAATATCAGCCACTAAAACTTCCCCAAAGTCTACCAAAAAGTGCACTAGGCCTAGTAGTTTATGTAAGCAAACTTTAAGCAAATTTCAATGTTTGATTTAAGAGTTATTAGAGAAGTTTGATTAGGGTTTCTGCAACCCTAATGGATGTAGATAAAGTTTTGTAACAATATAAAGAATCACTTGAGGAAATATGACGCCCTAGTGGCTCAATCAAGCTTACAAGGAAAATAAATGAATCCAACTTAGACAACCTTCAAACCATAAAATTTCACATTAACCAATGCAATATTTTATTTCTCCAATGAAATTATACTAGTGCCTTTAACTATTGGGTTATGGAGTCAAGTAAATAAAGATATAAACAATGCTATCTCCTTGGGGGTGTAAACCCTTTTACTCCCCAAGGTAAGAAAACGTTAAGCTAGGACATTCTAGGAGGGTGTAAACCCTTTTACTCCTCCTAGTAAAACCTTGTGCAACAAATAGCTTCTAGACAAAAATGATAGATAATGGTGGGGTTGTAAATCCTTATACTCCCCAATAAATCTAACATATAAAACTTGTGACTAAGCAATGAAGCATCGACAAGATAAATATTTGCCTAGCATCAAGAAATGACATGATAAACCTCTCCTTACCAAGATAAGTCCACCACACATGCCAAAGAAGATCTCCAAGAAGGATAACACACTAGTTTTTCCACCAATAACATAAAGAAAACCAAGATAAAATAACAAGAGAGAGAGGGTTTCCCAAGGAGGGCACAAATTAAAGCCAAGTACTTCTCACAATGGAAGAGTTATGTTATGAAATGAGATTCACATGATCTCTATTTATACAAAAGTATTAAAACATAGTTTGTCCACTTAGCAAGGGTAAAAAATTAGATAATGGGTCAAAAACCATTATCGTACCCCTTGCATCAAATAATAATATTTAATTTTCACTTTAACACAATATAAACCCTAAAAATAATATGGCGTCACCCCTTTAGGGGACATTTTGACACCTTGATCAAGTTGTTGGAGAAGAAAATGGAGGTTGTTGGGGCTCCTTAAGCCTTCTCATCATGTGCTAGGGTCAATCCATGTCTCCTTCGGTCAAAAAATGCCAAGTGTCAATGTATAATAACTCCATCACCACCAAACCCCCTCAAGGATGATGTCAAGCCTCAAAAGGTGACATTTTACCTCTCCTAGAAAAGTCGTTTGGGAAAGAGGGGCTGGATAAGATCATCCACGATGCCATATAAGCCTCCAAAGGCATGTCTATGTGATTTGGTGTGCGGGCCTACAACATCTAACCTATGAGATCCTTTCCCCATGGAAGCCCAAGCTAGGCTTGTTCTCCCAAAAATGGCCACCAAGAAAGGTCCTGCAAAACAAAGGGTATGCCCTCCAAAGATATCAAGTCAAATATATCATGAAAAGTGTAAACAACATCTAATAATAAAGGTACCTAAGCATGTGCATCAAAACTATCTCATCAAATTAAACAAATGCTCAAAAACCCTATACAATTGACCAAGTTTGAATATGGGAGGGGTGTCATAAAATTCCTATTGCATAGACCAAAGCCCTCAAGTAGGGGATGCTCCCAAGGATAGCGTTTCAAGGTCATGTAATGGATGATGAGGTGGAATGGGTTTAGACTTCATAGGTCGATGAGTTTCATGAAATACAAGGGCTCACATTATCTCATTTAAGGGTGCCTTTGTAGAGGGTGTGTGGCACCTTCGTTTGCGATGCACTTTTACAAACCCATATTATTTCCATTCTTTCTTGTTTTAAGGAACAAGTTGAAGGCCACTATCCTGGCTTGGTGTTGAGATAATGATAGTGTCATTCAAAAATACCTCGTGAAAATGAGAAGGTTAGCTCGTGATGAGACCCCTTTTCTCTCAGTTGTGTAACTGAGAGCCACTACCTTGGTTGGGTGACTAGATGATGGTAATTTCATACCACTAAATACCCATGATCATGATAGGCCGAATCATTATGAGACCTCCAATCCTCCAACTAACCCCTTAAGCATTCACTATCATTTATTTTTGTAGGTCCCCCATTTCTTATAGAGAAGCGTTTCATTGTTTTCTCGGGGATCCCTGAGTGAAGCATCTGGAAGGTCTATATTTAGGCTTTTGTCTTTTTATCCAACAACAATCCCTCTGGGCCTTCATACCCTTCTTCCCATGAAATGAGGTACATTCCCTTCTTGAGTCACTAAAGTCAAAGGGCCTAGAAGAAGAAAATATGATGGGAGCATAATGAGAAAAAAGTGGTAAGTATGGATGGGAATGGTATGATAACCCCTCAAGGGATCCCCAGTTGCAAACCTTGCCCAAAGGTTGGCCACTTACTAGGAAATATATGACACTCACCAAGGTGAAACAAGGTTAAAAGAATAATGTCCAAGCATGCGTTCTATAATCAAAAGCAACTTAAATACAACATGTTTAAATTCCTCAAATATTTGGGTGATTAGCTGCCACAATACCTGACTTGTACTGCATGAAGAAAGACCCATCTGCCTTCTATAAGGTAGTTGCTATGGTGAATGCATTGACAATGGATCAAAATGTGGTGATAGAGCGGGATTCCATATGTGCAAGTGGACATTGCCAGTCATGTGGTCTCTCGACACTCCATATTTGCAACCTGAGGGCCTCGAGACATCATCTCCTTAGTTATTCCACAAAATGGGGATAACAGGTCAAAGAAGATAACTTCCAAGCACACATTTTATAATCAAAAGAAGCTTTAAATTAAATATACATGCGTCAAGTATTAAAGTGACACTTACCAGAATACCTGAATTGTACCTCATGGAGCAAGACACATTGTCTTTTGGAAACACGCTGATGTGGTGAATTTCATCATGATGAACCAAATAAGTTTGGTGGTGAAGTGGACCTCCATATGTGTAAGTGAACATTACGATTCGATCTATCCCTCGACACTCCATGTTTGCAACCCGAGGTCCTTGAGACATTATCTCCTTAGTTACCCCTAGAAATGGGGGATAACATTGTGTACCTGCAAAACAATGTTAGACAAGCCAAACCAAGACAATATATGATTATATAAGCCTTAAAACTATAGGGGAATCAACAATAAACCTTGTTGTCCACAACAATATTGAAATATATATCATTAGTAAAGAGACTATGACAACTGCAAATTAAACCATCAAAATCAAGTCCATGATGTTGGAAAATTAAGCTAGCAATTAGTAGACAATCCTCCAATATTTAAACCAAGTCTTTGATAGAAAGAAGGGGTTGTTAATAAGTGTTACCAACATAATTTTATAACAACCTTATGGATGTAGAAAAATTTCACTACAACAACAATTTCTAGCCACTAAAATCAACAAGTAAGCCACCCAAACAATATCTCTTAAACATTAAATCAATTATGACATCTTGCAAGTAAATTTCAACGGTATAAAATTTGTAAAAGAGTAAGAGAGAGTGATTTTTCTGCAGATCTAGTGGTTGTATCTTAATTTGTTACAATATCTTAATCACTTAATAAATCAAGATGCCCCTAGGGCATAAGATAGTTGATAGTTTAAAGCATGTAAAATTTAATTCCAAACTTGAACAATTCAATCTCCTTGAAATCATGTTTACCAATGCAACAATATTCAATATCCAATGTAAAGATTAGTGTCTTATCTATTGGGTAATGGAGTCTCTTGTTTGAACTAGGTTTTAACACTCATCTAGGGGTGTAATCCCTTTTACTCCCTAGAGAAGATAAACCTTAGAAAGGTTTTTCTACAAGGGTGTATGCCCTTTTACTCGTAGCAATCCTTTAATCCTTTTAAATAACAATAAAAGAGAAATTCCTTGATGGAGGGTGTATGCCCTTATACTCCTCCAAGGGTTTGACAAAATAACCTTGAAATCAAGAAGAAACACACAAAATTGTAGAAATTACTTACCTAATCCAAGAGATAGCATGCAAAACCTCTTACTTATCAAATATATTCCACCAAATTGCCAAGAAAAATAATCCAAGAGAAGTCACTACCCTTTTTCCACATATAGATAAACTTTCCATCCATTTTGCACAAGATACAAGAGATAGAAAATTTCCCATGTAGGTTGAAAATTTAAGTGAAGAGTTATGTAATTCTCAAGTGAGTTATGTCTAAAATGAAAATGAGATGGCATCTATTTATATGAGGCCATCTAAACCAATTTTTCCACATAAAAATGTCAACAACAAATTAAAAGAGGGCGCCCCCCCTTTATTTTCCTTTATAACTTACAAAAATAAATTTTTCATAAAGTAAAACTGTCAAAAGTGTGATGTCATGCCCTAGAAGGGTGATGTGGAGCCTCTAAGTGAGACAATGAACCTCAAGATGCAAATCATTGGGTCTCCAAAGGCCATGTGTCAAGCTCTCATGTGCTAGAGTGTCATGACATGCCTATCCTTCCTTCAAAACACATCACATCACATTTGGTACCATCAATCCCACCAAAACCCTAGCCTCCACATGACATCAAAGGATTATAAAGTGACATCCTAGACTTCCCAAGGCCAACATTCAAGCACAATGGGATACAATGTCATCCTCTAGTGCTATCAAAGTTCCTCCAAAGGCAACACTCATCATCTCATGTGCACAAGATATCTGGGGTGTTTTTCCCATCCAGTGGGGTATGGCGTCCATCCTTGGGGTCTTCAACCCCCCATAAAGGTCAAAATGACACAATTCCTCCATGAAAAAGATTTCACTTGGAAAGGTATTCCAAATACAAACCCTCCAAGGGTCCATAATTCACATGTATCATGCCAAGTAAGCCATATTTAATAAAGGAACCACCCAAACATGTGCATCAAGCCCCCCTTTTCAAACTAAACAAGTGCTCAAATACCTTATAAAATTTTCTAAATTTAAGTATGGGAGGGTTGTCATGGTACCCTATTGGGTAGATAAATCCCAAAGTTAAGGATTTTTTCCCAAGAAGACCCTCTCTAAGTCATGTAATGAATATGAGGTGGATGGGGGGAAGAATTTTGGGCATGGGGTTCTTGACATATCAAGGGTTCATATTGTCTCATCCGTGGGTGGCTTTGTAGAGGGTGTGTTGCACCCTTCATTTGTAATGAAACATTTTTCCAATCCCCTTTCATTGACGTTAATTTATTATGGTCCAAAACATTGAGTGCTATGTGCAATGGAAAGTAAAGAGCACCACAATACCACTTAAAGTTAGGAACACATTGAGTTCCATATGCACTGGAAATTAAAAGACAACAAATGCATTCCCCCATAAAGCGATACATTTATTAATTATGTGTTCTTTTAAAGGTCCTTCATTTTTTTATGGAGAAGCAGTTCATTTCTCTCAGGGCCTTAGGAAGAGCATCTAGAAGGATCATTTATGGATTTTAATTTTTTCCAGTGACAACACCTCTGGGCCTTTATCCCATTCTTCCCATGAAATGAGGTACAAGCCCTTCTTGGGGTCAATATGATTGAAAACCAAGATGAGAAAATTAAAGGGAAGAGGTGTGGAAAGTGATACGTATGTGCGGGAATGGTACGATGACCCTTCAAGGAGACCCCCTATTAGCATCCCTTTTCCCAAGGGTGACCCACTTACTAGGAAACCATGTCAACCACCAAGGTAAAATGAGGAAAAATGTATAATTTCCAAGAAAACAATTTCATAATCAAGAAATGACTCTTTGCAACATGCTCAAATGCTTCAATTATTAAAATGAAACTTACCACGAGATCGAACATGTTACCTCATGAAGCAAGACCTATCGTCCTTTTTGGGCCATGCTGTCATGGTGGATATTGCTTCTCCCGATGAATGGTGATATGTGGTGATAAGAGGGTCTTTGTCTGCTCATATGGCTCTTGGCACTCCATGTATTCGACTTGCATGCCTCAAGACATCATCTCCTTAGTTACCCCTAACTTGGGGGGCTAACAAGGCTCATATTCAATAATTATTGATATCCATTATTATAAGAAAACCTGACTAAATGGATATAGTCTTCCCACCTAGAAGGCTTGTACATTACATACATTCTCAACATATCTTCAATTATCATATCCTCTCCGTCTTCTCATTTGACTTTGGGTGATATGTTGTACTGAAATTCATATTTGTACCAAATCCTTTAAATAATCCCTTCCAAAAATTGGAAGTGAACTTGGGATCTCGGTTTGACACTATTGCCTTAGGCATACCATGTAGGCTAGAAATTTCTTTCATATAAATTTCTGCAATTTTTTCTTCTTTGTGAGTTACTTTTACTGAAATGAAATGTGTAGACTTTTCAATCTTGTCCACCACTACAATGATGGAATCATGTTGCCTTGTTGTTCTGAGAAATTAGGTAATGAAATAAATAATAAGAACTTCCCATTTCCATTCAGGAATGGGCAATGGTTGCAGCAACTCCATTGGATGTCTATGCTCAACCTTTACCTTCTGGCATTCCATGCATATGGCCAAATAATAAACCACATCTCTCTTCATACCAAGCCAAAAATATTGGCCTCTTACAACTGTAATATTGTTCTGGTAACCTAGATGTCCAACATATAACACATTGTGGATCTCCTTTAAAATATAGTTTCTTAATTCCTGAGAATTGGGAACATAAAATCTATTTTGGAATAAGAGGATTCCCTCCTCTTATAGCTTGTAATCCTTATTCTTTTGTTGTACATTATTATGTTGTAGGATTTCTTTAATTTGCACATAATATTGATTTGTTGTTACAACCTCTAGATTTCTGTATTTTAAATCTGTCCTGTACATACTAATGGTTGTAGCATGCATTTAATGCACCTTTTTGTTGAGTGCATCAACCACCTAGTTCTCTTTTCCCTTTATGTTTTTGATGTCAAAGTCATATTCACTAAGAAATTCCAGCCATCTAGCTTGTTTGGAATTTAGTGTTGGTTGTTCAAACAAATATTTCAAACCACTATGGTCTGTCCTCAATTCAAATTTTTTGCCCATAAGGTAATTCCTCCACATCCTTAAAGCATGTACTATGGATTCCAACTCTAATTCATGTGTGGCATAATTTATTTCATGCTCCAATTTTATGGATTCATTACAAATTTAATTTCCATTTTTTGCAAGGAACCCACCGAGCCCATCCTTACATGCATCTGTGCACACAACAAAATCTTCATCTGGTTCTGCAAATTTTAAAATAGGTGCACTGGCTAACAAATTCTTTAAGTGTTGGAAATTTTTGTCACACTTAATACTCCATTCAAATTTACTCATTTCTTTTGCAAAGATGTTATTGGGTGTGCAATATTGGAGAATCCCACAATGAATCTCCTGTAGTAACTAGCTAGACCCTTAAATGATCTAACCTTTGAAATGTTTTTTGGTGCCAACCAACTTTTGATTGCTTCAATTTTCTCTTGATGCACTTCTATGCCATATTTGGAAACAATGTGACCCAAATAATAGACATGGTTTTGATAAAAAGTGCATTTACTCAACTTGGCATACAATTGGTGCTCTCTCAACACTTGTAGAACCATCCACAAATGTTTCTCATGCTCCTCGTATGTCTTGGAATAGATAAAAATATCATCTAAGAAGACAAAGACAATTTTTTCTAGGAAATATTTGAACACCCCATTCATCAGACACATAAATGTAGCAGGTGCATTTTTCAAGCCAAATGTCACCACCACAAACTCCTAATGTCCATACCTTTTCCGAAAGGCTTATTTTTCTAGTATCTTCTTCTCTGATTTTAACTTGATGATAACCCGATCTTAAGTCGATCTTGGAAAATATATTTTCTCCCCTCAGCTGATAAAAAAAATCATCAATCCTTGGAAAATGATATTTTTTCTTGATTGTAAGTTTGTTCAGCTATTTGAAGTCAACACATAACCTCAACGTTCCATCTTTTTAATCGAAAAAAATAATGGGCTTAATATTATAGCATTATTTTCCACTACACATGCATTTGATGACTCATTGGACTATGTTACATCCATTTCCTTGCTTGCAGGACTTAAATCCCATTTTTTCTCCTCAAAAACTTATTTAAAAACCCTATTTATCAAATTGTACACGACTTTCCTTAAAGAAAATCGCGTACGTATGTAGGTTCCCTATTAGAAACCTTCATACATGTTAATTTTGGCTCAAAAAAATATAATACCGACATTTTGGGTGGATTTTATGGGTTTTCCATTCCCTAACTTCCTAAATCCTGTACATAAAGACTCCAAGCATCAAAATGTAGTATAAAAGAGAGCCTTGGGGTGGAGGAAAAACATAGCCAAGAAACAAAACCTTATGGTGGCATTTTGAAGATTGTCCTGCAAGTGCCATATTTCCCTAGTGTCTGAGATTGTCCCTTGTGCCTGGAAAACCTCATATCTAGAATTTGCATTCTTCTTATCTTGTTAGGAAGAACACCTTTTTCTTCCTTGCACCTGCTAGAGTGCAGAGTGTTAGAGGCACTCCTATACATCTTCAACCTTGGGTGGAGGAGCTTGAAGCCTAGTTTCGGGTCCCTTCCGCAGAAGTTACAGGTTGTAACCAACCCCTTTTGTTGTTATCAATAAATGATTTCTCATCCTTGTCCATATTTTGTGTTGATTCATATTTTGTATAAGATTATATGTATCTTTTTTTGAATCTAACATTTAAATTGAACTAGTTATATTTAGTTAATTAGTAGGTAAACACCTATTTGCAGTTGCATACTTCTTTGTTTGTAGGCTTTTCAAAATATTGTATTGAAGGAGTCTTGGAGCAAAATACCTTAAACATGATCTACTTCAAACCTAGGATTCCAAGTATTCTCTCCTTCATATCTTCCAAAAGTTAATTATTGGAAGTAGTTATTTTTAATTAACTATCTAATTAGAGTACGAGAGAAGTTTCCTTGGGTTTTGATCTGTTGTGGTTCTGACCCAAAAAACATTGGAAGTAAATTTTCGTAACAAAATTGGCGAATTTGATGGGGATTCTCCCTTTTTTGGGTCGTTATATGGTGCTCATTGAGTGCATTTCTTTTGAATACTTTTTTTTTTTTGAACCTTGGTTTAGCATTCTCTTGATTTCTTTGATCTTTTCTGAGTCTTCTAACCATCCTCCCTCAAGTTTGAGGGGTTTTTATTGGTTGTATATGGGTTTACTTGAGTATAGTTTCATACATACATGAATTTTATCGAACAAAGTCACATACATGATCGTATATATGTGACCTACAGTGGAGAGAGTCGCGTACAACCTCTAAAAGGTGTTTTTTGCACCATTCAGGCTTTTTTGGACCCTGTTTTGATTGTTTGAGGGTTTGTTTGGACTCCATTTTGACTGAATGTTTTTTTGGGAGTTGGTAGGTGGATAAAGTATGATATTTGAAGAGAAAAACATGGATTTGGATGCTTCTTTTCATTCTTTTTACCTCTTGTATTTCATTTCTATAAGACAAGTCTTGTTCTCAGGATCTCAGTTTTCTAGTCATTGTTGTGGTCATCTTTGAAACTTGAGTTTGTATTTGGGTTCAAAAATTTTATTTGGTTCTTTCCTTGGATTTTAAAACATAAAAACACAAAAAAATTATTTCTTTTTGTATCTTTTATTTAGTTTTTCTTTGTTAGAAAGAAAAATAAAATGAAAAAACCTAGTTTTCTACTAGTTAGGTCTCTTTCTTTCTTTGCATTGTTGTGCATTGTTATTTGAAAAAGAAAAATATATTAGCATGAGATTTTGTTTTATTATCATCTTGAAATCATTTCAAATGAAAAATAACAAAGAATATCCTTGCATTTTCTTCTTTTGATTTTCTCAAAAGGTTGTGTTATGCATTTTGCATGAGAAAGAGAAAAAATTGCATTTCAAGGTTTGAAGGATTGTTCATGCATTTTTCCTTTTTGAATTTTTTTTTCATTGACGAATTAGTGTACATTTTTATTTGCAGTGTTCTTATAAGTTTCATTTTTGCAAGAGTCTCAAACAAACATCAATTTCACTTCCGTACCCTTTGAGTAAGAACAACCGCTAAAATGAACGTTAAATTTAAAATGTACTAGAGTTTGTTTCTAGGGTTCATAGATAAGTTTAGGGTTAGGGAATTGGATTAGGATTGAAGAGATAACTCTCCAAGGATGATAATAAACATAGGATTCTAAAATAGGGAGAGTTCAAACCCAATTTTCGTATAAGTATAGTCGAGAAGCTCCTCTAACACATGAGTCAAACAGGAGGTCACGTGAAGGAGAGTTGAGGAGATAACCCCTCCAAAGCTTAATTGAGTATAGTAGAGAGATCGTATATTGGAGATTTCGTCAGTTCCCTTACCTTCGTGAGAGGCAGTGCTTTCAAGGCTTCGGGATTAGTTACCCTAACGATACATTCGATCCTGATTTTTGACTGTACCTCCCAGATGTTGATTGCGAGTTGGTGAACTCAGTTTCTTTTCCTAAGGATCTCAGAGGTGACTAAGGGGGGTTTCCCATGGTACTTGGGGCGGATTTCATATCACACTTTTTAGTACTGCTGAAGGGTGGCCCGTGAAGCATGGGTACTTGCATCGAATAAGGATGGTTAGTGGAGGTTAGGATAACTGCTTCTCACTCCTTCGTTCATCGGTTTCGAGAATTAATCAACCCGTGTCGGTATCTGGAAAGTCCCTTTCCACTTTTTAATTGATTTGGACTCAAGATGTTACCCACTTGGGCTGAAGTGTTGGAGAATATTTTTTCTTGCGATGTTTCTCTTAGGAATTTTTAGTGGATTACTACTTTGTATAATTGGCCTTAGGTTGTGTCAGTATCACCTCTTTTGGATCATTGATTCAGGGTGGTTGACCAACCGTTCTGATGGTCGGGAAGGACCCCTGGTCTTTCTCTTGAAAGCATGGATCCACCTCCTAGAAGGCATAGGATTTTATACCACTGGTTCACCAAATTCAATGTGTGAGACCTTTTCATACATGAACAATCCCACAAGGAAGAACTTGTGCATAAGAAAGTCATGGCCAAAGTTCTTAAGGATGCAAACCAAGGGACCTATACCCAGCGAGATCCTTGTGATTTTTTGTTCTTTGGAAACATTGTTACCCCCTTGATGGACACTTTGAACATTCCTGGGATGAATTAAGGAATACCAGTTTGGTTGTGGACCACTCCAAATGTCCTGTATGCTCTTGATGCTTCTCAAATAATCACATTATGTCATGGACATCGTATGGATGTTGATTATTTACCTTCTGCACCCATGAATTATAATAATTATCCTTCTCCCTCTTCTGGTGAAAGTATAGCTATCAGTAACCAAAAGTATAAGAGGAAGGGAAGAGGATGAGTAAGAAGAAGAATTCACCAACCTCTGCTAGTTATGTTGGAGACCTGTCACTAGCCTCTGCGAATTATGCTGGGGACATGTAACCAACCTCTACGAATTATGTTGGGGATAGGTAACCAACCTATGCAAGTCATGCTGGAAGTAAAAGTCTAGTCACTACAATTCATATTGGCACTAAGTCACCAAACTCTATGATTCATGTTGGAGATTTGCATCCAACCACTTCTAGTCATGCTGGGGGCACGAGTCTAGTCACTACTAGTCATACTAGACAAACGCCACCAACCTCTGCAAGTCATGTTGGATATCAACACCTAGTTGTTGCAATTCATGTTAGGGGAAACCCACCGACCACTGCAAATCATGCTGGGGGCATTGATATAGCTGAGAATCCTAGACATATAGAACGTAACCCCAATTTCCATTATAAGATTTGCGAAGGAAACCACCTGACTCATTTGTGCCCTGATATTCAATTGGTACAAAGACTGTGGTCCTTGTCTGACGACCCTTCTAGTTCTGAGTCATTTTCAGTTTTCCAACAACCTATTCAACTAGTGGTTGAAGAAGTGGACATGTTGATGAAATCTTAGGTCGATCCCACTCTTCTCTTGGAGAGTGATAAGTCTAAGGAAGTGATCTCTCCGATGCAATTTTCGGTCGATCCCACTCTTGTTTTGGGGAGTGATGCATCTTTTGATCATGTCCTTAGCATTTTCCAGTTTAGTACCTTATAAACAAGGGGGCATTCCACTCCCTTTGAGTACACTCCCTCCAAGTCCTAGGATGGTTTCCTTTGATTGGAATGATCTTGTTGAGCCTCACCTTCCTTCTTTTGCATCTTTTTAGATAAAAATTATGCTTAAATATTATTTGAAAGAAATTTGCCAATGTATTGTAGATGAAGGATCCTCTCCAAGTCTTTCATCATCCTCAACTTAGCAAGTTTTGGGTTCTCCCAAGCTTGTGTCAACTACGAGTGAGCTGTTGGATTTCGACAAAATACCTAGTGAATGTCTGGAGATTCTTCATCAGTTTCCTATCATGTTAAGTGGGAAGATTGTCCTTGTCAATCTTTTAGTTGTTCCAAGCCCTTTATACTTTAATATCCTTCTTGGAAAAGATTATGTATATGCGATGAATGTTGTGGTGTCTACGCTCTTTCATGTAATGTGTTTCCCTCACAACCGAAGCATTGTCACTATTGATCATATTTCATATAATAATCACCATCCTAGTTTGGCTTTAGCTCACATTTCCCCTTTGTGTGTTCCTAGTGTTCGAGTAGACTCTTCCCTGCCATGGGTGAAGTATGTGGTGTCTTATCCTCGATTTCCAATTGCTTCTAAGAAGGAATCTTTATAGTCATGTTTTACTTCTTGGGACAAGGTCTTGACAATTCATTAGGTGTTGTATCCAATGGGGGCATGTGAGCCCTTACTTCCCCCTATTGTCCCGAGTAATCTAACACTTCCTCTTGAGTCTCATAATACTATTTGTGAGACCTTGAGCTCTGATATTTGTGTTTTATCGAGCCCTGATTAAATGGATGTTGAGTTTCCCTTAGATGAGGCTATCCTTGAAGCTATTTTATGTATTTTTGACCTCTTCCTATAATGAAAACTTTACAGGTTTGTTACCAAAGAAACCCTTTTACTGAGCCTAGAAATGGGATCTACCTGGAGAACTATGATGCATAAGTCGTAAGGTTGTGCGTTTCTCCATACATATTGTAATTTTAGGGTTTCTTATTTTCAAGTTTTGTATCCCATAATACTTTTTTTTATCAAAGGTTTCTATATTAGACTTATTAACTTCTGGGTAAGTGTTTTTGGTCTTATATACAAAACTTTGAAGTCATTTTTCTTTGGTACATTTTCTTCCATGTCGATCTGTTCTGACAGGTAGTGATCTTGAAAATGGCATATAGGTTAGATTTCCCCTCCATGCATTTTTTCATTATCCACTTCTTGTTTCATTTTTATTTAGGATCGACCTCGATGAGTTGTGACAGAGAACCTTCTTTGTTTTTTATAAGTGTCGTGATTCATGTGGTAGAGCCTACCGTTCATGGGTGTCCTATTTAGAACCTTGTTCGTAGTTTGGCACCCATGCTGAAAGACTTTCGTAGGCTCGAGAGTCCTATTCATCCCCACCATGAATTTTTGTTGAAGGTACATATATTCTCCTCAATATTTTTCTATCCATTACCTATGGGAATCCCTTTGACGTATGCTACTATGTATGTGAACACTTTTTGGACTCTTCAACAGGTATTGTGTTCTTTACTGGCATAGAGTATAGGTTCCATTCCACCTGCACGATGCATTTATCCATATCGATCACATATATACCCTAGGGTCAACCCCATTCATTCACATCATCATACCTTCAAGTTGCTTTAAAGGTGTCGTTTACAGATGGTAGAACTTACCTCTTTGTGGGTGGCCTAGTTAGTACCTCATTGACATTTTTGACACCCATGATATAGTATTTTTTGTAGGCTCGGAAACCTTTTTTAGTATCACCATGTCTTTGTGTTGAAGCCTCATGAATTCCTCTCAATCTATTTCTGGGTAACTTACCCACATGATTTCCACAATTTTTTTGAGTTGTAATTGCATTATATATTAACCGCTTTCACTTCTAGGCCTAATTCTGGCTTCAAATTGCCATTGTTGAACAATTTACTTATGCATTCCTACCAGTAGCTAGCCTTGCAATTTATACCTTTGTGACTCGAAACCTTTATCCCTGGAGGAGAAATTCCCTTGAGTGTCCTTATCCTGCACATGCTTCCTTGCATTAAGCATAGGTATGTTCCTTGCACTCTGAAACTAGTTTTCTTGCTTGTGACACTCGTTTCCTCCATTGTACTATAGCATTATTTTATTCCTTTTCAGGATTTATAATATGAAAAAGACAAAAAAATCAAAAAACAAAAAAGAAGGGTGGGAACGAGTTATCTTCTTTATATGACAACTACTTATGTCTCCCTTGTGTTAGAAAAACATGATCATGGAGCAATAAAATAAAACAAATGTAGAAATAAAACACATAAGATACACAATACAATAGAGACACAAATATACATGGTTCACCCAGTGTGGGATACATCCACCAGAGAAATTTCCAGGTCCTTCCTTTATTATTATACAACAAATGAAGGGATACAACCTACAACAAACCCGTTGCAACTTCATCTTCTTTATCTCACAATATCCTATATCAGAATACAATATTTTCCATGATACATAGCCACAATACATTTCCCTCATAAAACATGATTGCCTTATAAGGAAAAAAACCCTAAAATAACTTCTACCGTCATATCTGTGACCTTATAATGAATGGTCCAGATTTACAATGAAATTACAATATGCATTTACAAGGAATTTTTTCCTTCGGGGACCCGCTTGCCACAAAACCCCGCAGAGGGGGTAACCCCCCCTCTTCACTCCTCTGCGTGGAGGAGTGTACATTCTTCCTGGGTGTAAAGTCTTCATGGGGTATACACACGGCTGAAAACAAAGACCTCTGAATCATGAAGATAATCAGGCTCCACAACCAACAATATCCCACTTGGAGATTGATCTCAACAACTCCATCACTAATTGTATCTGCTAGACTATGATCCTTCTTGGACCCGAAAAATTTCTCATCTTCACCTTCATTCTTAAAGACCAACTGAAACTAAGCAGAAACTTAGTTTCTCCCTGGTTACTCCCTTAGTTAACATGTATGAAGAATTGTGGCTAGTGTGTATATTTTCCAACTTCAAATGTCCATCTTCCAAGATGGATCATATGAAATTGTACCTCAGCTGTATATTCTTAGTCTTCGAATGGAAGGTTGAGTTATTTGCAAGATGAATGGAAATCTCACGGTCACAGTACAACCTGATATTCTCTTTCTTCTTTCCCAGTTCCTCCATAAATCTCTGTAACCAAATCATTTCTTTACTAGCCTCTTTAGCAACAACATACTCTTCTTGTGTTGTTGAAAGTACAACAACCATTTGCAGTTTCTAAATCTAACTTATTGTTGTTCCACCTACAATAAAAACATACCTTGTGGTGCTCCTCCTACTATCTTGATCACCTGCCATATCTAAATCAAAATATCCATGTAGAACTATGTCTGAACCTTCAAAACATAATGCATGAGTAGAAATACCTCTCAAATACTCGAGAATCCACTTTACTGCCTCCCAATGTTCTTTACTTGGATTGTTCATATACTTGCTCACAAATCCCATTGCGTGTGCAATATCTAGTCTTGTGCAAACCATCACATACATCAAACTGTCAAATGCTAATGAACAAGGGACCTTGGCCATGTATTCTATCTCCTCCTGTGTCTTGGGACACATTTCCTTAGTTAATTTGAAATGGCTGGCCAAAGGTGTACTAACTGGTTTTTCATTTGCGATTTTTCCTATCTCTTGTTATTCTCATACCAAGGATTTTATTTGCAACACCCAAATCCTTCATTGCAAATGAATTATCTAATTTATTATTGAGAAAATTTATATCTTGCATATTAGACCCTGCAGTAAGCATGTCATCTACATACAATAACAAGATAATATAACTTCCATTTTCTAGCTTTTTAAAATAAACACAGTGATCAGAGTGCCATCTATTATAACCTTGCTCTGTCATAAACCTGTCAAAATTAAAATACCATTGCCTTGGAGCTTGATTTAGTCCATACAATATCTTCTTCAACTTGCATACCAAATTCTCCTTCCCTTTGACCTCATACCCTGGTGGCTACTACATATAAATCTCTTCCTCCAAATCCCCATGGATAAAATTTGTTTTTACATCTAACTATTGAAGATGCAAATCTTCTACTACCACAAGACTTAAAATAGTCCTAATTGAAGTCATTTTAACAACAAGAGAAAATATTTCATCAAAATATATACCTTTCTTTTATGAAAACCCATTTACAACAAGTCTAACCTTGTACTGCTTTTTTTCTCCATCTTCATCCTTCAATTTGTAAACCCATTTATTTTGCAATGCTCTTTTTCCTGCAGGCAAATGAACCAAGTCCCAAGTCCGGTTATTTACCAAGGAATCCATTTCCTCTTTCATGCCTTGATCCCACTTCCTTTTTGTTGTCTACCTGCATTACCTCTTCATAACATTTTGGTTCACCATAATCAATCAACAATAAATAATACAATGAAGGAGAGTGTTTTTTAGGGGGTCTACTTAACCTGCTAGATATTCCAACAACACCTGCAGAAGTTTGAGATACCTGTTGATCCTGTTGTTGTACATTTTTATTTTCTGGTACCTTTGGATTTTTTTTTCAGTGATCTCATCAAGCACTGTGTATTCTGGTTTTTCTTTTTTCATGTTTCTTTCCCTACAACTGATCTTTGTACATGAACTTCTCATTGAATATGAAATCTCTACTTCTAATGATTTTTTTATTTTCATAATCCCATAAGCGATAACCAAAATCATTAACACCGTATCCAATGAAGTTACACTTCTTGGATTTTTCCTCAATCTTTGTTCTATTTTCTTTATCAATATGGACAAATGATTCACAACCGAAAGTATTCAAAAAAGAATAGTTTACCTTTTTACCTGTGCATGCCTCCTCTGAAATTATACCATCCATAGAGCTTGAAGGTCCTCTGTTTATTAAGTAAACAACAATATCTACAACATCTTCCTAGAACTGTAAAGGAAAATCAACATGCAATCTCATACTCCTTGCATGCTCCATGATTGTCTTGTTCATCCTTTCTGACACACCATTTTATTGCGGTGTTCCTGAAACTGTCTTCTCTCTACGAATCCCATGGTATGAAAAATAATCATAAAACTCCTTGCTGCAATATTCACCTCCATTTTCTGATTTGAGACACTTCAACCTTTTTCCTGTCTCATTCTCAACCAAAGCTTTCCATTTCTTAAAAGTATCAAAAACATCAGATTTTTTTCGAATGCAATAAACCCAAGTTTTTCTAGTTGCATCATCAATAAAGGTAACATAATAAAGAGAGCCACCAAGAGATGATATCTGATCTGGTCCCCATACATCTGTATGCATAATCTCTAACCTTTCACTCTTCTTTTCTTTTCCGACTCTGAGAAATCTGACTCTCTTATGTTTTCCATAAACACAATGCTCACAGAAATCCAAATCAATTTGTTTAAGATTTGGCAACAAATTTCTTTTGTGAAGTATCTGCATCCCCTTCTCACTCATGTGTCCAAGCCTATTATGCTATAGTGTTGTATCCAATCCTGTAGAAGCTAAAGAGATAGAAGAGTTAGTATTACTAGTACATAAATACAATGTACCTATCTTCTCTCCTTTTCCTATCACCAATTATCCTTTGGTGACCTTCCACGCCTTATCTGTAAATATGGATATACAACCTTCACTTTCCAACTGCCTTGTTGAAATTATTTTTTTCCTTAGATCTGGAACATGTATTACCTCTTTCAACAACTATTGGTTTCCATTGCTTTGCTTTATTTTTACCTTTCCCATTCCAACAATTTTTCATGGTGCATCATCACCCAAATGAACCTGTCCAAAATCACCTTGAACATAATCTAGAAAATGTTTCCTATGGGATGTGGCATGAAATGAAGCCCTTGAATCTACTACCCAAGACTCATAAATATTATCTACAAAAAGAATAAAAACATCTTGTAACACATCACCTATTACATTTGCTTCCTTATTTTTCTCCTATTGTCCATCTCTTTGTTTCTTTGGAGCTCTGCAGTATTTCTTCAGATGTCCTTTCTTCCCACAATTACAACACTCTGTCCTTCCAAATATGGATTTGGATCTGCCCTTTTTAGAATTCCGATAGTTCCCTGATCCCTTTCCTCTATCTTTTTGTCTTCACCTATTCTCCATGTTTAATGCATTACCTGATGTCTCACCTGTGCTTTTCCATCACATTTCCTCACTAAGGATAACACCAACAACATCATCAAATTTTAAAGTGTTTGAACTAGAGACAAAGTTACTTACAACCATGACCAAGCCATTCCATCTTTCTGGCAATGAGCACAATATTAGAAGAGACCTGACCTCATCATCAAAGTCCACTTTTACAGAACTTAGTTGATTAGTAATTGTATTAAATTCATTTAAATGATTTGCAACATACCCACCTTCTAACATCTTCATATTAAATAATATCTTCATTAGAAATACCTTATTGGACGCCAAGGGTTTTTTCACACAGTTTATTCAATGCATCCATCAACTCCTTCGTTGTATTTTCTTTCGAAATATTGAAATCCACCGACACTGCCAGGATCAACCATATCGTTCCTAATGCCTTTCTATCAAGAACCTCCCATTGTTTGTCCTTCATGACTGTCGACTTCTTTTCTATTCCACCCAATGGTAGGAATAAATCCTTATGATATAAATAATCTTCCATTTTCATCTTCCATAACTAGTAGTTTTGGTCGTTAAATTTCTTGACCCTAAACTTTCCATATTTTGCCATTGCTCCCATTCGAACCATGAACCCTCTTTTCCTGTGAGTCACCTTTCACTCTGATAGCAGTTGTTAGAACCCTCGCCAGGGTCCCTCTTGCCCCCGAACCCTCGCCAGGGTCCCTCTTGCCCCCGAACCTCGCAGAGGGGGTAACCCCCCCTCTACACTCCCCCACGTGGAGTGTACATTCTTCTGGGGTGTAAAGTCTTCATGGGGTATAAAGACGACTGGAAACAAAGACCTCTGAATCAAGAAGATAATCAGGCTCCACAACCAACATATTGAACAAAGCACAATATCGTGAGTCCTTATCTCATCATTATGGGTTTAGTATGGATTTTGGAGACCCTTCCTTGTTATTGAGCTGAATATCCTTCAGCTGGTTATTCTTCTAGTCATATGGAGCATTTGTTGACACCTCATGTGTTGCATACATATCCCAATTTATAGTCCATCTTGCCTAGGTCACATTTTGTGTCATGTCTCTGTTCAAGGGAAGTCAACCTATGTCAGCCATTCTACAAAAACCTTGTCTTTCCAAGTCGACCTTCCCATGTTAGTCAAATATTTCTTAGTTTCATAAGTATCTTTGTATCTTACTCATGCAAATATAGAAGGTCCTCATTGAATTCTTATTGGCGGGTCTGCTCTTATCGACTATGACTCATTACTCTGAGAGTATGATCTAGAGTTGCACCATGGGCCTATTTCCATTATTGATAGGTGACCTTGTGCTCAACAGATGAAAAACCATCATTTCTCACTGACTGAGTCATTTCCCTTGTGTTCAACATCAACAAACATCATCACACATAGGGATTTGTGTTGTATCTTCATTTCCATATGACCCCATTGGTGGATTCCTTGTCTTTGTTAGTAGTATCCATTATTGACTACTATTTAGAGAGTCCCTGTTGTGTGCTATTCCATCTCGTTCATGTCAGAGTCATACCTTAGTGTGGTCCTTACAATCTCTTTCATATGAGTCCTTCCAATTTTCTTTCCTTCTGCTATCCCTCATGTTGGATGATGGAGGATGCCTTAATTCCTTCCTTCCAGCGGATCTCTTCCTATCGACTTCAACACATCTTGCTCTAGGACAATGATCTAGAGTTATTTTTAGTACATTGGGGCTTGTAGTCACCAGTGGTAGGTTCCCTCGCTATTGATAGTGGAAATACATCAATTTCCCCTGATCGATGGATTCTATTAGGTGTTCGACATCAGCTCATTTATTCACACTTTTTAGATTTTACTAGGTACCTTGACACCCATTATCATCATCGATCGGTTGTCTCACATTTGTTAACAATATACATCAATGACTGGTAATGAAACAATCTCTCACTATGTTTGACTTCAACTCCTTTATTCACATAATGTAGACTCGTACCATGACGGTCGGATTGAATACTGTGGGTGAAGTATGAGAATTGCATATTTTGCGCTCCTACCCAACTTATATTGATTGTACCACCCTCAAAGACATTGGTACTTGCATAAGATCAGTTTGTTCACTTAATTGGCTACATATATCCTCTAATTTGATTATGAGACATAACTCCACTCTGTATCTATTAATGGATATGATCTACATTTGCATGGATCCACTGTGTATTTCCTTGTGTCCATGATTTTTTCTTTTATATATCACATAGATTCACCATGCATAGATTTTGTGGCCATGGACATCAGTTATATTTCTATCATTCATGGATCCACAGTGTACTTAATTGGTGGCCATGCTTACATCACACTCAAGCATGGGAATGCCCGACTTGAGAATAGAGTATCTTACTTGTTTCTGTTGTAGTTACTATTCCAGGATTGGTCTTCAACTACTCCTACCCAATGGCCCCTCCACTGTCTCATGAATTTTGTAATTTATTTTGGCCATCAGTTTTCCTTTTGAACTCACACATTAGGGGGCATCTATTATAGCTTCATTTTCCACTACACATGCATATGAAAACTCATTGGCCTATGTTACATCCCTTTCCCTTCTTGCAATACTTAAACCCCCTTTTTCCTCCTCAAAAACTTATTTTAAAACCCTATTTATCAAAGTGTATGTGAATTTMCTTAAAGCAAATCACATACATATGTGGGTTCCCTGTTAGCAAATCCACACACATGTTAATTTTAGCTCAAAAAAATATAATCCTGACCTTTCGGGTGTAGTTTACGAGTTTTTCCATTCCCTAAATTCCTAAATCMCATACATAACGRCTCCAACCATCAAAATGGAGTATAAAAGAGAGCCTTGGGGTGGATAAAAAATAGAGCAAAGAAATGCATCCTTACGCTGACATTTTGAAGTTTGTCTTGCAAGTGCCYTGTTTCCTTAGTGTTTGAGATTGTCCTCTCTGCCTCAAAACCCTCATTTCCATAATTTKCATTTCCTTATATTCTCATGAAGAAAACCTTTGTCTTGGACTTTCAAGAGTGCAAAGTGTTGGAGGCACTCCTATAGATCTTCAACCTTGGGTGGAGGAACTTGGAGCCTAGTTTTGGGACCATGCCACAAYAGTTATAGGTTGTAACCAAACCCTTTTGTTGTTATCAATAAAGGATCTCTTATTCTCATCCATTATTTTTGTTGATTCATGGTTTGTATAAGATTATATGTATTTTTTTTTTAATCTAAAATCTAAATTGAACTAGTTATATTTAGTTAGTTAGCAAGTAAATACCTATTTTCAATTGCATACTTCTTTGTTTGTAGACTTTTCAGAATATTGTCTTGAAGGAGTCCTAGAGAAAAATACCTTAAACGATATCTTCTTCAAATGTAGGATTCCAGGTATGTTCTCCTTCATATATTCTGAAAGTTAGTTAATGCAAGTAGATAATTTTAATTAACTATCTAATTAGAGTATGAGATAAGTTTCCTTGGGTTTAGATCTATTGTGGTTTGGACACAAAAACCATTGGAAGTAAATTTCTGTAATAGGTGTCCCAAGGAGAAACACTTGGGCATATGTATCCCTTCTTCAAAAACTCTTTTAGATGCATTCATAACTCTTTTAGTTCTAATGTGTTCATTCTGTAGGGATTTTTGGACACCAGGGAAGCTATAGGCATTAATTCAATAGAGGAATCAATATCACTTTTTGGTGGCAATCCTAGCATCTCCCCAAAAACATATTCATACTCTTTCAAGATTGGATAATCTTCAAGATTTGGTTCCTTATCCTTCATTGTCTCTTCCATATAGGTTGCATATATTTGACATCCTTTTCTAAAACTTCTTTTCAACTACAAGGATGAAATATCTCAGACAAATATAGGCCTTGGAATACCTTGCATTGTCCTTGAATTCCCTTTTTCATAAAGACATGTGAAAGACTTGTTATAACAATATAAAACAACACAATGATTTTCCAACCAATCCATACCAATCAAGTAGTAATAAGATCCCACCGATATGATATTCAAATCTACCTTAGTGTTGATTCTATTCATGTTTAATGTGAAATATTTAACAAGATAATTGATTCTTCTCTTGGTTGATCCAATAGCTAGATGAACTAACAAAGACTTTTCATGCTTACATTTCTTCAATTTAAATATTTCAACTAGAGTTGGATCTATATAGCTATGACTAGCTCTGGAATCAATCAAAATAGCTATGGGATGATTATTTTTACCTTCAACTTCAATAATTTGGGAATGATAGTCTGCTTTTCTATTTCCCAAGGCTACATAGATCATTGGCATGCTTCCACCCATGTAATTTATTGTCTCCTCCTTGATGATATTCCTAATCCTCATCTTATCTCACTGATGAGGACAATATTAATACATGTGATCTCCTTCACATCTCCAACACTATAGGTTGTTGTCTTGGCCTCGTTCCCAAGGAATCTATCATTTTCTGATCACATTGAGATGGATTCCCTTGTTGATATGGTTGAGAACTATTTTTGATGAAAGGTGACTTGGATTATTTCTTCCTTTGATCCATATTTCCTTTGTTCTTGTCATCCCAATCCTTATGGAAATCTATCCTTCCTCTATTCTTCTCATACATATACTTAGCATTTTTTATGGCTTCTTCTAAATCCTTGGTCTGATCAAACCAAATTTTATCCTTGTATAAGAATGGCAGTCCACTCAGGAACCTATAAATTTTGACTTTCTCATCCCTGATGAAGCTCACATACCTAATAAGTTCCAATAATTTTCTCTCATATTCATCCATGGTCATGTTTCCAAGTTTGAGTTCAAAGAAATCTTGCATCTTCGTGTCATAATATTGCTCTGACAAGTCTCTGTTTTTAAAAGAAGTCTTTCTTTGATATAGTCCATTTCTCTGTGTTTTGAAACCCTAACCAAAATCCAAATCTAATCGTTGGGATGATGAATAGTGATGGGAGGGGGCCTGTGCCCCCTCTTGATGAAGAAGCTTAGGCCTTTAATGCAATGGTAGTAGCCTCTGTAAAATCCTCCAAGGTGCAACAATACAAATTTGTCAAAACATTGGAAGAGATTCCCAAGGTTGTCATCCCTCCCTCCAGCTCCAGAAAGAAAGTTATGGCCCTAAAATATCGAGGATTAATTGGTCAATTTATAGGTATATGGCCATCTCTGAAGACAGTGAAATTATGGGTGGAAAAAAAATGGAAAGCCCTGATCAAAGGCTCACTAATCACTTCTTTTGCAACAAAGGTTTCTTCACATTTCTCTCCGAGCATAAGGAAGAAAGAGATTTAATATTCCGCAGTGGCCCATATTTTGTCGAAGAGAGAGGCATGTATTTGAATACATGGACCCTTGATTTCATTATAGAGAATGATGTTCCCTATGTAGTTTTGGTCTGGGTGAGGCTCCCTCACCTTCCTATGCATTGATGGAGTGATGGTCTTCTCGTAGAAGCATTGGTGACTCCATTTTTCAGTACATACATAGGGAAAAACCAAAGGAAAACCTCTTCTCTTGCACCCAAATTTGCGTAGAGGTTGATTCAGAGAAAGGAATTTCTGAGGCAGTGATAATATCCCTAGATAACTGGCAGAACATACATTAGTTGGATTATGAAAAATTTCCCTTCAAGTTCAAGTTGTATCATGAATGTAGGAGCTTCACAAGAAATTGCAAAAATGCTTGTTGATGGGTTCAAATGGCCTATCAAGAAGGTAAGGGAGAACGCCCAATGGAAAGTCCCAATTAGACCTACTCATGTTTGGGGTGGCATTTCCAATGAGTATATAGGCCTTGCTATCACTCAAAATTAAAATAAGAAAAAAGGGGAAAGACAACAGATTGCCCCCCAAAGAGTTCTAATTAATCCTAGGACTAGTCTAACTAAAATAAAACTGATCTAATCTAACTTCTTCTAACCTGTCCCAGGAGAAAAACTAAAAGAGTGAGTACAATAAGAGATAATATTATTAGAGTAAGAAATAATTCATGTATGCCAATTGTATGTGATAGCAAAAATGTTGTAGATACACAGACAATTAGTTGTATAATGCATCTATAACATTGTTTCTGTACCCATAAGGAAACATGTAACAACATGAATAGACAGAACATAGTGCAAAAATAGTTCATACAACTGAATTCTATGCTACTCAAGTAGAAGATAAATGCAAAAAGAATAGTCTCATATACATTCATCAAAGCCACAAATTTTTGGAATGCCTCTTGCTTTTTATTAATTCAGAAGTAATAGTATTGTCTTTCATTACAAAGGGAAAAGGTCTTTAATTACATTCAACGAGCGCTCTTTTATAAAACAAGAGAGACCCTTCAACTCTCATGGTTGTTCATTTCATTTTCCTCAAATTTCTTTGTACATTTTCGAAAATGTAGATGTGGGAGTTACAAATTTAATATGGAGACCCATGGGTGGTTACATTAGCCCTATTGCAACTCATAAATGAAATTTATTAAAAATGTTATTGACTTTGCAAACATTTGTATCTCTAACTATTGGGGTCGTCTTTTGAATTTCTTGAGTCATTCTGGGCGTTTATGGCCTTGGCCTACTGAATGAGATCATTTTGGATTCTCCTCCCCCATCTTAGATTTCCATTGATCTATTGCTGGATCGATTTCCTTGTTTGTATCTTGAGATATAACTTTTTGATGTCTACATAGTCGGTTCTTCAACTAAATTCGGGTTCCATCTGTGTTTTGTGTTTTTGGAGTATTTATTCTCTTGGGTATATCTACATTTTCTATTCCATTTTTTTCTTCTCTTCTCCAATTTTCTATTGAGCTGTACCGGGCTTGATTTTGTTGCCCGTATCTCCTTATATGGTTGTTCAAAGTTTGTGTGGCCATTCCCCCCCCCCAAATCCATGGTCTTCTATTTTATTCATTTCATGATGTATTTTGTCACCTTTATGGCCTAGATACCTCTTCCACTATATTCCTCTATATGATACCTTTCCAACAAGGTATCATGGACCCAATTCTGACACTTGTACCCCAAGTTATGCTCATTTAAAGAACACTGCTCAACAATGGTCGATTAAGCATGTGGGTTAATCTGGACCATTGACCTTCAACCTGCAAAAATGAGTCCCACATGCATAAGAGAGTTCAACAATTAGTGATTTGAATGGTTCATCCCTTAGAGATAGTTTGTATAAGAATGTGGGAGGGCATGGGACCCGTGGCTTGCTGCATAATTTTAGCTAAATTTCCCTATTTTTTAAATTAGAAAAATAATTAAAGAAAACAAAATAAATAAAATGAAATAAAGAATAGAAAATATCAAAATTATTTACATTATTACAATTATTACAGTGATTAACAAAATTTACAAGAAATAATTACCCCTAATCTACAAAGAAAATTAAAGTTAAACTAAACTAATTACCCCATAAATTTAAAATTAAAAATTACTACTACTAATAACCACCCTACCTCCTATAGATTTGAACCCTCTGAGGGGAAAACACATGTTTTTACCATTAGGCCTATTCAGGTTGTTTATTCATCTTTCTTTTAGAAACTAGTAATCCAAGAAAAAATAAAAATGAAAATAATAAAAAAATTAATTAAATAAATAAAATTAAATAAATAAACAAATAAATAAATGTAAAACAAGAAAAAAAATAAAAATAAAAATAAAATAAAATAAATAAATAAGAGAATAATATGAATAAATAAAACAAAATACAAAAATAAATAAATAAAATAATAATATAATGTTTCCCCTCGTTTCCCCAAGCTTTGTCATCGAGATTATGGTCTATGCACCTCAACCCTCACTTTAATTCACATTGCCGAAGACTTCCCTCATCTTGACATTGCCGATGACGACGAGCTCTCACTCCACTTCACACTTCAAACTCCCGACGATGTCCTTCAAACATATAATATAATAATGCACGACCCTTTAAAAAATATTAAATAATACTTAAAATGGGTGCACGCTCTTCAAGGGTATATTAAATTAATTTTTATTAAAATATTATTATAAAGCACGTCGTCGTCGAGATTTGTTGGTGTGTGAGTGTGGTAAACTTTAGTGAAATCGTCGACGACGACATCGAGGATCCATACACCCTCCATTTATTTTCAAAAAAATATAATTAATAGAATAATCCTTATGTGCTTGGTTGTCGTCGAGATTTTATGTGCATGGTTTTTGGGGTTAAGGTATAATGGGTGTGGTGGTTCCCATGACTTCCAACGATGACAAGCTCCACTCAAACCTCTTCCCGTGAAATAAAATAATATTAAACTATGCATCATTGTCCATATTTATATTAATTAAAGTCTTTGCAATAAAAAAAAGCACCAATCCTATTATAATATATTTTGCTGAGAATTTCAAGGCATTTGGGAATAAATAAAATTTTAATAGGATAATATTGTTCCCATGTCATTCAAGAAGGGAGGAAGAAGTTCCTAGAAAATAGGAAATCCTTCCTAGAATTAAGGATTCATGGCTTGATCGTTGATTTCTCATGGAAATATCATTAAGCCCATGTGAGGGCCAATAGGGATGGACTTGGGTTAGTATGTTAGGTTTTTGGTGGGCAAGGGGAAAGAATAAAAAAGGTAAAAACTGTATGTACAAGTTAGAGTTTAGAAAAAAAGGAAAAATAAATTAGAATTAAAAATGAAAATGAAAATAAAAAAATGAAAATAACGAAAAGTTGAACTAAAATGAATATTTATACACTACACCCTAGGTTTTAGTCGAAACACTAACAAACAGTTTGTTTATTTAATTCAAATTAGTTTATCCATGTAAAAAGGAATTTACCCCATGAAAAATAAATATTTAATGTGAATAAATTTTCCCTTAAGTAAAAGTAAATACTTGAAGTAATATTAATGGAAAACCAAGGAGAAAACCATGGGAAATACCACGTGATTTCGTAAAACCATCGGAAAATAAAAATAAATAATTTATAAAAATAAAATAAAATACATAAAATAAAATAAAATAAAATAAAATACATAAAATAAAATACATAAAATAAAATAAAATATATGCAAAATATTTACAAAAATAAATAAAAATAAATAAATAAAATTACAAGTTAGAAAATTAAGCCCAAATTACAGAAGTCCAGGTTTCGTTCCCCCTCAGGGTTCCGCACCCAGGGGCTCTAATTTAGAAAAAAGGTGTATAAGGTAGGATTTAAGAAACTAGAGAGGAGCGAGGACCTATAGTCATGAAGAATGTGGCGATTAAGCTACGACGAAGGGAAAGTGACAGGGTGAAGTATATGACACTTTGTGTGACGATTTAATGTCGCAAGTAGCGATGAGTGGAAACAAGACATCGACTCCAACCAGATGTACATCATAGCTAGTCCACTCAATATGCACATCTCAAAGGGAGAACATACTCAGATCACGAGGAGCAAGAATCGATCAGGTCCAGGAAAATGTCCTTACACTAGGCCACTACACATGCGACAGATAACGAATAGGCATCAAGCAATGACATAATAAGGACTCACAATCAAGAGTATGAATGGGCCTTAGGCTTGGGTTTTGGCAAGAGGTAGTACCAAAAATGACTTAGTATAGATTAGTTTGAAAAAGTCAGGGACATGATTGTGGGAAAGTTAGATCCGACATCCTTGGGGGCTTCAGATCTAGAGGAAAATGCAAGCAAAGGTACTTCACTTCCCAATAAGGAGAAGCCTGGAAATAATCAATTTCAAGGTTGTGGAAAATGATCAATATATTCCCCTATAGGACTCTCGAGGCTGGAGTGGTCACATAGATGAAGTGATTCTGCACACCTTCTCTCGCAAAACAAAAGAATGATATCAACCATACAATCAAAAGAAGACTTGTCAATACTATAAACAATATATTCCTTTCTTTTAAGCCAATTTATAAAAGAGGGCTAGGTTTATTCAATGATAACATGATGGTTGTAGTTGAGTGTCCTGAAAGTACATGTTCCAATTCAAAATAGAAGATTAAGATCCACATGCAACAGTATAAAAGTTGAAGATATTAAGATTAACATGTCAACAAGAGGATGCAAAAATTGAGTTAGGCAATCAAAAAATAATCAATAGTAAAATCATTCAAGACATGCAATAGAACACCAAACCTTGCAGCCACATAGAATCATCATAATATTTGGAATTAACACAAATTATGAAGATAATGTATCAATTTCATCATACAAATGTCAATGAATATCATAGGTCAATAAGCATCAAGAAGGCATTTGAATTCATTAGACCAAAATGAATAATCAACACTCAACAAAGATAATCATCAATCAAGATAAAACTCCCAACTCCTTCAAGGTAGGAAAATAAATAACATTAGGATTAAGAAATAGAGGATTAGGTAATAGGTTTAAAATTTTAGGAGGGGGCCCTTTTCCTTATGCTTGTAAAAGAAAAAGTAAAGGGGGGTTGTTGCGACCACAACAAATGGTGACACACTGGAAGAACAAACTATCTTGGTTAATAGAAGTCTAGGGCCTATACTTCATATCTGAGTTTTAAAGATATTCTTAACAAGATTACAAACAATTTTCCAATAGTCATGGGTACCACAATGATGTCAAAATTCTAAAAGATATAACCTAATATTTCTAGTACTTGTAATCTAACACACCTTTTTCAAAGAGAAAAATAGTAAGGTAACTTTTCTTATTGACTGAACACTTCAGATTGGTTTTGGTTTGACCATGGGTCTTCACCATTTATGAAAAGCAAAAATCTACATAAGTGTGTTCCTCATCTCTCTCTTCTCGACATTGATTCGCTGCTAGTGAGAATCCATAGCTTTGACGAAGTTTCCTCGGTACCATACAAGCATATCCCTACTGCCAACAGACGTCCATGGCCCCGACGGGTTTACTTGTACTTCCCACACTATTAATAGTTCTTTCAACTTCCTTTTTTATTTCATAACATGCTCACCCTTTTAGATTTGTATATAGATATGCATATGCACATAAGGTTTGAAGGAAGTGGGTTGATATGAGAATTTGTTTGCTTTGTTGAGTAGATGTTATGAATTTTAGTTTAACCCACATGTATCTTCAAAAACCATCATAGTATGGTCATTTTATTAATGTGAAGTGAATGGAAGCAATATGTACAAGAATCAGACAAGTGCTAAAATTGATTTCAACTCATGAAAAAATAACTAAACTA
Source organism: Picea engelmannii (assembly GCA_009831015.1). NCBI lineage: Eukaryota > Viridiplantae > Streptophyta > Pinopsida > Pinales > Pinaceae > Picea > Picea engelmannii. The sequence goes on along the minus strand of ML782750.1, from coordinate 116,773 downwards.
AATGAAGCCTAAATATAGAATGTCAGTAATCAAAAGGATGAAAAATGGTTAAAAAATAAGAATATAACCCAACAACAAGCAACAAATCTAGTGCAACAACAGTGAGTGTTTTCAGTGAAAACTCAAGAAGTAAGCCAAAGGAAATTAACAGACAAGAAATGTTAACAATTCAACATCAAACCCAATAAAAGGTTCCCAGAGTTTTTGATCTCAAATGAAGAACATACCGAATTACAAAAATTGATGATCTGGTGGAAAAATATTTGCAACACAATTCTCCACTCAAATTGTCACATACAATTTTATTTTCATTTAGTGCAACATATCAATCTTTTGGGAATCTAGAAAAATGGGTTAATGTATATGTTCAATCAAAGAAGATTTTCAAAAAACCAATTACATGGAAAATTCCACAAACCCATAAGCTCTTAAATTTTGTGACATGAGAAATTCCTTTGCATATTTGAACATAATCAATTTTTAAACAAAAAATACATTTCATATTTCTCACCAAAGTGTCATTTTCTCTTTTCTATGAAAGATAATAATTAACTGCATAGATATGAATAATTCAATTTGATACGACAAAGAGGAAAAATGACAGTTATGGAGGTCATTAAAATAGTCATTAAAATTACTCCAAACATCAACTAGATCATAAAACAATATGTGAATAAATGAATGAGAACATATTCCCAATCAGCTGTTGAATTGGTGACAATCTTGATTCATTAATCAAAGAATGTCGCAAAGGAATCTGAGAAACCAAGTTCATATTAACACTTTCCTAAGTTTCTTTCCTTTCAAGAGAAAAATTTCGAGCACTGGTTGCACAATCCATTTCCCCAACCTGCATAACAAAATATAATGATATGATCAACTCTTAGATAGTTTGGGAGAAAATCTTCCTCTAAATGACTAACTTATCAAAATCAAACTAAAAAGAAAAGAAAAGATCAGAATTAAACTAATCTAAGTGAAGCACGCTAAGCTAATGTAAACTTAAACTAAGTGGGATGTTATAAAACTTATGATATCATAAAATATTCATCTGTTGTTCATTTAATCAAATATCACAACCTTCTTCCTGAGATATAAGAACTATGTGTTTTTCCTGCAATCTTCCATTTAAAATGAAGGTTAGTGTCATTTATTGTTGCGAGATTTAGATTCTCTAGGCACAATGTGTTGTTCCTGAATTTAGAATCAATCAAATTTAGAAAACAATACCATAAGACTTCAATTCCACCTATCTTCTAAAGATACATGTCCATTACCAATCTTGGTCGTAAAAATATGATTAGAAGAATATCAACATTGCACCTTGTTATAACCCTATAATTTATAGGATCATTTGGTGACTGGAAAATTTTCACTATTGATGCATGTTGTCTTGCAAATAATATTTCATTCCTGCAAATTATTTTCAAAAAGAAAGAAAAAAGAAAAGAAAAGAAAAGAAAAGAAAGAAAAAGAAAAAAAGGAATAAAAGAGGGAATAAAATAAAATGGACAAAATCCCCTTGCAATAACAATGACTTGATCCATACAATTTAATCATGGTTAAGTCTCTTTGAATTTATGTTGATAGGTTTAGTGAATAAGCATGGCTAAACTATTTAATCTTAGCTAGGTAGTTAGGATAGTTAGTGAATAAATTTGACCAAACTTCTTAAACTTGGACAAATGGCCCCAGGTAGAGGAATTTCTTAGTCCAACAGTTTAATCTGGGCTAAATGTGTAGTTAGGTAGGATAGGACATAGGCCAACTAGTTTTTCCTTCAATAAATATGCTCGATCTTCAATAAAAATCCATGATTTTGATGTTTGAGTTATGTTTCCTAACCACTTGGTGACAAAAAGCAAAGGGGAGCAGCAGAAAACCCACAACAAGGGAAATATCCTAAGTCTACACTGCACATTTTTGGTTTGCGCCCATAGAATAAAGAGCACGCTAAGATCAACGACTGATCTAACAGTGCGTAGATTGATGGTGGACAACGAATTCCGGACCCCCTCGACCTTTCTACCTTTAACGGTGGGGGGGGGGGGGG
>ML782750.1:63729-98963 GCA_009831015.1 Picea engelmannii | reverse complement strand
AAGAAAATAAAATAAATGAAATGAAATAAAAAAGTAGAAAATAACAAAATTATTTACATTATTTACAATTATTAAGAAAATTTACAAGAAATAATTACCCCTAATCTACAAAGAAAATTAAAATTAAACTAAACCAATTACCTCATTAATGTAAAAAATAAAAATTACTACTACTAATAAGTACCCTACCCCCCTATGGATTTGAACCTATGACCTCCGAGAGGAAATCACATGTTTTTAACCATTAGGCTCATTCAGATTGTTTATTTGTTTTTCCTACGAGAAACCAATAATCCAAGAAAAAATAAAAAATGAAAATAATAAAAAAAAAAATAAAAAAAATATTAAATAAAACAAATAAATATTAAAAATAAATAAATAAATAGATAAAAAATAAAAATAAAATAAAATACAAAAAGACAAAAAATAATATAATGTCCCCCCCCCCAAGTTTTCTGTAGGCTTCGTCATCGGGATTTTGGTGTATGCACCTTGGCCCTCACTTCACTTCACATCATTGATGACTTCACTCACCTCCACATCGTCAACGATTTCACTCACCTCCACATCAATGACGACAATGATCTCCTACTCCACTTCACACTTCAAACTCCCGACAATGTCCTTCAAACATATAATAAAATAATGCACGAACCTTTAAAAAAATATTAAATAATACTTAAAAGGGGTGCACACTCTTCAAGGGTATATTAAATTAATTTTTATTAAAATATTATTATAAAGAACAACATCGTCAGGGTTGGTTGGTGTGTGCATGCATTAAACTTTAGAGAAATTGTCGATGATCCATACACCCTACCTTTCTTTCCAACAAATACAATTAATATAATAATCCTTATGCACTTGGTCATCATCAGGATTTTATGTGCATTGTTGTTGGGGTTAAGGTATAGTGGGTGTGGTGGTTCCCATGAGTTCCAATGACGATGAGCTCCACTCAAACCTATTCCCACGAAATAAAATAATATTAAACTATGCATCCTCATCCATATTTATATTAATTAAAGTCTTTTCAATAAAAATAATCACCAATCCTATTATAATATATTTTGTTGATAATTTCAAGGCATTTAGGAATATTTTTTTTTTAGTAAGGTTGTATTATGAGTTTAATCATTGTGTATTAACTTTGTATTTGAGAACGATTTATATGTTATTGTATTTGAGTTTATTAGTTGCATTTTATATTTATTTAGAATGTTGTAGATGCATCTAGTTCATGGTATCGGTGTTGTTGAGTGGAGATGGAGACGCTCTGCGAAAACCCTAGCTGTAGGCGGTTTAGGTATCCTTTCCTCAGGTTCACAGTTCTCTCTTGGTCCTAAATCTGCACGGATTTTCTAGGAGCTCTAGTGGTTATGAGTCTTGGAGGAGTTGGTAGATTATGGTTTTGATCAATCAGATGGAAAATTCATCTGGAATCTTCCAGATGACACTTTCTATGACATTGGCCAGTCGATTTCTCCACCCCTTGTCGGAAGTGTGAGGGTCTCTCTATCGCTGGACCTAGCTCGAAAGTCATCCCCAAGTCTCCAGATTTTTGAAGTGGGTGAAGCTCCTATTGCTTCGAAAGTTGATCCTATTCTTTAGGGGAATTTCTACCCTTATCCTTCAGAGGTTTCCTTAGATTCGTGGAGTTCAGTAACTTCTCCATTCAGTCAGGGTCTCTTTCCTCTCCCCATTCTAGGGTTTGAAGTGAACCAATCTCTTCAGAATCTTGGTCGCTTTCCTTTTCCTAATCAGCTAGAAATACTTAGGGATTTTTTGTATCTTCCCAGTCTGGTAAGTACTCTTCCTGGGCATAACCCCTACTTTTCCTCTTATTCCCTCTCGGAGCTAGGTTTTCCCTCCACTTTGGATCTGAACAAATTTTTGACCCTTCCTCCCTCTCCTTGCTCCACTGGGAGGGAACTTACCCCTTTCTCCTCCCCTCCTCCTCTCCAGGACAACAATTTAAAACCTAGTAGTCTCGAGCTAGAGTATGTAACTAGACAAACCTCAGCCCTGAAGTGGAAGAAAGCTCATCCAGGTATTTCCCTAGTCCCACATCCTCTCTCTTTCACCTTGGGATGTGACGTCATGTTACCTGAGGTTTCAGATCTTGGTGAGAAGGAAGTGGTTGGTCGTGCAAATGGGAGGCATTTTAGCCAAGAAATTCTCTCAGATTGGGTCTCCTCTTCGTGGAAGGACTTAGGGATTAAATTGGCATTAGTTCATTCTCTATCAAAAGGTTGGTTTATGTTCAAATTCCATTCAGCCATAGACGTGAGAAGGATTCTCAGGGAACCATGGTTTTTGTATTTGACTCCTCTTCTTCTGAAAATATGGACCCCTTTCTTTGATGCAAATCGGGAGAGGATCAATGAACTACCAATTTGGATGCAACTTCCTGGGCTGCCGTCGGAATGCTGGAGTTGGAAATGTTTAGAAAAAATTGAAAATACTCTTGGTACCTTCATGAAAGAGGATATGTATTTTTCCACTTCATGGAAAATTTTAGTGGCCTGGATCTTAGTATCCCTTAACATTAGAAAGGGTTTAATCCGATACCCTTGAGCTCTCGCGTGAAGGAAATATTTTCAGTCAACCACTTGATTATAAGGGAATTCCTTTCAAATGTCATCAATGTCATAAGTGTTATCACATAAAGTTGTCAAGGGACGTAGGCCAAAACCATGAGCATAAAGTACAACACTCAGAGCGACTCATTCCAGGCCCGAAATCAATGGTCGAGTAAAGATTAAATCTAGGCCGTAGATCTCATTGGGAGAGATCAACGGTGGAAAATTATCGAGGGAATCGACATTTGAAAATAATGTCAAAGTTAATCGTCAAAGGTTCGAAGTCACGAAACCCAAAATTAACTTTATCCATCCGATCCAGAGGGACGCGTGGCGCCAGATCTGAATTGTAGAGAAAGCCATTTCGGGAATTTCAAAATGAGGAAGGCGCAAAATCCCCGATGACCGAAGTCTGAAATAGATTTGGACCATTCAATTCATAGGGGCACGTGGCGTCAGATCAACGGTCACAGTTTCATGAATCAAAATTTTTGAAGGGAGATAGCTCTCTCTAGGCTCCATTTCGTGAGTTTGAAAATCAGGAGAGTTGGGAGTGGCTCACAACGAAGAACCTGAAACGTGAAGTCACAAAACACCTTTTGGGTAAGTGCTTGGTAACATCCAGAGGTCATATCAGTGAAGGGTGGGTCCACAAAGAATCTTATCACCTACAACGCCCGTATTGGTCACAAAAGAAGATTTGCATGGCCTCGAGGCATCGGATTTGACTCAAAGAAGTCATGGGCATCGCCTGGAACATTCATGGGTGTCATGCCTCGTCCTGATCCCGATGAAGGTAGTTGTTGAAGATAGGGGTAATATTTGAGACCTCCTCTCACCCCATAAATGGAAATCACGCTCAGAACGACCGTGAGTGCAGATTGTCAATCCAAAGCTTCCTTCTAAATGGATTTTCCTGCAAAGCACATAACTGAGGCAAGCTCGCATATGACATGAAAAGTCCTGCACAGTCTGATAGAGAAGGAACTGACTGAAAAATTTGAATGTAGTGGTCTGATCATGCTCCTGGTAGTTGCAGTAGTTCTGAGTATATATACTCAGTTTTGATATTTTGTTATGGTCGAATGGTTGAGCTAGGCTCTCTTCTATTGTAATATTTTTATGAAGAACATTGGTTCTTTGGTTATGTATTTGTTCTTGAGACATATTAATTAATCTAAGTCATCTTTCTTACTCCATCTTGTTTTCCTCTAATACTAAGAGAGTTCATGATTGACTGATTCACATGGATTGTTGTGAATGTATTATGATGAATGTTTGATTATAATGCCGTTATGATTTCTTTCAATTTCCTTGAAATTTGAATCCAAGAGGATCTTGTGTTTAAGTTTTTCTTCCTTAGGTTGCTGGAAGGCCTAATGTTCATGACAGACCTCTACATTTTTCTCACCAAATTCTTCCTCCTATTCACCTTTACTCCAACTTACTGACTAAAGTTTATCCAAGACCTCAATTGCTTGTGCATACAAGTCTAGATTTCTGAGTTAGAACATTATTTTCATTGAGTCTTCTCCATTTGGCCTCTTAAAACTTATTTACATTTACTGTATAAACTAATGGGTACTGGGCTTACCTTCTATGCAATATGAGGGTGACTTCTAGTGCTAACAGTAAGCACGAGCATAGGGAATTAGATTGTTTTCTTCCTATGAATCTTTGATTTACACAGGGGTTGAACCATGGAAAAATGTCCTCCCACTCTATTTGTTTGGGTCAGGGTGTGCTATCACATCCACCCCAGTCTCAGGCCATGTTTTAGGCTTGGAGAGAGGTAAATGCCAAAAAATCTGAGGTTTGGTCCCATCATGGGAAAAGGGACTCCACTAATCTATTATCAAAGGAGGAGGGATTGCACCATGCAGAGGAATCGTTCCCTTCAAGTTTTTAGGCCCATATCAAAAAGGGTGTAGAATCTCATCTGCATATGCCCCCACTCTCTCCTTTCTCTGTAAATTTTAAATTTTTATAGTCTTTTTCCCATAATTTTTTGGATTTGAACAATTTGAAAAATCTTCCCTCATTCCTCGTTGATTTGGAAACCCCAACTCCTTTTCCACCAGGCCCCCCACTTTCCAGTATTTCTTTTGGATATTTCCTGCCTATCCTTGATTCTTTGCCCCCCTCTCAAAGCCAAGATTCCTCTTTGCTCTTTGAAGAAGAATCCATTTTTTACAACTTGAGGTTCCGATCGATTCCCTCTAAAAACTGTCCAATCCCTCCTCCGATTGGTCTGGGTGTAAATCCCCCCCCTGTTTCCTCACAAAAAGGGAAAGGAAGAAAATCCCTTTTTTCAAAAGAACAATCTCAAGAATCCATTGATGTGGCATCAGGATGTCAACTCTCTATTTCTAGGGAACTTAGAGTAGAGCGTCCCCCAGAATGGTTTCCCAAATGAAATTGATCACTTTCAACTGGAGGGGGTTGGCGAGCCCCTCAAAGTGTCTCACCCTCAAAAGGTTGCTAGAGATTTCGTAGCCTGATGTTATTATACTTCAAGAAACCATCAGAGAAGAGGCAGTGATTGTCCAGATGATGGAAAAGACTCAAAAAGTTTGGTCTTTATTTGGATCAGATGCTTCTGGTCACTCGGGAGGGTTGGCTATGGGATGGAACCCCAAAAGTATAAAGCTTGAAAACTCTTAGGGTTTCACTGCGGGTCAAGGAAGGAATTTTTTGTTGAATATTTGGGGAGATACTTTACATTCATAAACATTTATAGGTCCACACAAGATCATCCCTAGTTCTGGAGTGCCCTCCTAGAAAAAACTTCTTTAAAAGACCCCTTTCTCATCTTAGGTGGAGATCTAATTTTTTCAATAGGGGTGGTTGAAACCTGGGGACATAGGTCCTAGATAGAGCCTCTCTCATATTTATTTGTGCATAAGTTGGAAGAAGATAATTTAATTGATGTTTCACCTATTAAAATAGGTCCTACATGGAGAAATAAGAGACTAGGAGAGGTTTATATTGCAAAGAGGTTGGATCTCTTCCTGATTCCCAGCTCTCTGGTGGAAAATCCCCTCCTTTTCAGACAATGGATTGGTACAGGAGGGGAGTATGATCCATGGGTGGGTGAAAATGGTCAACACTTATTTACCCAAAATCTAATAGATAACCTACATGAGAGAGGTTTTTTTCTCCTAAATCAGATTGTTGATGATCATCAAACTTTGATCTGGAGTCAAGGTTGGCAAGATGCTCAAGCTATGAACCTGGAAGAACATTTTATAGTTCCTTGGAATGAGTATATCAGCGAACTTAAATTAATCCATATCAAAATAAATGATCAGGAAGATGAACTTCTATGGCATCTCGGTCCTTTCAAGGTATATTCCCCAAAAGAGGGTTATACTTTTTTGATGTCTTTTCTTCATCAACAAGTCCCTGAATGGTGATGGAAGGGGATTTGGAAATCCAAATGCCCCCTTAAGGATAGATTGTTCATGTGGTGTATTTTAAAGAAAAAGGTCCCTACTTGGGATAGGATGAAACTCAGGGGCTTAGAAGGGCTGGGTTGGTGTCCCCTATGCAAGGGAGAGGAGGAAACATCTATACATATTTTTATGGTTTGTCCTTTTTCTATACAAACCTGGAGAAATGTCTCATCTGTTTTGGGTCATTTTTGAAATTGGCATGGAACATCCATTGAATAATCCTTGAAGTCATGGGTACAAAATCTTAGAAACAAAAGGTTCAAGGCACTTCCCCTCCTCATTATTTGGGGAATTTGGATTGCTAGAAATTTTGCTATTTTCAAGGAAAAAGAATCCCATTCTGATATCATTATAGCCAAAAGCCTAACCATCCTAGCACATTTTCCACAAGAGAAATATCTACCTCCCCCAAGGCAGGTAGTGGAAGAACATATAAACCTCTCTAGCCCTTGGTATTTTTTTTATGGTGCCTCCAAAGACAATGGAGATCATTGTGGGGGAAGGGGAGTCCTCCACCTTTCTCCAACACATTTCTTTAAGATAAAGTGGGGTCTGGGATGGTGATCAAATAACTATGCATAACTTATGGAATTAAAGCTCCTGCTCACTTTTGCTGGGAAAAAAGAGCTTTTAGATCTTCAGATCTTCGGGGATTCTATGGTGGTCATCCATTGGATGAGGAAAACACAAAAGTGCCACAACATAGTTCTTGCTTCATTACTTGAAGAATTTTTTTTAATTACAGAAATATTTACAAATCTGTCTTTCAACCATGTCTACAGGGAAATAAATGGTGCAACGAATCCTTATCTAAAGAGGGAACTTCTATGGTCATGGGAAGTGACCAACATCTTAGAGCTCTTGGATGGATAGAGTCATGAACATTATCATATGCCCTTTATAGAACATCCATCCTAAATTGTTTAAAGGATATTTTCCACTTTTTGTATATAAGACGACATCTTCTAGTGTATGTGAAACAATTGTAACAATTTTGGTGGACAAGGTCATCATGAGACACATTTTGGCTCAGTTTCATCCCTATTTGTTTAGGGGTAGTTTTGTGTGTTGTTAAAAGATCCTATTTCTAGAATCTTTGGTTTTCTTCAACAAGTTTAGTAGTTAGCATCTACTATTCACTGAGAACTGTTTTTAATAGTCATTAGTTTATCATGTTCGACATCTATAAGATATTTTGTGAACTAAATGCATGTCTACACATGCATTCTTTAGAATGTAAATTTTAATTTCTTAATAAAATTTACGCTTTTTTCCTTTGGAAAAAAAATAAAAATTTAATAGGATAATATAGTTCCCATGCCATTTGGGAAGGGAGAAAGAAATTCTTAGAAAATAGGAAATCGTTCCTAGAATTAAGGATTCATGGCTTGATCGTTGATTTCTCATGGAAATATCATTAAGCCCACGTGAGGGCCAATAGGTGTGGACTTGGGTTAGTACATTAGGTTTCTAGTGGGTAAGGGGAAAGAATAAAAAATGTAAAAAATGTATGTACAAGTTAGGGTTTAGAAAAAAGAAAAAAAAAGGAAAAAGAAATTAGAATTAAAAATGAAAAAAAATTTAAAAGTTAAATTAAAATGAATATGTATATACTACAACCTAGATTTAAGTCAAAACACTAACAAATGGTTTGTTTATTAATTCAAATTAGTTTATCCATGTAAAAAGGAAAATTTTCCATAAAAACAAATATTTAACATGAATAAATTTTCCCTTAAGTAAAAGTAAATACTTGAATTAATATTAAGGGAAAACCATGGGGAAAACCACAGGCAATACCACATGGTTTTGTAAAACTATGAGAAAATAAAAATAAATAATTTACAAAAATAAATAAAATAAAATAAAATAAAATAAAATATTTACAAAAATAAAGAAAAATAAAATGAAATTAAATTGAATAACAAGTTAGAAAATTAATCCCAAATTACACAAGTTTAGGTTCCATTTCCCCTCAGGGTTCTATTAGTCAGGGTTTTGCACCTAGGGGCCATAATTTAGAAAAATGTGTATAAGGTAGGATTTAAGAAACTAGACACTATAGAGATGAGAGAGGACCTATAGTGATGAAGAATGCGGTGATTAAGTTGCGACAAATGGAAATCAATGGAGATGAAGTATACGACAATTCATGTGATGATTTAACATCGCAAGTAGCGACGAGTGGAAAGAAGTCATCAAATCCAACCAGAAATACTTCACAAGCCATTCCACTCAATATGCACATCTCAAAGGTTGGACATAGTCAGATCATGAGGAGCGGGAATCAATCAAGTCAAGGGAAATGTCCTTACACTAGGCCACTACGCATGCGACAGATAGAGAATAGGCATCAAGCAATGACATGGAAATGAATCACAATCAAGAGTATGAATGGACCTTAGGCCTGGTTTTTTGCAAGAGGTAAGACAAAAAAGGACTCAATATAGATTAGTCTAAAAAGGTTTAGGGATAGGCTTGTGGGAAACGTAGATTCAAAATCCTTGGGGACTTTAGATCTCAAGGAAATTGCAAGCTAAGGTACTCTGCTTCCCGATAATAAGAATCCTGGAAAGATTCAAGGTCAAGGTTGTGGACAAGGATCAAGATATTCCCCCAAAAGGCCTCTCGAGGCTGGAGCGGTCACGCGGATGAAGTGGTTTTGCACACCTGCTCCTGCAAAATATAAGAATGATATCAACCATATGATCAAAGGAATATTTTTCAATACTATAAACAATATATTCCCTGGATTTAAGCCAATTTAGAAAAGAGTGTTAGGTTTATTCAGTGATAACATGATGGATGTAGTTGAGTGTACTGAAAGTATATTTTTCAATTCAAAACAAAATATTAATATCCACATGAAGCAATATAAAAGTGGAAGATATTAAGCATAGAATGTCAGCAAGAGAATGAAAAAATTGAGTTAGGAAATTAAAAAAAATCAACAGTAAACTCATTCAAGACATGCAATAGAACACCAAACCTTGCAACCACATAGAATCATCAAGCTCTTTGGAATTAACACAAAGTCCGAAGATAACATATCAATTCCATCATACAAATGTCAATGAACATCATAGGTCAATAAGAATCAAGAAGAAATTTGAAATCATCAGACCGAAAGGAATAATAAACACTCATCAAAGATAATCATCAATCAAGATAAAAATCCCAACTCCTTCAAGGTAGGAAAATAAATAACAATAGGCTTAAGCAGTAGAGTATTAGACAATAGGTTTAAAGTTTTAGTAGGGGGACCCTTTTCTTTTGCTTGTAAAATAAAAAGTAAAGAGAGGTTTTTGCGGCCATAACAAGGCCGAAATGACTCCTCTAAGCAATGAGTGTGAATAAAAATGGAATGAAATCTCATGAAAAATGAGTATAAATGGGAACATTTCTCAATCTGCAATCAACACTTCCAATGAGTGTTCAGGCCCCTCGATCACTGAATTGAAATCACCCATGAAATAAATTATAAACCCTTGACAAAAGGTGAATATCTCCCTATTGATCTAGTTTGAATCTTTATCATAATTGGAAGAAAACGTGGAGGAGGAAATTCAGATCATTCCTAGCACTGGGATGACCCCCAACAATCAACCTTCAATCCAAATCAACTCTCAATCAAACCAGAAATATAGTGTTGTTTCTCTGCAACACAAGGGAAATACAATGAACATCTTTGAAATTCTAATGGAAACCAACATCGATCCATTAGATCCAAGTCTAGAAGATCAAGACGCTTTCAAAAACATAGAAATTACATTCTCAGATGTGAAATACAACTCAGATACAAAGATCCTAGGATAAGAGGGAATATATGATCGAGACTCAAAATAATATCTACCTCAGAAATCAGACGGTGAACTTCAAGGGTCGTCCGGGAAGAAAAATATCAAAAATAAATTCTTCTAGGGTGACAAAAAACCCTTCCAAATACGATAGGAGGGGGAGCCAGGAATATGAAACCCTGGAGTGGAAATGTTTTCAAGAAAGGGAGTTCCCATTCAAATACCTTGAAATAATGATTGCGATCTCTTGGAACTGTAGGGGGTTAGGAACCACCCCAAAGACTCTGACTATCAAAGACTTGATAAAATTAGAAAATCCTACTATCCTCCTTCTTTGGGGGACCAAGATGAAAGTAGATGAAGTATCAAAGTTAGGAAAAATCCTTTGGAATTCAAGTAACCTCATTTCTAAAGATGCCAAAGGAACTTTGGGAGGACTCTGCACACTATGGAGAAAACATGAATTAAGACTTGAACATCATATTAAATATTAGTATTGGATTCTAACTAAGTTCTATCACATGCAGAGCGGTTCTATAATCACAATAATAAATGTATATATGCTAGTAAACCCAAGTGAAAACTCGAAGTGTTGGAGGTCGCTTGCCAACTTGAAGAGCACATGAATAATAGAGACTGTCATAATAGTTGGTGATCTAAATATAATCATATCTTTCACTAAAAAGAAGGGGGGGGGGATTTTTGGTAGAGACCCTTTTCAAACCAATCTGGAGGATATTATCTCATATTGGGACCTGTTAGACATTCCTCCTTAGCGTGGTTTCTTCACCTGGAATAATATGAGGGATGGTCTAGGGTTTATTGTGGTTCGCTTATATTGTTTTATTTTCCATAACAACAACCTATATTGAAACTCCTCCATTAAATCCTATATTTTTCCTTCCATAATTTGTGACCACAAACCTATCTCCCTTCATCTCCAAGCCATTCCAAACTTTGGCTCCCTCCCCTTCCAATTCAACCCTCTTTGGATTCAACATCAAGAGGTGGTGGAGCTGATTGAAGCCACTTGGAATACTTGGATTCATGGGACCCCAGTCTTCCTATGGGAACAAAAACTAGCCATGGTCAAACATGGTGTAAAGCTATGGGCCAAGCACTCCTTCATATTCCCAATTATTGAAAAAATTCAGATAAATAATAGACCGGAGGAGTTCCAAAAGAACATAGAGAACACAGAGATCACCCCTAAAATTCAGAAAGAGGAACTCAAAATTCAATGTAGTTACTAGAATGTCTTAAGAAAGGAAGAAGAGTTCTGGCGACTCGAATATCGTAGATTATCACTTCAAACTGGGGATAAAAACACAAAACAAATCATAATTGGGCCAAATACAAGCAACTTCAAGATAATGAGTCAAAAATCACTTTGGAAGATGGAACCATAGTGAATGACTTCATATAAATAAAATAAGGTTGCAATATATCACTTTGAATACCTATACACTCAAAGAGAAGAAGCCACCCAATCCAATATCGAAGCTATGCTTGAGGATATTCCTTCTAAAATAATCAATGAAGAAAATTCTGAACTCAATAGACCCATTTCAGAAGATGAAATCCACTCAGCCATATGGAGCCTAGATCTGGCCAAGGCCCCTGGATTGGATGAGTTCACCATCTCCTTCTATCGCTCCTTTTGGAACCTGATAAAAAATTATCTCAAACTTATGTTTCATTTCTCTCATTAGAACTTAAAACTGGGGGGAAATAATAACACCTCTTTCATTGCCTTAGTTCCTAAAGAATTCAACCCAACCTATTTCACCCTCTTTAGGCCCATATCCGTATTCAACTCCTCCTATAAAATCTTGACCAAGATCATACCTACCCAATTAAAGAAATTCCTCCATAAGATCATCTCTCCCAACCAACATGGCTTCATGCAAAAAAGGCAAATAATAGACAACAATGTGTTGGTTCAGGAAGACATTCATTTCAGTGTACAATCCAAAAGTAAAGGTATGGTTATTAAACTAGACATGGCTAACTCTTTTGACCATTTTCTCCATATCTTTGTTTTTCATGTGATGGAGACGTTTGACTTCAACTCATCCTTCATCTGGTGGGTGGTTGCTTGCATTGGTAATCATTGGATATCTCCCCTTGTGAATGGTAGACCCACAAGTTTCTTCCAAGCTAGTATAGGACTTCATCAAGGATGCCCACTCTCTCCTCTCTTACTCATTATAGTGGATGACTCTTTGAGTAGGAATCTTGAAAAATAAATATAACTTGGAAATATTCTAGGGCTGTAGATAACTAGAGGAGTGAAAAACATGAACCACTCCCAGTTTTCTAATGACACCTTGTTAATGGGAGGATTTTCAATCAATATAGAAACCATATTTAAAAGAATATTAAACTCTTTCCTTGATGCTTCTGAAGGATCAATGGAAATAGAAAATGTCAAATATGTGGATGGAATACACCACCTCTAGTTATAAGAGAAAATGAAAAGTCTTCCAATTCTCGCTTGCAGAAAATTGGGCTTCCTTCTGATATCTGGGCATTCCCATCTCTCTTAAATATTCATACAAGCAGATCTGATAGAAAATTCTAGAAAAATCAGCAATAAGCTCATCCATTGGGGCTCTCAATGGTTGAACCCTGCAGGAATATTGATCTTATTAAATATATTGTCTCGACTCTCCCCATTTATCAATGATCATAAATATTGGCCCCTAAAGGAATATAAAAAATTAATCTCTATGAAAATTAGGACCTTCCTCTAGAAAGGTGGGAAGACGAACCAAAACAAATCCATCTTGTAAATTGGAATCAAGTTACAAACAGTAAAAAATAGGGAGGATTGGGAATCAGGGAACCAAAGCTGATGAATTTGGCAATGGGTGCTAAATTTCTGTGGAGATTGGTCACTGGGGACATGGCCTGGTGGAAACATGCCTCGTGAAAGAAATACTTCACTGGTACACATGTAACATATCTGGATTATCCATCGAAAACCAATTATGGTTCCCCTATATTCAAACTTCTGCTTGTAGGCGAGATCAATAACTAGTGAAAAGATGAATTAGATATCGGATAACGACCGACAGATTAGACCTTGGGAAGACAAAATTATGGAATCAAATCATCTTGCATAAATGGAACCTATGCTCCCTCTTCATGATTGGCTGGAGATACAAGGCTTCTCAACACTCTCGGATACGTACTCTTGGTCTATGGATGAATCTTGGTTGATATGGATCAATCCACATTCTTCTCCCCACCTATCTCCCTTATTCTCTGAGTTGATATCCTCTCTACAAGGATGTGCCTCACGCCAACAAAGTTTAAAATACAAGTGCAGATGGGGAAATGTGTATTATACTATAAAAAATGGGTACTCCTTTCTATTATCAGTGAATCATTGTCACCCACGATCAAGCACATGGGAAATTGTTTGGCATAGTGACGGGATCCCCAAAATCAACTTTTTTGCTGGCTCATAACACATAACAAATTCCTCATTGCAGAGAATATAAAAAAGAGAGGCATTTGTGGACCCTCTCGATGCGTAATGTGTCAAAGTGAAGAAGAGATTATCCACCACCATGAAAATGAGACCTGGAACCATGCTTTGGGTAGTCTGGAACAAAGGTTTTTCTAGCCACAAAGTTGTGCAAACTTATTTAATTGATGGGGTAGTGACTATATGGGTAGCTTCAAAGAAAATCCAATTTTCAAAAGATACTAATATTCCCTCTCTAAATACATCTGCTAGAGTATCTGGATTGCTCACAACAAAGAAATATTTAATGATGAAACCCAAATCTCTAGAATTACAGCTTTGAAGGCTTGTGCCCTTCTAACCCAATATATGAGAAATCAAGTGCATTGGAAAGCTCAACATATGGACAACGTTGAATAAATTCGGTTGCATCTCTTTAAACAAGGAAGTACTCAAACTATCTTTAAAAACCCCATTAAATCTACTCCCAAATGGGTCTTATGGATGGAAGATGGAGAATTCAAGGAATGGATAACACAAAAGAGAGACAACATTCTTTTCATTGATGGAGCTTCTAGAAGAAACCCAGGGGTGGTAGGAGCGGGGCGTAATATGAAAAACTAGGGGTCATTATGCCATCAAATTCTCATGGGTAATAGGTTCGAAAATTAATAATGAAGCAGAGGCAATGGCTCTCTATGCAGACCTAATATTGGCACACTCATATGGAATTCAAAATCTTATTGTATGTGAGGATTCAATGTTGATCACTTAAGCCTTGGTCAAGGGACCTAAAGTGGGAGAAAATTTTCTCTCTAGAGTTTTGTTCCATTCTATTGAGGCTCTAAATTTTTTTGACAAACACTCTATCTTCCATGTAAAGCGTGACCTGAACAAAGAAGCTGATAAATTAGCAAATAAGGGAACAATTCTTGGTAATGACATTTTAATGGTAAATGGAATTTCAAGGCCTTTCCCCATTCCATAAGTGTTAATGATAATATTAAATAGATTGGAAAATCCATGAAGATACACCTTAAATGATCCATCCCTCAACCATACCAACAATCAAAGGAACCACATCGAAATTTCCCCTAGCGCATATGAATTTGGGATAACGAAGGAAACAATGGATTTATTTTCTATGATACAAAGCGACGAGAGTATGGATCAGAATTTTGGTTCTTTAAGGTAGTATATGACCAATCTTTGGCCCATCTCCATTACCTCATAAATATCTTGGAACACACATATTTTTGCACCAGTTTGGACTTTTGTTTCTCTTGATTTCTTGTTTTGTGTGTAGGGTTCTCTATCATGGGGGTTCTCATTTTTTCGATCTTGGGTTTCGGGACTATATTTTCCTTGCACCTTCTAGAACTTATAAAATTCTTTGGTTGATATCGTGTCGCAATTTTAGAACTCCCCCGTGTCATCAATTCCCTTTCAATTTTCCCAACCATCTCAATTGGGATTCTGGAATCGTGAGTCCCACCCAAACTCTGTTTAACCTGCATTTTACCATTGGGTCCCATTTGAAAAGTATTACACACTGGGGGTACCCCATTTCCAAGCCTCTTGGTACTTTAAATTTCACTGAACCTTGGTGCGAAGGAAAGAGGGAGAAAATCCAGTATAGCCAATTTCTGAACCACAACAATTTAAAGCCTGTTAGAATTCAGTTCCCCTTTGGTATCCACTTCAATATTGACCTCTTTCTCAATTGCGCTCGCTGGTGGAAAGAGGGAAAAAAATTTGTTCACAAGTGGTATTTACAAAAATCTAATTACAATTCTACCAATTGGGATAACCCAAATGCTCACAGGAAAAGGAAAATCAAAGGATAACAAGCCATGGAACCTTCGTGGAGAGAAATAAAAAGAATATTATGAAGACATGAAGACTTATTTGAAGGCTCTCGGATGCATCATAGAGAATATACAACAAATTTCAAAAATGTATACCAAATGATAAAAGTCCTCTTTTAGTGAACTGATTCTTTTGAAAAGGAGAGCTAGAGGACCTCCACTCTTGAGCATTTGGTAGCTATGATTTCCCAATGAATTGATTCCCTATAATAGGAGAAAAATGGGATCAAGGAAAATGAAGAGGAGAATCATATAATCAAGGAGTTAGAAATGATAGTTGCAATCCTTCTTTGTCGTCTGGATTCCCTTGAGCAAGATGGTAATCAAAATCAAGCAATAGCAATTCCACATAATTCAAACTCAAGTTCCAATAATCAAACTACAACAAATTCACAAGATGGAAATTTCAGTGAAGTTCAAGAAGAAAGGGGATAAGAACCTATGGAAATTTAAGACCTCATAATAGATCAAGATGAATTTCACAAAATACATAATCATGAGAATGAACTTTAAATGTTTTTTAAATGTATATTTCTCCTAGGACAATTTGTAAATTTTTTTTGGTAGTTGGATTGATCGATAATATATGCATCTATTTACACTTTTTGAAAGTCGATTAGCATAAATGGATTCATATACAATTGAACAAACTCTTGTAATTTTTGTCCTTTGTTTTTCATATGGTGCAACCCTTTATATATAATATAGATCTTCAGTTCCTTTTAAAAAACAATATTTCTCTCACAAGTATTGTTCTTGGAAATATTTCTTGAACTGCTTCCAAGAAATTATCTTCTCATCAAGGTGCTTGACTTGCATAAGCTGATACCACCACATAGATGCCTTTCCTTGGAGATGGTAGGCTACAATCATGTCTTCTACATTTTTTGAGTAATCAAGTAACAAGAAATATTTCCTCATTCCCAACAAACATGCTTCTTTTTTAATGATATTTAATAATGTAGAAGTTTTGACAGGGCTTGTATGGAAGCATGAAATGAAAAGCCCTATCAGAACAATTGATAGTCAAAAAGTTCCAATGAAGGTAGATTTGGGATGGGTCACTCACCAAAAGATGAAACACATTGGTTTAGTAATTCAAAGGTTATATCATCTTGTTTCGTCGAGAGTCGTAACTACAAGCACATAAGATTTGAGAAGACATCGAGTGCCAGAACAAAAGTTAAAAGGGAAGCCTTCCAATGATTATTATTTGAGTACAAAGAATTTTTAAGGGGAAGGCAATGTTCTGAACATAAATATACATATAAAATAGATATTAATAACATAATAATTAAATGATAATTAATAAATAATAATTAAATGATAATTAATAAATAATAATTATGAATAATGAAAGGACATGTCTCAAAGGACATGACTATTGGTTAAGGGCACCCCTTCGTGGGTATATAAGTGAGCCCTCATTCTCATTTGTAATCATATTACTATTCATTCTTATACATTATATATATATATATATATATATATATATATATATATATATATATATATATATATATATATATATTTGTCCGTATGGATTTGATTACTATGTTCCAGATATTTTGGATTATTTGTGCACGACGAACTTTGTTCGTCTAAGGTGGCTTGTTCTTTTTGAGCTCCCCTTGCAAAATATCATACCCATGTATCCTCCTCTGGTGTCTGATAGGAGACATAATTAGGTTGATTTACAACTTGAACGTGCATATTCTCTTATGTTCAAGTGCCCTAGGGAACAATGATGTTGGTTCCTGCTAACACTCCTTGATTGTCTAGATCCTCCATGATCATCCATCCAATAATGAGATCTAGATATGTCTACTTACCATGCACTAACTTCTTGTTTTGTGCCAAAATATTTGTTGACATTATTCCATAGAATATTTAAACTCTGTAGTATATCCTCCTGCTTTTTCACAATCTTTTCATTATCATCCCTATAGCTTTGCACTTTCTTTGCAGATTTCTCATAGTTACAGCCTCATGCCTGGCTCTTCTTCCATTAGAATTTGTCTCTGCATTTCCCATGCTAACATGTAGACCTATGATTTTATAATCATGGTTGTAATATCCTTGGGCATCTTCCATATCTTTAGTTCTCATATAGGAACTAAGGTATGCTTTCTTGTACCTCTAATTCTGCAAGAATGTGCATGCAACAATTTGTTGTTAGAATTAAGCATATTGCAAAATATTTATTATTTAGAGTATAGGTCACTCTTCGTTTCAAATTATGAAGAAAAAAAATCCACTCATTCAAATTTTGGATTTACATATGGCTTCTTCTCCTCAATATCTTTCCAACTACTATTCATTTTCTCAAATTTGAGCTCTGAGCTGAAAGTTATGGTCTGAGGAAGTTTAGACTATTTTCCCATTTTTACCCATGTATGCTACAGGTGTCTTTGTTGTCTTCCTACACAATTTATATACCCAAATTCCAAATATGGCTCCAAAAATATCTTCTATGGTTCATAATATTTTCATAGACTACTCATGTTCCCCAAATAGACTTCTGAGCAAGGAGTTATGCCCTCTGGAAGTAAACTGGTGCTGAAAATATACCCTCTACAATTTCAACTGTAAATTTCTCATAGGAGCTCTATTTTTCCCTCAGAATAGCTCGCTGGAAATATCTCTTCAAATCATTTTATTTGAGTTGAAAATACAGGGTGTATTAAAAGTAGACCCTATTCTTGTGGCGTTTGACAACCTAAAAATGTCGTTTAGGCCCTCAAAATTTCTCTACAAGTTGACAACCTTCAAAATTACAAATTTTCATGAAAAAATCATTGGTTTACTGCACTAATAGTCCACAAAACTGACCTGCGCCTATCATCAAGCATTTTTCATTCCTTTTACTCCTTCTCTTCTTTCTTTCTGAAGCCCACCCATGCACCATTTTTGTATTATGCACCAATATTCAACACATGCAAGTTCTACATGTGAAACACCAATATTTAGTGCATGTATCGCACACCCATATTTAGTGCACACAAATTTTACACCGCTCACCAATATTCATCACGTGTAGATTTTATATTACACACAAATATCTAGTGTGCACAACTTCTGTACCACACACCAATATCCAATGCACACAACTTTTGTGCCGTGCACCAATATTCAGTGCGCACAACGTTTTCACCGCACACCAATATCCAGTGTGCATAACTTTTGTATCACGCACCAATATTCAATGCGCACAACTTTTTCACCACACACCAATATCCAGTGCACCTAAGTATTTTCTTCGCTTAACTAATTTTCCATATTTCCAGCTCGTTACCCATCGTGAAAATTCCCAACTCACCTATCTAAGCCAATTTAGTCGCTTGGAAGTCGAAAGGATCCTTCCATAACAACCATTCTGAGTGCAATTACAATTTGAATTTTATGAACTTCATGTCCATCTCTAGCCCATACAAGTTCAATGTTGAACCAAAATATATGATATCACTTTGTAACGTACCCAACCCCAAGCTGGGTCATGCCACTGGTAAAACAACCCAATAAAATTTGTGATACCAAACTGTAACAATTCCAAGTCCTCATTGAAACAAAGCGCATGCACAACAAGCCTTGTATTGTGTGCGACAAATATTTCCCAATGCGCACGACAATTTGAGCCCTCTACTGGAATATCGTTATTATTACTACTAAAATTGACTAACATATACATTTGAATGTAGAATGATGAACAACATGACATTCGAGCTCATGCAATTGTCCATACTAGTTAAAAACGTAAATGTAAGTACTTAAACATGCACAATGACAACTAAACACATTCAACAACATAACTATAGAGTTGCATGCATCAATATACTCACAACATGCAACAATAACCAAATCTATCAGAGTCAAATGCACAACAACTATATCAACATTTAACATACATAAGAAAAACAAATAATAACAATTATCTTATAAAATATGAAACCCGTTGCAAAGGATGTACAATCCTCCCAACCTTATACTTGTTGTTCTAGTTCCCAGCAACAAGTCACCCTCAAGCTGGGGATATGAATCCACTAGAGACAGTGGTACCTAAGACTGACTAATGTCCCCCTCTTAACATTCAATTTCCCACAACTAATTCTAGTCCACTAGCTCTATTCCCCACAACCTGCAAAACCCAAGGGATGGGATCCCCCTTCATTTCTTAGTACCTCAGACCTTCCCACTCCCCTCTAGGGACTCCAACATAGGTTGGAGAAGAAATCTCTATGCTGGGACCTCAAAAATTATATAGCGGCCACAAGAATTTGTACAACAACAAAATGTTTTCTTCTCTTGACAATTTTCAAAAAGAATGTTTTTTTTTTTTTTTTAGACCGCAACTGATGGATGGATTAAATATAAACAGGAAAATTAGCTTCCGGGGGCTGTGCTACACTGGAAGATTCCATGAACAAGATAGAATGCTCTGTCATGAGTGGCAGAGTCCATTGAACATAGAACATTGTTGGCAGATTCCAATCTTTCTGAGGAGCTTTCCCAGCGAATGTCAAAGTGACCAGAGCCGATGGAGCACAGCCAAGAAGATCAGGGTAACTCGCCTGAGAAGAAGATCTGATAGCTTGGCTTAAAAGATCCTCAATCTGTACGAATGGGACACGAGTTTCATGAGTTTCACAAAGATCTGTGTTACACTGAGTGCAGAGGTTACAAAGGCCGAGTTTGATCCTGTCAGAGTCACAGGATGTTACAGATGGAGGCGATCCCATTGACAGAGATGGTGCTCCTACTCAGGAGCATAGCATAGTTGGCCTCTTGATCAGCTTGCTTGTTAAGATGTCGAATCACATGGAAGAAGCTTATGGTTTGAAACTTGCCGGCTAAGACCATTATTTTCTGGTAGATCCGATTCATTTGGAGGCTAGATGGTCTAGACTTCGTGCGCATGGCCTGCACCACCAGTTTAGAATCCCCAAAGACTGAGATAGCTTGAATGTTTAGACTGAGTGCTTGCCGGAGGCCCTGCCACAGGGCATAAAATTCAGCAGAGTTATTAGATTGAACTCCCAGCCCCCAGGCAAAGGTGGATCGAGTGGAGCCTGAGGGCGCGAGGATCACTCCTCCTCCACCCGATGGGCCTGGATTGCCCTTAGAGGCACCATCGAAAAACAAATAGTGAGCCTCCTGCGCGAGTCTCCATTTTATAAAGTCCTCTTAGTTCATTCGAATTTCCCATACAACTAGAGTTGGAGAGCTGGCTGAGGGTGGTGCTTGAGCACTTGTGGTTAGAGTGGTAATCCATGTAGTTTGCCTATCATCTAACGACTGAGCATTCCAAAGAGTAGGTTTGTAATCCAGAGTCTCTCTAAGGAGAACTTTGGCTTTCATTGCCACCTTTGAGGGAGGGCTCTCCACACTTCTGAAAAGGTGATTGTTCCTTTCAAGCCACAGTTTCCAGAAAACAAACTTAGGAAGCAACATCCAAACTGTTTTGAGTAGGTCCTTTTTGACAAGACGGAAGGGATAGGATTCATCCCAATTGGAAAGGAGATCAGCAGTTATAGAGGGCAGATCAAAGCTGGGAGTATCTGTGGGAAGGACTTCTTGCCATATCTCTCTTGAGAAAGGGCATGAAAGTAGTAAGTGGTCAATGTTTTCTTCATAATTCTTACACAGGGAACATCTTGAGGGGCCTTCCAGGCCTCTTTTCCTTAGATTCTCGGTAGTGAGGATACTTCTGTGCACTATATTCCAGCAGAAAAGGTCAACTTTTGGGATGGAAAAAGTGGACCAGACGAACTTCCAGTGGATAGGATTTGGGGCAACATGAGGGACCGCCATTAAAGATTGATAACCTTCAGCAGTAGTAAAACTTCCAGATTTTGTACCCCAACCTCTTTTGTCCCTGGCAACTTGGTTTAGTGGGGCTTTGCCCTGCAGTAGATTGGATAGAAGCTCTGCCTCCTCTTCAAGCCTGGAGGGATGGTTGCCTAAATTCCAATCAATCCAGTTGTTTTCATTATCCCAGGTAGAGAGGTCCCAAAGGGTGAAGACATGCTGCTCTTGAAGCCACTGTTTTATATTCTATATTCCAGGATTTTGCCCCAAGGATTGAGTCTTCCCATACTTTGATTCTTTTTCCATTACCAGGGATCCAATACAATAAAGGTCTGAAGTGTTCCAATGCTTTGAGACAGAGTTTAAAGATAGGGGATCCTTTTTTATTGGGGGGATTTTTATCTAAGCACTGTTGTCTCTTCCCTGTGAAGTATTTTTTCCACAAAACCTTCTTGCTCCAGCTAGATCTTCCGGACACTAGTTGCCAAAGGAGTTTGGATCCCATAGCTAAATTCTGAGAATGAATACTTCTAACTTGGAGGCCTCCTTCTCTGTAAGGTCTTTGGATTTTGTCCCAACTCACCAGATGTAACTTTTTCAGGTTTCCTTTCCCTCCTTCCCACATAAATTTTTTGAAGAGACTTTCAATCTTACCGATGACTGTAATGGGGGCCAGAAGAATAGAAGATTGATAAATGGGAATACTATAAAGAACAGATTTCAACAATACTAGTTTTCCTGCTAGGGTAAGCCAGCCGGCCCCCCACTTCTGAATCTTTGCTTTTAACTTGTCAATGATGGGGTTCCAGTTCGCTGAGTTGATGGAAGATTTAAAGATCGGGACACCCAGGTAGGTGAAAGAGTCCCAATTCTGTGAGCATTCCATTTTCAGAACTCTGGAGATTCTTCCAATTTCTGTTCTAGGGCAGTTCCAACAATAAATTTTTCTTTTTTGCAGGTTGATCTTACTTCCTGAGACCTGATTGTAGATTTCAAGCTCCTTCTTGAAGATCCTTGCAGAATGGATTCCGGCGCCCCCCATCAACAGAGTGTCATCTGCAAATTGGGCATGATTAATGTCCTTTACATTTGGAGCCATGCGAAGACCAGGGAGGGAAAGATCTTGCTGACAGTTGTTTAGCTGGAAGCTAAGCACAGAGGCCTGAATGACATAGAGGAGAGGAGACAGGGGACATACCTGACACAACCCTCTTGAGGCCTGGAAAAAGTTTGTCGATCTCCCATTGACCAAAGGAGCTATCCAAGGGGAACAAATGCATCCTTTAATCCAGCCAATGAGCTCAGGGGAAAACCCAAAATTCTCCATCACCATGAAGAGATAGTCATGTCTTACTCTGTCAAATGCATTGGCGAGATCTAGTTTCACAACCATTCCTTTCTCTTTTCGATGGACGCTAGAATGGATGGCTTCTTGAACTAGAATGACATTGTCTAGAATTTTCCTTCCCTTTATGAAACCTCCTTGATTTTCAGGAATGATCCTCAGCAGAATTGTTTTGAGCCTATTGGCTATAATCTTGGTAACCAGCTTGTATCCTGTGTTGCAGAGGAAGATGGGTCTGAACCTGGAGAAATTAGAGGCCCCTTTCTCCTTTGGGATCAATGCCAAGAAAGAGGAGTTTGTTCTCCCTCCCAACTTGTGGTGGCTTTGAGAATTCCTTACCATCCGGAGAAGATCATATTTGATTATATCCTAGCAATTAGAATAAAATCTGGCTGTGAATCCATCTGGGCCAGGGGCGCTGTCCGGATACATATGGGACAGAGCAGATTTGAGTTCTTTCATAGTAATAGGGGCTGCAAGAGCATCATTATCAGAGGCTTGAATCACTTTGGGAATTAGCGAGAGGGGGTAAGCATAAGGGACTAAGGGTTCCGCAGGGGGAGTTGTATAAAGGTCTTGGAAGTGGGAAAAGGCATCCTATTTAATGCCTTCAAAATCTTTCACCAGATTGTCTTGATGGAAAATTTCTTTCACTGTTTGGAAATTTTTTCTAGATTCAGCTTGTTTGTGAAAATAAGACGTGTTTTTTTCACCACTCGCTAACCAAAGGCTTCTAGATTTTTGACGCCAATACTCTTCTTTGACTCTGCAAGCTTTGTAAAAGGCTTTCTGGAGGTTACTTTCTATCCGAGAAATGCTTTCAGTGATGGGAACAAAATCCATGAGAGCTTGATGGTTTTCCAAGGCAACTTGAGCGTCTTTCCTGCAAGAAACCGGGGAGGAATGAAGCTTGGCCCAGTTCTTAAGATCATGTTTTAGTCGTCTGAGATTTTCTTCCCAAATAAAGGAGGGGTTTCCAGTAAACTTTTTACTCCAAGAGTTAGAGACAATGTGACTAAAGCCATCTTGATGGACCCACAGGGGACTAAACCTAAAGGGGATGGGGCCCAGGTTTTCGTAAACAGAGAGATCAAGGAGGATAGGTTTGTGGTCGGAGACACAATTGGGAAGGATTTTGGACGAGCCATGAAGCCCCAGGGTGAGGAAGGTGGAATGGACCAGAAACCTGTCTAGGTAGGCCGCGATGTGCCCTGGTCCTAGCCTTTTATTAGTCCAGGTAAAGTTGCCATTGGAGGGTTTTATGTCAACAAGATTCCATCCTAAGATGGTGTCTTCAACCCATTCCTAAGAGGGATCTCGGACAATGGAGCCACCTTTTTTCTCATTTACGTCTAGGGTGACATTCAGATCCCCTGCAATGATTAAATTTTCAGGTCTGTGGAGGCTGAGGAATGCCTCCATTGAGTCCCTGCAATCTTTTTTTTCAGCTAACAAAATAGGAACATAGAGGTTAAACAAAATTACGTGATGGCCTGAAACTTTGTGAGTGAGTTTGGTGTAGATCCAGTGAATGGTACTATGAACAACAAGCAACTCAAATATGGAGGGATCCCAGAAGGTGGCTAGACCTCCCGAGGCCCCCCTGGAGCTAACAGCTTCCCCCGAGATTTTTTTCCAGAATGTATTTCCTGCATGGAGGGCAAAGTCATCCTCCATTTTTGTCTCCTGAACTAGCAGGATCTTCGGCTTATTGATTCTTACTAAGTCTCTCATTGCTTCAACTTTCTGTGGACCTCCTAGACCTCTGCAGTTTCAGGAGATGTACCGTATTATTTACTTTTAGAGGGGACAACCCCTTTAGAGGCCTGGCCTTGCTTGGATCTTGTATTCATCATACCTTTAAGAGTTTTCTGGGAGCCTTGCAAAATATCTGCGTAAGAGAATCCTTCCCTTTTATTTTTATTTGGTTTCCGGCCCCTTGGGTTCTTGGCTGGAGTTGCATGCGAGCTCCCAGACTCCGTGGATCCTTCATCAGTGTCTCCTCCTGGGTCAGAGTCCTCTTCCACTTCTCCACGAGTAGGAGAGCTTCCAGATAAAGGATTTTCCGGTTCTGGTTGGATTTCCCCTAGCTCCAACGAGGTGGCACCTTGGGTGTCTTGCGTCTCAATAGGGATAACAAGATCAGGGGGAGTGGATTCCCGAATGATAATAACCAGAGGAGCTTCTGGGGCATTCACCACTGAGGAACTTGCGCCTAGGGCCGCGGTGACTGGCTGCTGAATCATGGCTTGAGATTGGATGGGTTCCTTCGATGGGGATTTAGGATCTGACTTCTGTGCATTGATTGATGCTCTTTTTTCATTTGGCTTGGAGGTGGCCTTTCCTCTTTTGACCCTTTTCCATCCCTCGCCTTCTTCTTCCGGCTGGCCTTTTGGGCAATTGTGCTGGAAATGGCCATGTTCATGGCAGAGCCGACACTTAAAAGGAAGTTGTTCATAATCGAGTTTCTGGAAATGAGACCAAGAGCCTAAGGAGAGTTTGATGGCTTCTGGAAGACCTGCCTCCAGATCAAATTCAAAACAAATCCTCACGCAGGAGTACTACCCTTTATGATTTTCTTTGTCAATGAAGCATTCTAGGGCATTCCCTATTTTTTCCAGGGCTTGAATATTCCAGCAATGGATTGGAATATTAGGGAGACGAACCCAGACCAGTACCTCTTTGGGTACATCAAATGTTGGATCAAAGTCCAGAGACCACTGGTTCAGATAGAGTCCTTGTGTGCCCATAAAATAGGGGCCACTTCGGAAGATGAGATCACGATCGTCTTTTGAGATAAATTCAAAGACGAAGAATCCTCTCCCCACTGGGTAGCAGGTGACACTGTGCTTCAGGTGGGGCCTCCAGTTACGCTGAATCCAGTCATCCGTGGTTTTGGTTGAGGGCCAAAGCCCCATGAATTGGCCAACCAAACCTCTTTCAACAAGATCCAGGGTGATTTTAATGGAGTCCTCCTCTGGAAATGCGATTTCTGGTATTGTGTAAAGTTTCTTGACGAATTTTGGGGCCTCTTTGGCTGTCGGTTTCTTCCCGGACGATGCTAATAGCAAACGAAATGCCTCTTCGACAGAGATCGGGGAGGAGGGAGGGGGATTCCCTCCCCCTGGCGTGGCCATGGTGGCGACCTGGATGCACAGCTGGGATCAAACCCTAGAGGACAACGATCGCTTAAACCACACCCGATATCATTTTCCAAAATGGAAATACATTGTTAGTTTCAATTGCTTTGTCACTTATCGAAAAAAATAGAGAATTTTCAAAAAGAATGTTGTTCATAGGCCCACAACCTCTTTTTCCATGAAATTATAGCTCCATACAACTACCAAACATTCCCACTATGAATGCCTTCAAGCTTCAACACTCTCAATTCTCTTGCTATCCAAAAATATGCATGTAAAAACTGCTTTGCGTACAAAAACGTGAATGTTTAATTCTTTCTTTTCTACCCACACCAATTTCCTCTCTTTCTCTTGTTTGATTGAATTGCAGTCTTCCCCAAGATGATTGTGCTCATCCCCCATGCTCTCAATAACTATGGGATGTAACTCTTACACCCACCCTCTTACATTAATTCAATGATTGGGCTCTAGAACACTCAATCGGAAAAATGGAAGGTTCATAGTAAGGATAATTTAGAAAGAAATGGTTTGGGTTTAGTAGACATGGGTAAACTCTCCCCCCTAGACCCCTTCCCTCTCTTGTGGAAACTAAGCCCCCAAATCTCCAGTCGTGTCCATCTACAATTGGTGATACATTTTATTTATTATTTTCAATATACATAATTTACATATTACATCACTTGGCCCTCGACTATACATTACATTTATAATATACATCGCTAGTTTGGGGTTTGAAAATGAGAATGTTACACACCATATCATCTTTATTAACTATTCCTACCTTATATCTTCTAGGAAAATAAAATTCCATCAATTTGAGATTAAATTTCCTACCAATAGTGCGGTTCCCTAGTTTAAACCCCTAGAATGTATTGGATTAGATTACGTATAAGTTATAAAAGTGTGGTTATAATCACATGATTCAAGCCATGTGAGATTAAATAAATGATCCTATGTATAAATTTTGTAAATATAATAGTATAGATTCCTAGTGTGGGGATCAAGGATACGGCCCAACTAATGAATGGCTAGGCATGCATGATGTAAATATACTTCTATGGATCATATGGTAGTCTTGACATGGTAAGATATGTAAATATTAATGATGAAATAATATATAATATCCCAACATGGCTATAGAGAGCATGAGAGGGGCTATGATTCAACTAGAGGGGAAGAGGAAAGGGACCATATGGGAAAATAATGTTAAGAAACAAAACACAAGAGAAGGCACAAGAACTTAGTGGAAAATGATTTAAGCCATATTCTCAACATAGTATCCATTCCAATAATACAAATTTATAGTAAATGGTTGAAGCCACCTCATAAAATGGATTTTCTCTCACACTGACACCTCATCACGAGATAAGGCTAGAAGGAAGAAAAATAGTATCTAATACACTCTTAGGATAAAAATACATCCTATAATGTGAAATACATAAAGGTGGTGT
The DNA here is from genome assembly GCA_009831015.1 of Picea engelmannii. Taxonomy (NCBI): domain Eukaryota; kingdom Viridiplantae; phylum Streptophyta; class Pinopsida; order Pinales; family Pinaceae; genus Picea; species Picea engelmannii. The sequence goes on along the minus strand of ML782750.1, from coordinate 72,045 downwards.
AGGAATTCATGATTGTATGGGGAGACAAATGCTAACAATCCCCCACTCAATCATAAGTCTGAACAATTATACTAACAAGGCGACAAGAACTAGTGCATAAAATTGTAATACCTCTAGACTAAAACCCAAATTGTAAATGAAAATGTACTTAAGTTGGTGAGTTGTTTTATATCATTTTGTGTGCACCTTCCATGGTATAGTGCGCACAGGCTAAAACCCAAATTGTAAATGAAAATGTACTTAAGTTGGTGAGTTGTTTTATATCATTTTGTGTGCACCTTCCATGGTATAGTGCGCACATGTACTGCGCACTAAAATGATGAAGTGTGCACATTCCAGGATACCGCACACTAAAATGATGAAGTGTGCACATTCCATAATACCACGCACAACAAACTTAAGTGCACGCGATTTTGAGGCCAGAGAGCCTTTGTGTATATGTTGTGTTTTATAGGTTGGTGAGTCAGTTATTATAAGCTAGGAGGCTTATGTGTTGAATTAGGCCAGAGAGCCTAGATGCTAAAGGCCAGTGAGACTATTTTTGTATATGTCTTATCATTAATATAATATATCGTTGCGTGTAGACCAAACATGATAAAAGAGTATGGGGGACTAAACTCCACTAGTTAGGGAAAGGGGGGGATAAAATTTAAGGATAAGGGGCTAAGCTAGGGAGCTTAAGCCAAAAAGGAATATTATATTAATATTTCTTAAAGTATAAAGTATGGATAATTATTTTATCTTAAGTTCTAAGGATGGGGACATGTGGACCAAATTAGCTCTCAACAATGACAAGTGTCAAGTTGGGAACATGCATACATATATATTGGACTTAGTTCATTTTCAGACCATGGAATAATTCATTCTATCATTTTTATTCACTCACTCATTCAGTTGTTTTTCACACCTTCCTGTACATGTATCTGTACCTTCCTGTCACTATACCCGTATCTGTACCCATACATGTACCTATACCTGGTTATCTTGGGAGATGGACTGAAGAAGTGGGTTTTCAGGTTCGTGGGATACTGAAGAGGAATGTTTTCAGGTCCGTGAGAAATTCTCTCTAGGTGAGAGAATTGATGGGAATTGATTTCCCGAAGGTGCCAAATTGTAGCTACAAAGCTCTGAGACTTCATGTCCATCCTGTTGCTGAAGCCCCAGAAAGGAAGTGGGGCAGCCGAAGGACTGTTGAGAAGAGAAGGGGCAGACTTTCTAGGGCAGGAAAAGCATGTGGGGAATGAGGGACTGTAGGCTGTTAGTTTGAGTTGGCACATGTTACAAAGTCATTCCTGTTGTCTGAGATACATTAACCTGGTTAGGAATCCCTTTAACCGGGTGGAGTTTAGTCCCAACTCAGGGGTGACCCATTGCAGAGAGTGATGAACATCGTGGGATAATGATGGGAGGTTCGTGGAAGGTTTTCACACAATTGGTGATATTTTTACCAAGATAAGTGTCAATTGTGTGTTAAATTACATGCTGCATTATTATTTATGTGTTTATTTTTATGGGTTTTTCCTGTGTGTGGTTTATAACTGTCTTTATATTTATGGGTATTGCCTATCTATGATGCATTTATATGTTTACTGTTATTTCCATATGAATCTGTGCATTTACATAATGTATTTGTCTATTTTAAGTTATATATATATAAAGTTCCGCAAGAGTTTATGTGTGTATATGTTTTAATTTGCATACAACTCGAAAATCATATGTGACATAGCCCAGTTGGATGCCGGATATGTTACAATATGGTATCAGAGCATGAAATTTTTTCGGTGGCATGACCCGACCTGGGTGGTCAGGTATGTTACAATATGGTATCAGAGCTTCAGTTTTCAACATTGAACTTGGATGGGCCGAGAAAGTTGAATTGAAGCGAAATTTCACAAAGGATTGATTTCAAAGTGGCCAAATTTCAAGTCACAGAGCGTCCATGGTAAAAATTAGAGGCAATTGCATGGAATTGAGAAAAATCCCCAATTTCTGTTGTTAAATTCATGGGGAAATTGAGAAATTTGGCCAAGTAGTGATATATTCCTAATTTAATATCTGTTCTATCAAATTCAGACCTAGAATTAGTCAAATTTGAAGTTATAGGGAAGCCACGACAGATGGAGTGACATTAGTTGATTAAAATTCTCAATTCATGAATTGAGTTTGATAAAACTTTGTTCCAGGAATGCCAACAAACAACGATTTTATGTTGCAAAGGTTGAATTGGTGTTATTAGGGTGAAATTGAACAAATTTCATAGTTGTAGAATGTCTATGGTGATTTTTTTTGGCAAAATCCCCAATTTCTACAATGGAATTCATGAGGAATTGATGCGCATAAAAATAAATGTGTGCATGTGTGTGCACTAAAAATGCATGATGTGCAGTGAAAATCTTGTGATGTGTGGAAAATAAGGGTGTGTGCAAGATACCACATATAATAAATATGTAGAACTGAAATAAAATGCTAGAAATGGAAGAATAACAGTAATATATCTAGCATAATCTCCACAATAACACATAAATGATATAAGAACAGCAACAAAAATAACACTTTGATTCAGAAAGCAATGTTCACAGGCCTCTTCGAGGGGGCAACCTCCAATCGAGTAGTGCTCTGTTACAATAATCTCCAAGCTAGGGTTTTCATACCCTTGACCCTTATTTATACTAAATATGTCTATCAAGAGAAGCATCTAGAGGAAGTTCCTTCTAGAAGCGGAAGCTTCTATTAGGTCTTCTTACATCCACCTTATTTTATTTTATTGAAAGGATTTATTAATATTGACCTTTATTACATCCGAATATATTGATCTACCTATGTGCGGGTTAGGACCCTAACATGTCCGCCCCCTTAAAAATAGCCTTGTCCTCAAGGCTTGAGATGTGGAAACTGTTGCAGAATGGTAGATGGTTCCCAAGTGGCATCTTTTGGAGTTGTATCTTTCCACTGGACTAGCACTTCCTTGATGGTTCTCTGATGCAAGTGATGCTCACACTGGTCCAAAACTGCTTCTGGATGTAGCCAAATGGATTCTTCTTCAGCTAACTCTGGAAGGTTGGTTTGAATTTGGCACCAAGTTCCAATCACCTTCTTTAAGCATGAAACATGAAAAACTGGATGTAGCTTTGATTGACTGGGCAGAGCTAACTGATATGTGACTTGTCCCACATGCTTGAGAATTGTATAAGGACCATAAAATTTGGGCGCTAGCTTCTGACAATGCTCGACCTTGAGGGAAGTTTTCTTGTATGGTTGCAGTCGCAGAAACACTTGATCCCCTTTTGCAAATTGACATTCAGAGTGACCATGATCTGCTTGTTGCTTCATGCAATTTTGAGCCATGACCAAGTTCTCTTTAAGGGTATGAAGAATATCCTCGTGAACTGTAAGTGTTTGGTCAATCGCCTGGACCTTCAAGGTACCTGGTAAGTATGAGAGAATTGAAGGTGGCTTCTGTCCATATACCGCTTCAAAAGGAGTCATGCGAGTAGTTGTATGGTAGGAAGTGTTGTACCACCATTCGGCTAGGGGTATCCATTGAGCCCACTGATGTTGTTTTTCAGAGGCAAAACACCCCAAATATGTTTCCAAGAACTTGTTGACAACTTTCACTTGACCATCAGTCTGGGGATGATAAGTTGTGTTGAGATGCAATTGGGTGCCCTGGAGCTTAAAAAGTTCTTGCCAAAAATTGCTTGTGAAAGTTGGGTCACGATCAGAAACAATAGAGTGCGACATGCCATGAATCTTGAAGACCTGATCCATGAAAAGTTGAGCCACCGTGGATGCAGTAAATGGGTGTTGAAGAGCGCAGAAATGAGAATACTTAGAAAGGAGATCCACAACAACCATTATTACTAATTTATTCCCTGATTTGGGTAAACCGGTAATAAAGTCCATAGAGATATCCTTCCAAATAGCCGGTGGAATCGAAAGCGGTTGTAGTGTGCCCGGAGATTTGACTGTTTCTCCCTTGTTATGTTGGCACACCTCACATTCAACGACAAAATTACGGATGTCCTGTTTCATACCATCCCAGAAAAAATAATGTTTGACTCTGTCATATGTTTTGGTGAACCCTGAGTGCCACACTGTGGGTGTAGCATGAAGCTCAGAAAGTACCGTGGATTTAAGCTTTGATTGTTTACTTAAATACAAATGGCCTTTGTATCGAAGCTCATCCTGGAGCCAAGAGTACCCTAGGGGAGCCGAAGCCTTGGTTTGCAATTGCTGGATCAGATGTGAACTTTTGGGATCTTGAAGCCATTCCTAGCGCACAGCTTGGAGCCAATTGGGTACAATGAAGGAAAGAGAAAAAATGGATCCTTATTCTTCATATTTTCGGGACAGTGCATCCACCACTACATTGTCTTTTCCCTTATTGTAAATGATCTCATATTCATAACCAAAGAGCTTAGTCACCCATTTTTGTTGCTCCTAGGAGGAAATGTGTTGTTCTAGAAAGTACTTGAGGCTTTGATGGTCAGTCTTGATTTGGAAGCATTTCCCCAAGAGATAAGGGTGCCATAGATCAACGACATGCATAATAGCCAACATTTCCTTTTCATAAATGGGTTTGCCCAAATTCTTTTCAGATATTTTCTTGCTGGTGAAGGCCAAAGGTCGACCCTCTTGCATAAGGATAGCGCCGATTCCTTTCCCCAAGGAATCACATTCCAACACAAAGGTCTTTGTGAAATTAGGAAGGGCTAGAACCAGAGTGGTGCACATGGCCATCTTCAAGGTTTGAAAAGCTTGAGAAGCAGCTAGAGTCCAAGTGAAAGAGTTATTTTTGAGGAGAGCAGTGAGAGGTGCTGCAATATTTCCATAGTTCTTAACAAACTTGCGATAATACCTTGTTAAGCCCAGAAATCCATGCAAGCTTTTGAGAGTCTTTGTGTGCGGCCAATCTTGCATAGCTTCAATCTTTTTTGGATCCACCCTGACGCCATCCTTGCCAACCAAATGACCCAAGTATTCTACTTCTAAGGCGCCAAAAGAACATTTAGACTTTTTCAAGAAAAGTTGGTGCTGGGAGAGGAGATGGAGAACTTGATCCACATGAGTAAGATGTTCTGTCCAGGTTTTTCTATAGATGAGGATATCATCAAAGAAAACTAATACAAAATGATGGAGAAAGGGACGGAAGACATGATTCATGAGGCTTTGGAAGGTGGAGGGGGCATTACAGAAGCCAAAGGGCATGACCAAAAACTCATAGTGGCCCTCATGAGTGCGAAAGGCCATCTTAGGAATGTCTACCTCTTTCATATGTATCTGGTGATAGCCCGAGCGAAGATCAAGTTTAGTAAAGAATTGGGCGCCACTCAATTCATCCAGGAGGTCATCAATAATAGGAATGAGAAATTTGTCATTAATGGTCAGTTTATTGAGGGCAAGGAAGTCAGGAAACATTCTCCAAGAACCTTCTTTCTTCAGGACCATGACTACAGGAGAAGAGTAAGGGCTTGTACTAGGGTGGATAATGCCTGCATTAAGGAGTTCCTGGACCATTTTCTCAATTTCATTTTTTTGTGAGAAGGGGTGGCGATATGGATGGATATTGGGAGGAAGGCTTCCGGGTACAAGGGGAATGGAATGATCATGAACACTGCAGGAAGGAGGGAGGCCTTGGGGGGTGGAAAATACCATTTGATGTTTAAAAAGGAGAGCTTGGAGGTCATGCGGCACTGGGGGTGTCTCTGTTGCTTGAATGGCATGGAGTTGGGCAATGACACTAGAGTGACCTTTTTGAGCATATTTTCCATGCGATGGGAACTAATGACCTCAGGTGAACCAACATTAATTCCTTGGAATTTATATTGGTGGCCTTCTTGGTTGAATTGCATGGTTAATGCCTTAAAATCCATGAGAATGGGACTCGAAGTTCTTAGCCATCCTGCACCCAACACAATGTCACAACCACCCATGTCGATAGAAAACATATGGGATTTTAGGTGGTAGTCACCGATTTGGAGATGCACATTTTCACAACGCCCTCCACATTTCATTGAACCACCATTAGCAATCATGATTTGGAAATTGTTGACAACATGGATGTAGCAATGAGTTTCTTGGGAAATGCGGCAATGAGTAAAATTATGGGTGCTTCCACTATCAACCAGAATGATGACCTTCCGATGCTTGATGTAACCGATGAACTTGAGGGTTTGGGGAGTGGAAATTCTAGTGAGAGCATTGAGGGAAATGACAGGTTCTACTTCAAGAGGGTCTGAGGGAGGGGTTATGTCAGTGATTTTAGGTGACTCAGACACAAGGGGAGTTTCAACATCCTCTTCTGAAATATCCTTAGAGATGGCCATAAAAAGATTTTGTTCCTTACACTTGTGGCCCAGGAAATATTTGTCATCACAATTATAACAAAGGCCTTTGAGTTGGCGTTCATCCATTTCAGCCTTGGTCAATTTTAGGATTTTTAATGGGGTGGAGGGAGTAGTGGGAGTGATGGGTTTAGGACGAGGGATAAAGTAGGGTTTTCGGTTTTGAGATGATACAACCTATTGTGCTTATTTATCTCTTTCAATAGCCTCCACCCAAGTCACTGGTCAAGCCATGAGGACATGGGCTCGGATATCCTCCTTGAGGCCATAATAAAACACTCTCGAAAGAAATAATCAGTCATGCCCTCTGTTCGAAAATCCAGGCGCTCAAAGGCAGCTATGAAGTCATCTACTATTCTGGATTGTTTCAATTTTTTCAAACGGCCCAAATGGTTGGTGTCTGTGTCAAATCATTCATAAAGCTCAGTCACAAATTGGGTCCAAGCAATATACCCTTGACGGGAAGGTTTTCTCCATTGCCACCATTGCCAACGTTCTTGATTTATATGGAGAACACCATACTGGAGTTTGGCCAAGTCATCTGTAATGTCGTATAAAGAGAAATAATGTTCCATTTGGGTTACCCAACCAGTGGGGTCCGAGCCATCAAATTTGGTCACATCCACCCACGGAAGGCGTATGTCACGTTGAAAGTGATGGGACTGAAAGGTATGGGAATGGGAGGAAGTTTCACCTTCATTCTTTGGAGGTGCTTCAAAGAAATGGTCATTTGTAGGGATCTTCAGTTTGGTGCAGAGTGATGCAAAGACAGATTCAAGTTGGGTGGTTAGTTCTTGTTTGACTTCCTCCATTAAGGACTGCATGGTTGTATTTATGGTAGCATTGATGGACAAATCGATGGAGGCAACAGTAGCACTGAGTTGTTTCACTTCTTTTTGGGTTTTGAGGAAACCAGATTGCATGGTGTTGAAGCAAGATTCCAGGTCTTGGCTATGGGTATGGGCCATGAGGATGGGTGAACTGAAAAGGGGCGGGCGAGGTCAAAAATTTTGCCGAAAATTGATATGGATGAATGTGATAAGGGAAGAGAGATGAATCCAATGGAATAGGTCTCAAATAATGGTGAAAACATTTCCAGACTTGTTTTTTTTACACCTGCGGAGTTATACTTCAGTCTGAAGAATACTGCAGTGATGAAATCCCCAAATGCTTAACCAGAAAGAGATATGTATTTACTTGGCAACCTGAACACAGTTGCGTGGCAATAGATCTGGTCTGTTTTAATTTGTTTATGTTTCTGTCCCCCAAGGGTTAGGTATTCAAGGGTTCTACAGACAAGGGTTTTCCCTGTGCTATAGCTCTCTGATATACGTGCGGGGTCCAATAGTAGTACTTGGCCCAATATCTCAGGGCACTAACTAAGGAGGATAGACCGTACCCTTAGTCATACTACCCGACTACCCAGGTACTAGAGAGTATCTTCCCGAGTGCTATTCTCAGTGACACTATAGCAGTCTGGCGACCGATAGGTTTATCTAAAGAGGGCTTCAGGAAATCTAGGCCGATCCATACACAGGTGTTGTCTGATGCGCTACCACTTGAAGGGGTAACAACAGGGGTTACAAGGGTGGCCAACAGATGTGCACTTAAGAACCACTTGTATTTCCTGCGTGTATGAATCCCTCAACAGCAGGTTTATGCGTGTAATGACAGATATCTGTGGTTTAAAGACGCCGGAATACGTCTCTACCTTGAAAAAAAAATTCCCACAATTTCTGCCAAGGAAAGTGATCTGATACCACTTGCAAGATACCAAATATAATAAATATGTAGAACATAAATAAAATGCTAGAAATGGAAGAATAACAGTAATATATCCAACATAATCTCCACAATAACACAAAAATGATATAAGAACAACAACATAAATATCACTTTGATTTAGAAAGCAATGTTCACAGGCCTCTTCGAGGGGGCAACCTCCAATCAAGCAACGCTCTATTACAATAAT
>ML782750.1:40410-63602 GCA_009831015.1 Picea engelmannii | reverse complement strand
CGGTGCATAGTGGTATTGCACAAAAAATATTGGTGCACAAGTGTGCACACTTAAATTTGGCGCTACACGGTGCAGAGTGGTAATGCGCGAAAAATATTGGTGTGTGGGTGTGCACACTAAATTTAGCATTGCATGGTCGGATTGAGTGGTGCATGCATAATACTAAGTAATACTAGCGCACACGGTGTACACACTAAATTTAGCATTGCATGGTTGGATTGAGTGGTGCATGCGTAACACTAACGCACACGGTGTGCACATGCATAATAATGGCGCACGTGGTGTGCATAGTATTGACAGAGCGTAGAGGAATTGTGTTGGTGCGCGAACAATGTGGGTATATGTTGTCGCGCGACAGTTTAATTAATGGTGCACACAGATTACTGATGCACGGTGGGGGAATACTAAACTTTGGCATAGTGCAGCGTGTAGAGTGCAATGCATGCAGAATATTAGCACGCAACACAAAAATTGTGCACAACAAGTATTAGTGCATGAACCAAAATTGTGCGTGGTGGATATTGGCCTGCGGCACAAAAGTAGTGCGCACCAGTTATTGGTGCGACAAAGAAGTGATCCACATTGGTTATAGGTGCGTGGAGCATGCACTACCCTATGGTGTTGCTACGCATGCTAAATATGGGTGTAAATGTTCAAATTGGTGCAAGCAAAGTTGTTTGGATGGTCTACAACAACAAAAAACTAGTGAATTTCTGCGACATTTTATACTGTTTGAAGGTCATCTTTTTGCAGTGCATTTTTGAGGCCCTAAACAATGTTTTTAGCTACTCAAAAACCCCAAAAATAGAATGAACCAAGGTACATGTTGTCTCTGTATCTCAAATGAAAGATCCCGGAGAGATATTTCTAATGGTGTAAACCATTCGCCAAAAGGATATTTTATGAGGAAATTACAAGACAAATAGTGGAGAGTAAATTTTAAGACCCAACTAACTTCGAAGGGCCATAACTTTCTACTTTGGAATCAGATTGAGGCACAGAAAAAGTCTATGGAAAGATATTGAACCATATAAAATAGTCTTAGAGCTGAATTCAAATTCTGGGCATATTAAAAATGTTTAAGATGGAAAAGAAGGCACCTGTAGCATTCTCGACCAAAAATACTAATTGGCCTAGAAATTCAACAGGTTGTAACTAGCAGCCCAAAACCCAGAAAGAGATGAAACTTGGACATACTGTCCAAAATATGTATATTAAGAAACCCAATTGAGATCCTACTAAAACTCCAGTGGAGTAGGTGCAAAAATGCATAATTACAGCATAGAATTGCACCAAGTTGAAGAGTGAACATAAACATTAATGCACAATTTTCAAATGACCATAACTTTCTGCTCAAGACTCAGAATTGAGCAAGGGAGAAGTCATTAGAAAGGTATTGGAGAGAGAAGTCTAATTATCCACCCAGAAAATTGATTTGGGAAATTTTGAGCGCTAAACACACCCTAAAATCCTTACGAAAGTTTATCACTTTTTGGGTACCATTTGTTTTATTTTACTGTCTAAATTGATTTCACTTTGGGGGATGGTTTATTTTTGTTTTGTTTTCATGAATATTATCAACCAAATAGGGTGTTTGAACTTGTTATATGAAACCTTGTGTCTAAAAGAACTTAACATCCTAACTAAGAATCTGCAGCTAACACAACACCTTACATGCTTATGTTCGGCGTCAGTAAAATTCAAGTAGGTAAAGTGGCAACACAGTTACACTAATCGTCGATCGCTAATGCACCATCGGTAGAAGGCAGAGTTGGTTTGCATGAGTTATTCACCATGAAGTTTCAAGAGATAGTTGATCCCCATCGGTGTCGACAAAATACAGGAAGGATAGACATTGACAAAAGTCGTAAATAAATCACCGATAGCTGATGCCTGATGCGCTTTATCGGGGTCGGGGAAATATAGAAGGGTTAAACACATTTCTTATGTCTCCTATAAACATATCACCGATCGTTGATCCACAATACACTTTCGACATTGAGACTTTTTCAAGAGAGTCGATCTGGGAACACTTGGTTAAGTTTATCGTCGATCCTTGATACTTTTCAGCATCGACAAGATAGGATCGGGTTTTAGAACATGTAGCTTAAGGAAATTCTTGATTCCGATTAAACACGAGTAAATGAAGATGTCTATCTTGAGTGCCACATGTATTTATCATGTAAGGGTGTCGTACGACCTAGTTTCATCCCGAGTCATATTAAGGTTGTCTGTGTCCTAGTCACACCTCCTAGTCATATTTTCCATGTCATCTTTGTACGGCAAGATCGATCGACGTTAGAGATTTTGCAACAAGATATCAACAAAAAATGTTCAAAACAGAATCCATACCCCCGACTCACCAACTGGACTAGAAAAATGATGGGATGTTTTTTGCATAAGATACAATCGAATTATGATATTTAATAGACCAGTTAATGCTTCATCCCGCATTTGTTTCTACCTCGTGCGCCAATTTAACAACAAAAATTTGAAATCACCGACAAGCCATGTTACAACTTGCGCCCGCGTCGTCAACCCACAATCAAATTTAATTTTAAAATGTTTTTGAAGATCTGGAGGCAGATTTAATATGACTACACTCATAACCTGAATTGAATGGATGATGCGACAAGGTAAGTTCATCCCTATTTAAACCTATAGAACGACTTTGAAAAATTTCATCCTACACACAAGTTTGAATTCCAGAGCACCCAAAGAAGAAAAGCAAGTGTCTCAAGTCTGTGTTGATTCTCAGTTTATCAAGACCAGGTTAAATAAGAAACAGAGGTATATGTTCAAATTTATCTATTTGGCGGTCGTAATTTTCTATATACACATCTTATTTCTTGCACAGTCTCTAACTATTTTCTAAGCTGTAGGGAAAATGCCTCCGAGAAATCTCACCAAGAAGTAGAAAGGATAAATTACATCAATGCGGTTCAAAAGGGCCGAGACGCTGAAAAACATGACATTCAGGTGATGAGGGATAACAACATTGATCGGATTAGGAAAGCGACTGAATATTGGGTAAAAATGGCCCAGGTACCTTAGCGGGAGATTCGTTAGAAGTGGGCTGACTGAGAAAAACAGTTGGGAAAAGATTAATCGGGAGATGAAAGACATCAACCTCCCAGAATTTGGCTCACCCAAAGACTTTGTCAACCCGCATGACATAGTCAAGCAACATGCAGAACAAGACTCAGCATGGAAAACATAGATAGAAAAGGTGATGAGCATGGCGTCGGGTCAAGTACAACAATTCATGGAGAATCCGATTAAGGCTCGATAAGTTTTGCAGCGGTTGAGTGTTAAAATGATCAAGTACAGAGCACAGAAAATGGAAGTGAAAGAGATTCTTTCAGCTTCGATGGAACAACACAGGTTCTCGTATGCCAACACATGCGAGGGAATCTTCATCAAGTGGTCGGAGTATGAGAAGCGTCATCCACTTCAGTAAAACCATTTGATGATTTTTAGAGAACAAAGAGATGAAAGTGCCATGTGGAGATATTTTGTTTTACTTACTTGCACTTGTAATAGTTATTTTTGGTTAGCGATTCATTATAAATAAGAGGATTGAAGTTTTAGCAAAGGTCAATGGTTTTGGCAAAGAACCTCATTTTTGGAATTGTAAAGAACTATTTCTGAACTACCTTAATTGAGAAGTCTTGTTTAGGACTGGAGACAAACTTTTGTTTTTCATCAAAGGCGTTGCGCGATTGGATTTGAGGAGGAATTACTTCCAACTTTATTTCATGAATTAACGATGTAATGAGTAAGAGTTTCTGAATCTATTGATAAGTTAGTTGTTTCAATATTTTTTGTAGTTCTTGTCTTTAATGATGAAAGAAAATCGTTGTGTTAATGTGTGATTAATGCTAGAGCTAAGGAAACTATTTTTCTTGCCATCATTTTATTGCATGTATGTTTTATTTTGATAATTGTATCTCAGTCGATATTTGAAATACCAACAAGTTAATGTATTAGTACTAGGCTTGTCACATGTGTGACTATCTTTATCTGCATGCTTGAGCACTATGGTTATCCCAAGCTCAACCTTCTTCAGTAGTTAAGAACCCCCCTTTTTACCAGCTGGTTTATACCAGCACACGTCTTTAATCCAACCTATCTAATAAAAGAAAATACAAAAAGAGAACGTTTAAATTGAAGGAGGAACTTTCATAAGAAGATATCATGTCAATCACTACGTAAATCCCATCGATAATTTGGCCGAATCGAAATATCTGGAGAACCATTCCACCATCAAAAATTGCAAAGTCTAATTGGGCCTCCATGGCAGGTTTGGTTCCTTTTGTTGAGTTAAAAGGGATTTAGGACCCCTCAACAGAATTGGCACTAGAAGGAGGGTTGTTGAATGAATGGCTAATAATATTTCTGATATAATATTTCACATAGCCTAAAGATTCAAAAAAACCCACATGAATGGCTAGTCATTCTCAAGACAACCCACATACATTGATTACTCTTGAAATGAGTAACTCACCCCAACAAGAGGAATAACAACTATTTCTTGAAATACCTTACGCTCTTCCCCACGAGGAGTTGAACCAGTTTGGAAGAATCACAAGAGATTACGCCAAACAAATTGGATCATTACCCTTAGCTCTATTAGTTCCTCGTAGAAAAAAATTAAGAAGACCAGTGGTTGACACCCCTAACTAGGTTTCTTTTCACACAGTAGAATACCTGATAGATTTCTTCCTCACTGAGATCGAACATCCCCTTAATCTGATCCCCGAAACACCAGCTGGTAACTACTCTGAGCCCGACAATTTTGAATATGACGAGGAAGGGTTTAACTCAGATCGCTCAGTTTCGGAGTCGGATGACATGGAGAATAACAATGATCATAATGAAGAAAGGGGAAACCCACCTCAAAATAATTAACCTTAGTTGGCCAGAGATGCTCTGGAAACCTCAGGACGAGTACATAACCTCCCTCGACATCCAGAAAAGTTACTCACCAAATTTGACCCTGAAACCTTCGGATTTCCTGAAGACCATATTAAGAAGTTCATACTAGCTATTAGACTGATGAATGTCCAACATGAAGACATAGTATGCGAAATTGTCCCCTATACCTTTGAGAATTCATCCTCCACGTGGTATTTTAACTTTACTATAGGGTGCATAACTAGTTGGACAAAGTTTCAAAAAGACTTTTTGGACAAATTTGTGGAAGAAAACACTACAAGAGCTTTAATGGCTAAATTTTTCACCACCACCATGAGTTCAAAATAAAATTTAAAGACCTCAATCAACGATTTACGACTATCCTGAACAAATTTCAACCTAAATTTAAACCCACTCATGAGTTGCAAATTGAGGTATATGCTAATTATCTTCCTGCTTCTATTTCCATGTTTGTAAAGAGGGATTCCCAACATACCCTAGCTAAAAATTTTGAGGAAGACAAAACAATTGAATTCCAAATGAAGGGATGTAAAGAGGGTTAGGTATCACTAGTTAAGAAGGAAGCTCAACCTCCACCCAGGAGAGGACTCTTGTTGACTAGACCCCCAGGGAAACAAATAGAACAAGGTCTTGAAAATGGGAGTGGAGACATAGAATACCTACAACGGATGATAAATAAATTGTCAAATGAAATCGTAGACATGAAAAGAAGTGTAGGGGAAGGAAACCAAGGCCAAATGCTTTATAAACCCTTTTTTAAGATAAACCCATCATTTAAAGCAATTGAGCCTCCCCCACCAACTTAAAAATCAGCCTAGGAAATGTAGCATCTGACTCTTTCTGTATCTATCATCAAGAGAAACATTCTGAAAGAGACTATCCACAATGGGTGCATGCCATGAATTTTATGGAAAATCGATACCTAGACGAAGTTTCCCTTATTGAACAATCAAGGGGCTCAACGGTAAATATTGCAGATCAAGAGGAATTTGACCCATTGGAAGAAACAACCATGTTGTTTTGGGATATTGACTTGCCAATGCCTTCCGATGATATATTTGAGGTTCAAGAACCACCCACTGAGGTTTTGGTTGTGAAAACGTGAAGTAGGGGTCAGTCGGTCTCAAATGACCTTACCATTTCTCAATCTTCGAGAGGAAAACAAACAACTGATCACCCGAAAGCACCTTTTGTCTCCCAAAAAAATCCTATAAACATCCATACATGAGAATCACCCAAGATAGACTACAACATAGTAGAATATTTAAAAAGATTGAAGGAAAATGTATCGGTCATGAACATGTGTATAATTCTCTATCAAAAGGAAGTTTTGTTACAAGGCTTGAAGTCAGGAGAAACCCCTATAACAAGCACTGACCAAGGGGAAAATCCATCTCCCACAGATCTAAAAAATAAACCAAATGTGAACGCTTGCTCTGTAGATAAAAAAGGAAATCCTTTCGTCCCACATTTCCTTTTAACATTTGAAGTCTTCAACCAAAACCTCCATAATTGTTTAGTTGACTCAAAGACATCCTCTAATGTCATGCCATTATCTATTTGCAAGAAATTAAATGCAGTCCTGCTCAAAAGTGATAAACATGTTATACAACTGGACAAGACTTAGGTAAAAATTATTGGAGAGCTCAAGGATGTCATGATCAGAATGGATACACATCCAAAATTTGTTCAAGTGATTGACATAATTGTAGTGGATATACTAGAAGCTTATGGACTGCTACTTAGTCTAGATTGGTCTGAAAATTTGAATGGATACTTTAGCATGGACTGGGATCACCTTTGGTTTCCATTAAAGGGACACAAAAACATGATTAGGATCGATAGGGAAAGGTATATCAAACATGTTGTCATCAATTTAGAGGCCTTCAACAAACCCTCGCTAACAGATTTCCCTGTGCTAGGAAATTATTTCTATGATTTCGATTTTGACAATTTCTCCCCTCTCTCATCTGATGTACCTCTTACTCAAAACTATGAAATGGATTTTCAAGTAAATCTACTAGTAGGGGCAGAAGAAACCCTATTTTGTCAAGAACCTTTGTTGGAAACCCCAGACAAAATAGGTGGAGAGGAGGAAGTTAGTAGGCATGGAGAAGTTGATGATTCTCACTCACAAGTTTTGTCCCTGTACTTTGATGGGCCTAAATCACAAGAAGAGTTGAGAGCGAGATGTATTCTCATTGACCCAAAGGGGAAATGAAATTTCCTATCCTGTAGGATAGAATTTGAATGCACTAATAACACTGTCGAGTATGAAGCTTTAGTGCAAGGACCAAATAAATCCATAGACTTAAACGTTAAAGAACTAAAATTTTTTGGGGACTCTGAAATTATCGTTAGGAAAGTAAAGAATACTGTACATTGAAACTCTCCCCACCTAAGGAATTATCAACAGGAAGTGCATAGGCTAATAAATTTTTTTGAAGCCTTCAACGGTTACAACGATCCCCAGAACAAAGAATACTCTTATTGATTCCCTGGCCATTGTTTCCTTGAATCTATCCCCTTTAGAAGACTATGAAGCCTCTAGGTTCACTGTGGAACTACTCTACAAACCATCAGTGCACAACAATGTTTCTAATTGGAAGGTCTTTGAAGGAGATGAACAGATTATAAACTTCCTAACCAATCAGGAAAATTTTAAATACCTAGTTATTGATGATGAATTATTCCAAGAGAAATTAGTAGAAACCGATTCCCATGAATAAATATGTGAGACAAATCACTCTAGTAACATACCAAAGTTTCACATGATACCGAAAGGGGTAGCCAATTTGGAAAACCTCTTTGATTTAAGGAAAATATTTAAAGGGTCAACAAACACAAAGACATGGATCTCATGTCCCATGTATGAGACTATAAATCTAGGAACTTCAGAAAAACCTAAGAATATAAATCTAGGCAAGACAGTTTCTAAAGAAGAAAGGAAAGCCTATCTCAAACTTTTCAGATAGTATCAAGATGTTTTTGCATGGTCCTACCAAGAGATGAAAACTTATGACACTCGTATTATTCAACACACAATCCTGTTAAAATCCAAATTAAAACCCTTTCAATAGAAGCTCCAGAAGTACCACCCATCTCTTGAACCCCTCATGTGTCAAGAGCTAAAAAAATCACTAGATGCTAAAATTATCTTTCAAGTTAGACAATCTACATGGGTAGAAAATTTGGTTCCTGTCAGGAAAAAGTATGGGGAAATCCACCTGTGTGTGGATTTCAGAAATCTCAACAGAGCATTATAAAAGGAAAACTATCCAATCCCACCAATGTAACAACTCTTGCAGACTGTGTCTGGTTCTGATATTTTCTCCCTGCTAGATGGTTTTTCAGGTTACAACCAGGTTCTAATTTCAGAGGAAGATCAATTGAAAACTACCTTCCGAACCAAGTGGGGAACCTTTTCTTATAAACGCATGCCCTTTGGGTTAATTAATGCAGGGGGAAACTTCCAAAGGGCCATGGATGTAGATTTTTGGGGATTGATCAACAAGTGTGTAGTAGTATATTTGGATGACGTAACTATGTATTCAAAGAATAGAGAAGATCACATCCAACATCTAACCCAAATTTTTGAAAGGTGTAGAAAATATGGTATATCGCTAAATCATAAGAAAACCATGTTTGGTGTCGAAGAAGGGAAATTACTAGGTCATATTATATCTCAAGAAGGAATTCGCATAGACGCAAAACGAATCAAGGCAATAGCTCAGCTTCCCTTACCCCACAACAAAAAGGCTATGCAGTCCTTCTTTGGGAAAATCAATTTTGTGAGGAAGTTCACCCCCGAATTCATTGAACCTATAAAACCCTTACAAAAAATGATCTGCAAGGATGTTGAATTTAAGTGGGATGATGAACGAAAAAATGATTTCAACAATATTAAGACTGGAATATCTCAAGCTCCAGTGTTGCGAAGTCCTGAATTTAGCAAGGATTTTTTTCTTTATACTTTTTCCTCTGACCAATCTTTAGCTACAGTATTAACTAAGAAGGATGATGAAAAAAATGAGGCCCTGGTCTCATTTATGAGCACTAATCTCCAAGGGGATAAACTGAATTACCCTACTATAAACAAACAAGATTATGCGGTATACAAAGAAGTAAAACATTTTAGGTTTTACATTCTAAAAAATCACACCAAATTCATTGTGCCTCATCCCACATTTTGATCCCTATTCACTCAATAGGATATGGGGGAAAGAAGAGGCAATTGGATGGTCGTGTCCAAGAATTTGATCTAGATATAAAACCTGCCAAATTGGTTAAGGGACAAGGATTGTGTAAACTGGCCGCTGAAGCCCAAGACCAAGTAAATGAAGACTCAAGGTGGGAGAATAAATTGGAATTGTGGTGTAGTGAAGATTTATATGTTCCCCCAGGGAAAGATTCTTGGTATGGAAATTTTTTTTATCTCCTTCATCACGGGATGTGCCCAGAAAGCCTAAAACCTAAGGAAAGGATAACTCTCAGACTAAAATCAACACAATATTGCCTCATAAATTTGGTGCTCTTCTGCGTAAATTATGATGGGGTACTTTTGAGATGTCTCGAACATTAGGATGCAGACAAGGTTCTAAAGGATCTCCATGATGGTCCTATAGGTGGACACTTTGCAGGGAATACCATCGCTCACAAGATACTGAGAACCAACTATTATTGACATACTCTGTTTAGAGATGCTCATACATACGTTATAAAATGCAAAACTTGTCAAATAAGCATGGGGAGGGAAAATAGAGTAGTTGTCCCACTCCAACCAGTGGCCATATCCATATCATTCTAGAAATGGGGTTAGATGTCATAGGATAAATTACCCCGAGTTCTGCAAAGCAACATAGATACATACTGACTGCTACGAACTATTTTACAAAATGGGCAGAGGCCATCCCTCTTAATCATGTAAATGAAAAGGTGGTAATCCAATTTATAGAACAACAACTGATCACAAGGTTCAGTATGCCTTCCCTTCTTGTTTTTTATAATTCCTGTTACTTTTCTTCCACCCTACTAACAAATTTTTCTCTAGACAAAGGAATCATAATCAGATACTCTGCAAACTACTATCTACATGGGAATGTAGTGGCAGAATCAACCAATAAGAACCTAGTGAGGATATTGAAGAAAAGAGTTGCAGACAATCAGAGAAATTGGCATAGTTCACTTCATAATTCCCTATGGGTCGATAGAGTAACACCCAAGGAATCTATAGGGAACTCCCCATACTTTCTGGTATACATACAAGAAGCCATTCTCTCGAACGGGATATACCTTCCATCTCTTCAGCTTGATCAGAGATCTAGAGGAAAACCCTCATTAGTTATTCAACAGATAATTGAGACCCTCCTTGTTGGGTATTTGTTATATTCTTTTCATGAGTAGTAGTGTTTGAGCATATGCACCGGGCACGCATGAGGGTTCGGGGGCAGATCCCCCGATAATTTTTTTTGCCTCGAAAAACATGTCACATATTTTTCTACCTCGGAAAATGTGACATATTTTAGGTGTTTTTTCGGCACATGGTTTCTTTGCCGATGGTTTTTCTATTTACGGTTAAGGAATTAGGGTTGTTGACTAATCCAGGTCATTGGGTTAGGGTTTTGGATGTTGCTGGCTCCTATATGTATATTGTATTGTAAACAATGTAAAACAATGAATATAGAGAATATGCTGGTTTTCTCGGTTTGGGTTTCCAGGGGAAAAATCTCTGTGTAATGTTTGTATTTTCCATTGTATATTTTATGTTCTTTTACCAAATATCTGTTTGCAGTAAATATTGTACAAGGTTAAAATCTACACTCCTCATGCTAGAAGAAGAAAGGGAGAAAACAAAATCAAAGTTTCTCGCTCATCAACAGATAGTTAAAAGGTGGTTCGACAAGCATAAGGCCAGAGAGAAGAATTTTGAAGTAGGAGACTTAGTCCTGAAATGGGATAGAGAAAATGAGCCGAAGGGAAAACATTCAAAGTTTTAGAATTTATGGCTTGGACCTTTATAGGTAGCCAAGAAACTTGGGGCAGGCATGTATTGGTTGCAGAATTTGAGGGGAGAACTCAATGCCCTCCCAGTGAATGGCCAAGCCCTAAAAAAATATTTTCGTTAAAAAAACAAATGTGCGTGTTTTCATGTTATTCTATTTTTTGTAGAGTCCTTTACTTTTTATTTTCTTTTGTATGGTATTTTTGCGCTTTAAAGTTGTGTTCCGCAAGGCATTGGTTGACCTTAATCAATACAGTGTAGAAAACTTTGTTCCTGACTCATGCTTACATGCAACACAAGAAACACTGGGCAACATTTTTCTTAAAAGAGTTATGTATCTAATATTTGCGAATAAACAACCTTGGAAAATAAGGAAGTGTCCGCATGGTGGTCCGGTAAAACCTAAAGGGAAATATGGTAAGTTGGAAAGGACCACATGTACCTTAAGACAGAGTCGGGAAAAATTTCACCTTAACCATCTCATCTTGCAGATAACATACGTCCTCCTCTCCCACTCATTTAGGGAATATTTGCAAAAAATAAATCAATTATATCAAATTAGCATGAAGTAGGAGAGGGTATGCAAATAATTCCCCTGGGGCAATGGACGCTTGCTGGTAGCGGAACAAGGTCTGTGATGTCGGGGTGACTCCGTCGGGGCTATGGACACTTGCTGGCGACGTAGCGACACCACAATGAATGAATTATGATAACTAAAAGGCTTGGTTCCAATGGATACTTTACTGGACTCTTTTCAAAGGGGGGCGTGGGTCATGGTCAAACAGAACAAAGGTGGAATAAAGGTTGAAACCCCACAGGTGGGCCCAGAGTCACGAACCGGGGGAATAATAAATGCAAGGATAGGAGAGACTCTGATAAAAGAAAAACCATTTAGGTTCTTAAAGAGATTCTGCATCAGCTAAGACCGAGGAAGGAACAAAGATTCTACTTTTTCCCAATAAATCACCATTTATTGAGCGCTTAACACACCCTAAAATCCTTATGAAATTTTATCTCTTTTTGGGTACCACTTGTTTTCTTTACTGTCTAAATTGATTTCACTTTGGGGAATGGTTTATTTTTGTTTTGTATTCATTACTCTTATCAACCAAGTCGGGTGTTTGAACTTGTTAGATGAAACCTTGTGTCTAAAACAAATTGACATCCTAACTAAGAATTTGTAGCTAACATAGCACCTAACGCGCTTATGTTCTTTGTCG
Source organism: Picea engelmannii (assembly GCA_009831015.1). Lineage (NCBI taxonomy): Eukaryota > Viridiplantae > Streptophyta > Pinopsida > Pinales > Pinaceae > Picea > Picea engelmannii. Next base: position 51,443 of record ML782750.1, on the reverse strand, counting down.
AAAAAATTCAAGCACATAAAGTGGCCACACAGTTACACTAATCATCGATCATCGATACCCTATCAACATTGGAAGAAGGTGGAGTTGGTTTTTGTGAGTTATTCGCCACAAAGTTTCAAGAGATAGCCGATCCCCATTGGGGTAGGCAAAATATGGGAAGGATAGACATTGAGAAAATTTGTAAAGAAATCACTGATAGCCAATGCCCGATGCGCTTTATCAGGGTTGGGGAAATATAGAAGGGCTAAAACAATCATTTATTTCTGCGATAAACATATCGTTGATCATCGATCCTTGATACACTTTTGGCATCGAGACTTTTTTGAGAGAGTCGATTCGGGAACACTTGGGTAATATTATCGTCGATCGTCGATCCTTGATACTTTTCGGTGTCCTAAATATAGGATTGGGTTTTAGAACGTGTAGCTTAAGTAAAGTCCTGATTCCGATTAAACACGAGTAAATGAAGACATCGGTCTCGAGTGCCATGTGTATTTATCATGTAAGGGTTTCGTACGACCTAGTTTCGTCCCATGTCATATTAAGGTTCCCTATGTCCTAGTCACACCTCCTAGTCATCTTTTCCACATCAGCTTTGTATGACAAGATCGATCGGTGTCAAAGATTTTGCTAGAAGATATTAATGAAAAAGCGTTCGAAACATAATCCCAACCCCAGACTCACCAAATGGACTAGAGAAATGATGGGATGTTTTTGACATACGATACGATCAGATTCTGACATTTAATAGACCAATTAATGCTTCATCCCACATTTGTTTCTACCTCATGCGTCGATTGAACAAAAACAATTTGAAATCACTGATAGGCCATGTTACAACCCACCCCATCACCATCAAACCATGATCTAATTTAAAATTAAAATGTCTTTGAAGATCTGGCGACAGATTTAATATAACTACACTCATAACCTGAATTGAATGGTCGATGCAACAATGTAAGTTCATCCCTATTTAAACCTCTAGAATGACTTTGAACAATTCCATCGTGTGCACAAGTTTGAATTCCAGAGAATTCGTAGAAGAAAAGCAAGCGTCTTGAGACTGTGCTGATTCTTAGGTTATCAAGACCAAGTTAAACAAGTAACAGAGGAATGTGTTCAAATTTGTCAATTCGACGATCGCGATTTTCTATATATACATCTCATTTCTTGCACAGTCTCTAACTATTTTGTAAGTTGCAGGGAAAATGCCTTCGAGAAATCTCACCAAGCAATAGAAAGGATCGATTACATCAATGCGGTTCAAAAGGGTCGAGATGTAGAAAAGCATGACATTCGGGTGTTGAGGGATAACAACATTGATCGAATTAGGAAAGTAGGATAATACTGGGTAAAAATGGCCCAGGGACCTCAGCGGGAGATTCAAGAGAAGTGGGTCGAGTGCGAAAAAAGATGGGAAAATATTAATTGGGAGATGAAAGACATCAGCCTCCCATAATTCATCTCACTCGAAGAATTTTTCAACCTACATGACATGGTCAAGAAACATGTAGAAGAATACTCGGCATGGACAACAGAGATAGAAAAGGTGACAGGTCAAGTACAACCGTTCATGGAGCATCTAATTAAGGCTCAAGAAGTTTTGTCGTGGTTGACTGTTAAAATGATCAAGTACATAGCACAAGAAGTGGAAGTGAAAGAGATTATTTTAGCCCCGATGGATCAACACAGGTTCCCGTATGCCAACACATGCAAAGAAATCTTCGTCAAGTGGTCGAAGTATGAGAAGAGTCATCCACTTCAGTAAAACCATTTGATGATTCTTATAGAACAGAGAGATGAAAGCACCATGTGGCGATATTTTGTTTTACTTATCTTGCACTTGTAATAACTATTTTTTGTTAGTGATTCATTATAAATAAGAGGATTGACCTTTTAGCAAAGGTCGATGGTTTTGGCAAAGACCCTCATTTTTGGAATTGTAAAGAACTATTTTCGAACTACCTTAATTGAGAAGTCTTGTTTAGGACCAGAGACAAACTTCTGTTTTTCATCAAAGGCGTTGCGTAATTGGATTTGAGGAGGAATTACTTCCAAGTTTATTTCATGAATGAATTTTGTAATGAGTAAGAGTTTATGAATCTATTGATAAGTTATATTTTTCAATATTTTTTGTAGTTCTTGTCTCTAATGATGAAAGAAAATCATTGTGTTAATGTGTGATTAATGCTAGAGCTAAGGAAACTATTTTTCTTGCCATCATTTTATTTCATGTATGTTTTCTTTAGATAATTGTATCTCAGTCAATAATTGAAATACCAACAAGTTAATGTATTAGTACTAGGCTTGTCACATGTGTGAATATCTTTGTCTACATGCTTGAGCACTAGGGTTATCCCAAGTTCAACCTTCTTCAGTAGTTAAGAACCCCCATTTTTACCATCTGGTTTATACCATCACACATATTTAATCAGACCTATCTAATAAAATAAAAGACAAAAAGAGAACGTTTAAACTGAAGGAGGAGGAACTTTCATAAGAAGATATCATGTCAATCACTACGTAAATCCCATCGATAATTTGGCCGGATCGAAATATCTGGAGAACCATTCCACCATCAAATGCTACAAAGTCTAACTGGGTCTCTGTGGAGGGTTTGGTTCCTACTGTTGAGTTAAAAGGGATTTATGACCCCTCAATAGGCAATTAATTTTCGCAAGAGATCAGAAGAAGGAATTATGATGCATTATTGGAACATAATTGTACATAATTTCATAAATTTGTTAAGTTGTTTATCCTAACAAATTTTGTTGGCTGCACATTTTTGTAGAGTTAAAAATTTTTAGTTCTTAAGAGGCGAGAAGGTTGAAATTTAGTCAAATATAAGCAGAGGTACTCAGGGAAAGAGTGTTATGACAAAAATATTTCATAAGACGATCAAAATCCAAGACTACAAAATGTTAAGGCATGAATCTGGGTGTAGCCATAAAGTCTTGGGAAGCCACTACATGAAGTCCACTCATGTTAGTCAAGTACTCAATGGAATTTGGGCAAATGAATAGATCATGTAGTGAATGAATTAGTGAAATCACATTCACTCCCAAAGAAATCAATATACAGATTAAGCAATACATTGGAGTCAGATCTATTATAAAAGGAATTGACTATCAAAATTATAGTAATCAGATAAATAAAGAGGCTTAATGCATATATGGATAAAGAGTGCATCATATCCAAGGATTAGCTATGCAATTATAGAGTAATTCTTCCCTTATGGTTATCAGAGTGCGAAATGGAAGCATGGTATGAAGGGAATCACTTCAAGGGTAAAGAATTGAATGTGCACATAAGTAAGGAGTGTCGGTTGAGGGATAGGTGCATCAATATGGCATGATGGAAGGGGATTATGCAAGTCAGGTTGAAATCAGATTGGTAAAGATAGGAGAAAGTAATAGTCATCAAGCAAATCCAAGTGTTGATATGATCAGATAAGGAAGGGATAAATAAAGTACCTCAAGAAGGAAGTTGGTGTTAACTATCCAAGGTTACTCAGAAAACATGTCTGGAAATATAATTGGGTCATGTAGGAGTTGGATTAGAGGGATCCAAATAATAGTGGAATGCTGAAAATTAATATCACCATAATATGTAGTTGCAAGTCCATGAACATCCTAGGATAATGGAAAAATAAATCATGAGGTAGATATTAAGCTAATGGGAATGCAGGACAACACTCCAGGAGAGAAAACAAGAATAGTATAGGATTGTTGATGCATTCCAAATGTATTGAAGATATTTCCAAAATAGAATGGATATGTCAAATCCAAGAAAGACTTAAAAGTGAAATGAATCTCTGTAGAGAGTCAGTAAGGAACCATGAAGAAGAAAATGGTTCTATGCATGGTTTTGAATGAAAAAGAGATGGTGTCTGAGAATAATCCATCTCAAGTGGCATAGAGCCATGAGTGACATTTCCAGGGGGTGGAAGTATCACTTGAAATTATGATGGTAAACTAAAAGAAGTATTAAGTACTTTTAATTAATTCTATGTAGCTAGAGAAGGAGGCACATGTGAATCCTTACGGTATGCTAGATATTGGCTATGGAAGCCAAGTTTTAGGCTATTTGGAAAGGAGAAGAGAAGAGTGCAATAAAACTCAAATACTAAAGTATTCATTCAAGAAAGAGCTAAAGTAGTTCAGTCTGAAAAGTAAAGGGTTGTTGAAGATCCAAATTCTATAAGACATCATAATTGGAATTATAATTCATCCAAGTATGAGTTAGGATAGATGGATCCAAGAATTAAATAAAAGTTGAAGGTTAATATCAGTTTAGTATTTGGATGGAAAATCAAAGGCAACCAAGAGTGATTTGGCTAGAAAGTGCTCATGTCATAAATAATCAAGCACAATGGTTACAGTGAAGAGCACATGAAGATTCAGAAATCCAGAAGAATTGAAGACTTCTGGGATAAACAAGGAAAAGTGATGCAAGGAGAAAGAAGTTGTTGCAATTATTGTAGCATAAAGTATGTTATGGCTTGTTGGGACAACCATAAAGTGAGAATGTTGGCATGTTTTCAAGTGTTGTTGATAATGTTTCTTCATATGGAAGGAAGCAACATAAAGTTGGAATGTTGATTATAAGAATGATAAAGAGGCATGCGAGCTTCTATTATCATCAACTAATCAAGTAGCATTAAATTCGTTTAATGGCATCTATGCAAGTAAGTACTTCTCTTTTAAAATTACGTTGCATAATTTCCAAAGGGAAATTAATTTTTTATAATACATAGTATGGCATTGTTTAAGTGCATTAACAAGAATAAGTTACCACTAGGTGTGGTAAAGGCTAGAGGCATGTTATAGTTATCAAATATTTTTAGATTTTGAATGCACACACTAACATGGTAGCATGTCATGTTAATTTGGTTATGAGGTAATAACCAAAGAAATAAAAGATAAGAACTTGCTATAGGAATGATGCCAAGAAAGCTAGTCATGTATGAGACCAGGACACGGTTGGTTATGGAAAGGTATGGATATAGAAAGGTTACATACCACAAAAATACCAATGAGCTTCATACCTTTAAGTAAAACTTGGACTTCAACCTTTTTTCTAACACTAATGAACACCATAGAATTGTATTCTTGGTGTACTGTTCAGGTCGAAAAGGAAGGCATCCAAGCAATTGGGAAGACAATGGGAAGTGTGTGGAGAATGTGTCAAGACATTGGCCATATTTCCAATTTATGAATGGTGAGATACATGACCTAGATAAAGATCATTCTGAAAATCAATACAAAGATGCATTGAATAAATAGGCATTGAGAGTTTCACTAGCCTAGTAAGTGGTAGAGTTTTACTCATACATGATAGAATTGTATACTTAAATGAATTTGTTGAATGCATTTTGTGAGTGCATGTATATATGTTTTTGAATGGAAATAATTATACTAACATCTGAAAAGTTGCTAACTCATGGAGATGAGAACATTTCAGGAACTGTTAGACATTGCAATAGGAAAGTTGCAAGTCAGGTAGTCACAGGAATAGTGACTACATAAAAAAATTTGTTCATAAAATTGAAATAATGAACTTATTGTTATTAATTGCGAACATGCATATGCATAGAATGATGATTCATTCTATCTAATAAATTGTTTGGTAATTGTGATTGGATTGCCGGGTGTAGGAAATTCTAATATCACTGCATAAATTTTTTGTACATATTGCAATTAAAATATGATGCACATGAAAAACTGACAATCTATTGGTTGTACGCAAGATAGAATCATTGTAGGAAAAATGGTATTCAACATGGTGCTTTCTGAAATCTAGAAGGAAGACTACATCCTATTATTGCAACAACAATATAAATAAATAAAAATTATGAAATAAAATTTCATATTTTTGGAAAAGTTGAATTCCTTATGAAATTAATTTGATTTCTAAAATGGAATTTTTATAATGTTCTCTCATGATAACTGCATATGTGTTATGTAGATGATATAATCTTGATTAAAGTTGGAATGCTGGGAAAGAACAACTATTGTTGAGGAAACTAAAGCCCTATAATTGTATAACCTTGGTGGGGTTCTGGTAATGGGTTAGCACTCTCCTTATGTGTGAAAGCCTTGGCAAGATTGATCATTGAAGGACTGCGTAGCAGTGAAGGGATGCCTGAGCTTGGAAGGGTCATTGCAACAAGGAGGAGGCAACCCAAGGATTCTTATGGCATGGTAGCTGCAATAAAGAGGGTGTGTCAAATGGAACAATGAACTGAATTATTCCCGGAAGCAACTCTATGGAATATGACAAGTGTCAAGTTGGGAACATGCATACATATAGCTTGGACTTAGTTCATTTTCGAATCATGGAATCATTCATTCTTTCATTTTTATTCACTCACTCATTCAGTTGTTTTTCACACCTTCATGTACCTATAACTATATCCGTACCTTCCTGTCACTGTACCTGTACCCGTACATGTACCTATACCTAGTTAGCTTGGGAGTTGGACTGAAGAAGCAGGTTGTCAGGCCCGTGGGATACTGAAGAGGTGGTTTGTCAGGCCCGTGGGACACTGAAGAGGTGGTTTGTCAGGTCCGTGAGCAATTCTCTCTAGGTGAGATAATTGCTTGGAATTGATTTCCCGAAGGTGCCAAACTGTATCTACAGGGCTCTGAGACTTCCTGTCCGACCTGTTGTTGAAGCCCCAGAAAGGAAGTGAGGCAGCTGAAGGACTGTTGAGCAGAGAAGGGGCACACTTCCTGGTGTGGGACAGGCGTGTGGGGAATGAGGGACTGTAGGCTATTAGTTTGAGTTGGCACTTGTGACAGAGTCTTTCCTATTGTCTAAGATACATCATCCTAGTTAGGAATCCCTTTACCCGGGTGGAGTTTAGTCTCATCTTGTGGGTGACCCACTGCTGAGAGTGATGAGCAGTGTGGTGTAAGGCTGGAAAGTTCATGGAATGTATGCACATAGTTGGTGATATTTTTACCGATATAAGTGTCAATTGTGTGTTAATTTACATGTTGCATTATTATTTATGTGTTTATTTTTATGGGTTTTCCTGTGTGTGGTTTATACCTGTCTTTATATTTATGGGTATTGCATGTCTATGAAGCATGTCTATGTTTACTATTATTTCTGTATGAATTTGTTCATTTACATAATTTATTTGTCTGTTTTAAGTTATATATATAAATTTTCGCAAGAGTTTTTGTGTGTATATGTTTTGATTTGCATACAACTCGAAAATTATATGTGACATAGCCCAGTTGGATGTTGGGGATGTTACAAAATTGTATCAGAGCATGAAATTTTTTCGGTGGCATGACCTGACCTAGATGGTCGGATATATTACAAAAATGATATCATATTCAAGTATTCAATCTAAAAATCCTAGGTTGAGCCTCAATGAAGGTCTACCCAAAAACCCACCAAATATGGATGCTAAAAACTCATAGAATTTGGAAAATCCCACTATGTAAACATGTGATCCATAATGTTTGTAATTGTTGATGTGAACTCTAATATCTGATGAGAGCGAATCATGAGAAGTGAACCAACTATAAGTTTGACACATCCTTGAAAATTCTTGACAACCCAATCAAATGCCAAACAACAATGCATACGGATCTAGTTGTCTCCTGCTAGATAAAATGACCATCTAGATGATGAAAATGTCCACAAAAATGCTCTTAGAAAATTACACACAAATAGTGTCAATTAGCATCCCAATCTTGTATCCCGTGTATGATCCCACTGCAAGATATTGAATCGTAATTCTTCTGAAATAACCATGGAGTAATTAACTAGGTATCCTACTGGAACTACTAAAATATTAAATTAGTCATGTTGAGGAAAACTTAATCACATTAATGCATGTCACATAAAAATATGAAAAGTGGAAGAACCTCAAAGTGCCCAAATGGGCAGTTTATCACAAGTGATGAAATCTTTGCAATGCTTTTGTTGTTGTTGTTGTTGTCCCCCATTTGGTGTTTTTTTTTTCTAAGTCTATCATTACAAATTGTTGTTATCGAAACTTGAAGTGTGACAATCAACATCAATAATCTCCCCTTTGTTAACAGAAAGGTGAGACATCATGGGTTTTCTTGTGGGTTACCCTTAACCAATTAATCACTATATCTAGTGGTTTTGTTTGACCGCTAATGATTTTCCCTTCATTTGGTGGTTTTAGTTTACCATCGACTATTTTCACTCATTAGTGTATACCCCTTAAACTGTAAGAGAGTACCATTTGGGAGTCATCGACTCAATTTTTAATTCAAGTACATATTCATAATTAGACCCTAGTCATGCCCAAAATTATTGTCTGTAACAATTGATTAAAAACATTCAAATCCATCTACTTTTTCAACTTCACCATTTAAATATGTCTTTACATGTGTTTGAATTTGACAATAATACTTACACAAAATCATGGCCTCTAGATGCCATTTCCAAGCACTGATCCAACCATAGTGTTCATTTCTGAACCTTCTTCTTCTTTTGACATTTGTCTAAAAGATGGTTTGTTTTCCCAAAATGAAGACAATGATGGAGATCAAAGAATTTTGTCTCCACATGACCAACTCTATGACAATGTTGACATTTTTCATGAATTTTTGTATTGAAAATGTTCTTAGAGTTGGTAAGAAAACCGAAAGTCACCAACTGATTTGGTTAGGAGTAGTTAGGAATATGAATTTTGATGTATTTTTCATATCCTATTCATGCTAATTACTATTTAATTTTAATTCTTCCCAAGGTTTGACAATGCTTTTGGGAAGATCATTATTTTCCTGTGTTTTCTTTCAGACATTCATGAATGTTTACTTTTGTAACCTTAAATGAAAAAGATTAAAGGTCACTTTCACTTAAACTACTTTTTCTATGACTCTATACTTTGGCATATTGTTATTCATCATCAACTATTTGACTTCTCTGAACTGTATATTGATAAGGATTAATATCATACAAAGGATTATTTTGAATAAATACTAGTTCATAATTATTGATTGGCCCTTGATTTTTGAGTGTCTTTAACTTGTCATTCAAGAGTTGGAATTACATTTATAGCAAGTTGACCTTTGTTTGCATGACTTGCAAATAGGAAAGGAAATTTTCCAATATACTATTGGGCATTGTGATTGAAGTGCTTCCTACTCTTTCAAGCAATGTTTCCAAAAAGGAAAATAATTATGTGATTCTAGCCATCACACTTGCTTGTACTTCTTGTCATGCTTGCTTGTACTTGTTGTTTTTATGTCACACTCGTTTTCTTATTTGTTTTCTTACGTTTTGCGCTCACTTACAATTGTCTCTAGAAAAATTAGGGTGTTAAGTACCCGAAAGTGTTCTTCCTCTTGAATGTTATTATATTGAGTAGTAAGCATACCCTTCATTTGAGAAAGAAACTATTTCTCATTGACTTAAACACTTTCGACACAATGCCTATTTATTCAATTTCAGGTAGGTCCTTTGTAAAATTTATTACATGACTCAACCAACTATGGACCCAAAAATACACTTGGATCACATGACTTATTCAAACAATATTGACACAGAGTAGATTTTTCATGGCACATTTAACCAAAAGTGACATGTATTATTGAATATTAGACAATACACCTTGAAGTGTAGAGGAACAAACAATTCTTAAATTTTTTGTTACATGAAATTACACAATGTTATGTATGATTGAATTGATGTCTTTATTTGTTGAATGTTTATTTATTTTATGTATTCTTACTCCATATGTGATGTGTTGAATGACAAATTACAATTGTAGTTTCAGTGTCAAAACTAGACGCGAAAACAATAATCCAAGACACAATGTATGAGAAGATTGTTGGGCTCCGTTTTTGCCGTGTTTCTCCGCCCAATAACGCTATTATTTGTAAACCATTTCCTGCATTTTGTTGTTAATACTCACCATAAACCCTTATTAAACATCATCATTCATCATTATATATCTAGTGTGGTCAATACATCATTTTTCTATGTTTTTAGTGATTAAAAGATTATTATATCATGGTTTTACTGACGACGGTTTATGAAGTTTGACTCTCGTATCAACATGATCAACATTCTTGTACCATTACCGCATTTCAACATACCCACACCATCATTGATGTTCCCGTACTTGATATTGTATCTTGGCATATTGTCACGCTTCTAGAAGGAATTTGGGAACGTGGGTTTTCTCCTTAATGATGTCAACATGATGAAAAGTATGTTAGAATTCACCCAACTCTCACATGTGGAACTCTAGAAAAATATTGATGCTACAACCAAATTTAGAAAAAAAATACAAACTGCCAACTTCTGCCTCGATTTTCGTGCAGAGGAGATCGAATCTAAAAATTCTAGAATATGGGTTTTGTCTAGAATATGGAACACTGAGTAAGCCACAATAAGTTTTTCAAAATCAATAATGGTTTAAGAGTTATGGTCATATATTTAAAACCAATCTACCCAAATTACAGTCAAACCCAGATTTATGTGATTTGCTCTAAAATTGTCAACATCATTTTCTGAGTTTGGGATTGAGTTTCATCCAATCCCCAGCCGATTTCATGTATAAATACTTAGTCTTGGATCATAGGAGGGGAATATATTATGTTGTTGTAATATTGAGACAAAGTTTTGTACTTGTTAAGATACATTTTTGAACTCGTATTCTATAATGAAGGCATTGTAAGTTCCAGATTTATTCTCTTTTAAGACAAATTAAGATCTGGTTCATGATATCTCTTTATTTGTGAGTATCTAAGTTTTTCTTGCTCACGACCTCAATAGGTAAGGGCCCACCTCTTCTGGTTTGTTGAGTTAAATTTATAGTATTTACCTAGGTTTTCTTTATTTATTTTGCAGTAGTAGACCAATGTAAATTGATTTCTATGTGTTCAATCTTATTTGCATAATTAACTTTATTTCTACAGTGGTGTATTTTATGGATCTCGAACATAAACATGTCTTTAAATAACAACCATCTGAGTTTCCTTTGTATTCAAAATATACTATTGATTTTAGGTCGCATGAGAATCTTGCTCTCT
>ML782750.1:18946-40260 GCA_009831015.1 Picea engelmannii | reverse complement strand
TATATATATATATATATATATATATATATATATATATATATCAACAAGTGACTGTGAAGTTGAATATGATAATCAATATCTTGGATGAATAAGGGAACATAGTAGGCTTTTATAACGAGACTTAATCAGATTATGGTTGATCAAAAAATATATCCTTAAACACATTAAGAGATGAGCTCACTTTGAAATATGTTTATCTTCACGTGTTAATTAATTATGAAGGTTTGTAATTTTTTGTTCAATAGAGTTCAGTTGCAGTCATATGGCACTAAGAGCATGATTTTTAGAGTTAACAATAGGGTTTTCTAGTTGGTTAGGTTTCCCATTTAATTAAATGACATAGTGTGCAGATTGCATTGTTGCATTTCCTTTATTGTTAGATAAAGATTTATTTGATTCCCAACAATGGCTTTATTTTGGTAAATAGGTTAATAATACCCTTGCTACTTCAAAACACACAAATAGATTTGTCAAGATTGGTGATGAGACTTAAACATAGTCACTTGCTTGTACGTAAACACATTTTTTGGATGCAAGAGTGAAACAACACCATTTAAGTATGCGTTGGATTAAAATAATTTATCTACTCTGATCTTACCTTACTGTCATAATTTGACCCAAGTTCATATTTAACAAGCTTCCAACAAAATTCCTCTAAAACTATCGGCCCTCTTGGTAAACAAGAAGGCAACGTAGTACGCAGGGTGCACTGCACAGTCTCACCCGATATAGTTCTATGGGTGGCTGTAATACTCAGATGCTTGCATCTTGGGAATAAGTGGGGATATGTAATTGTACCTTGTGATCTTCATTTATTTAGTCTAGCATCTTAATTACTCAGTCACTCTTACTCATGCATGTGAAATATTAGATATAACTAGTTCCTTCATTCATTTATCTAGAATTTAATCATTAACAACAATGGAGATTCATAGCATTTAGTCACATAACACAAGTTCTACCATGGTTCACCTCGTCTTAGGCTACATCCACAAATATTTGTCTCTCAAGCTATTTTATTTTGTCACAAAAATATATCACGATGTGCACATTTACTATCTTGGATCTTACAATGTCAACAGGCTTCCTGATCCATGTGAGGCCGACTAGATCACACAAGGCTCCTCAACCTGCGATCTAACCCTCGGGATTGAGTTGCTAGACTCTTCTCTAACTCACCAGCTTACAAAAATGTTGCAGTTCTTGCCTTTCTCATTCTTCTCTCTGTCTCCCCCTCTCTCATCTCCTAGGTACTACTTATACATACTCTTGGCTTATTAGCCATTATAATATCATGCAAAAACCCTAACCCTAATGTAGTTAGGTCTCCTTTGCATGCACGCCTCACATGCTTCCTTCACATTTTTTGATTTTCCTTCCAGCTGTCTTTTCTTTCCACTTCATTCTTTTCTCTCTAAAAATGGCCTTTTCCCAAAAATGGGACTTCACCCAACATGCCCCCAACAATGACATGTGGCTCGTCCCGAGCCACCTAGAATGTGCGTGCTTCTTCAACAGCTCCTGCTAGAGTGTGGAACTTGTCTGCAAGTTCCCTTTCTTGTGTTTGAGCCTGCGTGGCCTTTTCTTTGAGTGCATTTAACACTTGCATTGTGATCTCCTCCCGGATCATTTATGCGCACTCTTCCTGTGTTTGTGCCATGTTCTTCTTTGCCTCCTCTGCCTACACAATAACCTCTACGATTGTCTCTTGGAGAGGTTCCATTTGATCTTGTCGATCCTTCTTTTGTATTTTCACAACTAATAGCTCTACTTGCATCTTCTTCATGTCTTGCACTCCTTTGAGGTGCTCGATGATCTTCATCATTTTCTGCCTTTGCTTGAGGTCCTGGATGGTTGCGCTTATCTTTTCCTCTTCTTGGTCCCAGTGCTGGACCTGTTCATATTATTCTAATGTTGTCCATAGTTGCGCCTCCCTATCAAACAAGTCCACTGCTACATTGAATTGTCATTCCATTTCCTCCATTTTTCCTGCAGCTTCTTGCCTCCTTTGTTCCTTCACCTCTGGGGGAGTTGTAGGAATGAGTTGTTCCCAGAGGTTTTCGATCTCCTTCCTGTATTGATCAATTGTTTGCACAATATGATCAATCTTATGTGTTGTGGTGGGATCTTCTATTTGTGCAATTTTTGAGATTATTTCATAAGCTGCAGCAACTCCCTGCTCGATCCTATCTATGCAATATTTCTCATCTTTGGTCTCAAACTTGACCTGCTCGAGCACCAATTTCAACTCCTCTTTTCTATCCTTTGTATGCTGCAATTTTGTTGCTACTATTCGTGTGTGACTTCACCTCCTGCGTGACACTGACTTGTAGTTTGTATAGTGCCTTGGTTGCTATTCACTCCATTACCAAATGTATCTGCGCTAGATATTTCAGGGGTGTCTAGGATACAATATCATCCATGCGCAACATTCTAGGTGTAATATGGAAGGTTGAGCTCGCCTACACTATGGTATGGATCATATCATGTGCGCTCAGCATAGCCCTAGCTTCAACTTTTGAAGCTATGGGGAATGACGATGTTCCCCTATCCATCCTCTACACACCTCTGATATGATCTAGGACTTGCCTTATGTCATCCAACTCTTTCTTAATGTGGCCTCTTTGGTGTTGGGCGTATTCAAACTCCTCAGCTGCACGGTCTTGGACTCTTTCGGCCATGAGGTCAGCGTTGTCCTTAATGATTGTATATTAATGCGGGTGCTTGTGCACCTTGGCCTTTTTGCGCGCACCCCCAGTGTGTATGATCGGCCTCTTGGTTTGGCCTTGTTTCTATGGGGGGGAAATCGATGGGGTTCTTTGTGTTGTCGCAACCCATTTTTCCAGTTCTTTTGGTGTTTGGGTAATGTCCTTTTGTCTAGCCTGGGTACCTTTCTTTAACACACCCCCTTATTTTGATGTGTCATATTCTTACTTGGCTTTGGCTTCTTAGGTGTATCTTTATCCCCATAAGGTGTCTGAACTTGCCCTGCATCGGCCTCCATACCTGTAGGAATATTTTGAGTGAGCACTGGAATTGTCCAATCATCTTGCCAATCCCTGATTTCCATCTCCACGTCTTCTTATTTGGTGCAATATCTAAGTTGTAGCCATTCCTTCTTGGGATTCCTTCTCACTTGGATCCATACAATGTGCCTAGTTTCTTTGAAGTTCACGATGTCCCGGTATTGCACAACCACTTCTGGAGTAATTCTCCAACTCTTGGCAATACTCTCTTGGATCTCGTTATAGTATCACGCGAACGTGCTTGCATTACTTTTGATTTTGGGGTCCGACGTGCTCCCCAATGATGTGTATCACACTACACAACAATGACTAGTCTGCTCACAAAAATATGTATACTGGGGCTCCCTCCATCCAATCAAGGTGATCAAGATTATTAGCCAAGAGTAATCAAACTCTATTCCCAGATCCTACGCGTCTCTTTAGTAATCAAGGAACAAGTTTAGTAAGTATGGGGCCCAACTGAGCATAGTGCCCTCCACGCACTGTGTTACAGTTGCGATGACCCCAACATGGAATTCCTCCTTGCGACACTTTCTGAGTAGTTTGCAAGCCATGAGTTTGGTGTCCAATCTTGTTGTTGCATCGTTGATGCACTTGATAATGATTCCACGTGACCCTCTCTCTTTGACATATGTATTTTTCATTTCCTCTTCCAGTGCCTTCTCCTTCATCTTGTCGTCGAGGTACTGTGCGAGATTCTCCCATCGAGATGGTATAACTATGATAAAATAAATGAGCTCCATGTCTATAGAGACAGGCTCTTCCAACCATAGGTAACCTTCGTGGGTGACTTCCATCAATTTCTTGGCGTATTTTTTTGTGTCACAGCCCCTTCCAAAATGTGGAATATCCAACAGGTTTAGAATTTTGGTGTTGGCCAATCCGACTGCCCATTGTTTTGGTTGTAAAATTGGATCACCAAAGGGACCTGTACCTATGCTGTCAAGGAAGAAATGCCTTGAAAATTCTGGGAAATTGTCCATGTCGGCCACATCGTGGTTTGAGTAGGACAATATTTCCATGCATCCCAGAAGGTTAGGCATGGCCTGCACCCCTTCAGGAATGCACGGTAGGACTATGGTTGTTGCAGCCTGTCTGCATGATGACCTTTCCATGGGTTGTTTTCCATTTCATTATGGTTGTTGGCTTGAGGTTACAAGCTCCACTGTTCTTTCATCGACGTAATATTTTTGTCGATTGGTAACATCTTCTACTAGCCCCTCCTGTTGTTGCGCAGGATCTGCTCTATGTGACTGTCTTAGAGAGACAACTTTTTTTATGTTTTGGGGATGTCCCATTTACCCTCTGGGCTCCTTCATCGTGCATAGGTCATGAAGGATTACCTACATCCTCAACCTGCTGGTCCTGTCCAGTTCCTTACATGTCAACGTCCATGCCAAACATTGTTGTTGGTTGGGATTCCTCCACCATGGGTGTGGGGCTCATTGGTTACATATGGGGTGAAGGAATTTCATCCAAGTTGACGAATTTCATGGTATGTGTAGGTTCTTGTTCAGTTCCCTGTGTCTATTGTGGTGTTCTATGGTGGCTTCAAGGTTTCCTGTTGGCCTGGCTCGATGCACTGAACTTGGGTGGTGCCATGGTGGTTAATGGTGACTTATGATGAACTAGTTTGCTCTGTATCTCTTGCTAAATCGCTTGCTTCTCTATATTATCTATCTCTCTGTGACTTCACAATTTCACAATAAGCATTATGTTGCCTACGTGCCTTCCTTATATAGCAAGTGTCGTGAAGCTTCTCGAAGAATCTACTTGAGCTTTGATTTAAATGAAATTGCGTGTACCGCATACGTGACATTCAATTTCCTCGACGCTTCCAGTTGGCGTGATTAATGCAAATGCTTTTTGAGAGTACGTGACATTCAATTTGATAGACGCTGCCAGTTAGCGCCTTTTTGTCGTAACAACCATTTTTCAAATTTCCTCCTTTTTCTAATCGTTGGTCCTTTTCCCGACGCGTTGGGATTTTTGAGTGCACGATATATTTGTGATATCTCACCTTTCCTTGGTGCACAGTGTGTTAGTCTTATGCTGCGCACAGAATTTTCTCTTTTCATCCTAGATTTTTTTTTTTTTTACATCTTTCTTTATTGCGCGGTAACTTTCTAAGTGCTAGGAGGTTGATTGTCCCTGTAGAGTTTCAATCAACTCCCATTTATCATTCCTTTGAGTTATGTACCTATTAAATATTTCAACTATACAACTCCCCCATCTGTGACAATTTTCACTTCATATGGTCCCAACCAATGAACTCTGAATTTTCCTGGGTGCTGAAGAAATTTACTGTCATACACCAAGACTAGGTCTCCTTCCTTGAAACTCTTCCTTTTAATATTTTTGTCATTCCAATCTATGTCCCTTACTTTCTATACCTCTTAGTGAAATCCTACTAGGATCCTATATTCCTCCATCTCCATCAACTGACTTAGTCATTCTTTGATTGCGCCTCATTCTATCATGTTGGTGATTGTTACTATGCGCAGACTAGGTACCAAAAATTCTAATGCCACCATTAATTCTTTTCCATACACTAACCTGAATGGTTTCTGCCCTATCAATTTTTTTCATGTAGTCTTGTATGCCCATAGTAATGCATGTTGGTATCTTCAAGTCCCAATCATCCATGTTGACATTGTTGATCTTTGTCAATGCATTCTCTAGGATTGTATTAAAGGCTTCCACTAGTCCATTTGCTTGAGGGTGATATGGTGTACTCTTTTGATGATAGAATTCAAACTCCTTGATCATAGCCCTAATAGTAATGTTAATGAAGTAAGTACCTTGGTCACTCATCAGAATCCTTGGGCATCCAAATCTAGTGATCACTTGCTTAAACAGGAAGTGTGTTGATGTCTCTATGCTGCAATCTTTTACTGGTGTTTCTTCTACCCATCTCATTAGATACTTTGTCACATTAATGATATACCTTGCTCCTGACCTCTTTGTTACTGGGTTAATTGGTCCTACAAAGTCTATTTCCCATTTTTCAAATACCTGCAAGCTTACTTGTGGTCTTAGGGGCATCTCATCCTGTCTATTAGGTTTACCAACCCTCTGACATACATCACATCTCTGGAAGTAGTCCTTTGTATCTCTATGAATGATCGGCCACCATAGTCCTGTGCGCAATACCTTATGCACGGTATCTTTTCCTGCATAATGTCCTCCTTCTATTCCCTCATGGGCCTCTGCTAAAATCCTCGGTCTTTCATGTTCTAGTACACATCTTCTCAAGATGTTGTCTGCACCCATATTATGTACATTTCATGCAATCAATTGATATTTTACAACTCAAACTACCATATTTTTCTTCTACGTAGTGTTGAATTCTTGTGGTATAGTCCATGTACTCAAGTATTGAATGATGTTAGCAAAATATTCATCAACTACTTATATTGAAAATAACTTTGCATTAGAGAATTTGTCCTCTAAGTTAGTAGGTTCATCTCCATTAGTGATCCTTCATAGGTGATTAGGTCCTACATTCAACTCCCTTGGTTTGACTATTACTTCAAAGTCAAATTCCTGGAACAACAGTAACCATCTACAAATTCTCCCCCCCAACACTGGTTTATTGACTAGGTATTTGAGAGTTGAATGGTCTGTAAACATCTTGAAATGTTTTCCCAGTGAGTAATGTATAAACTTTTGTAACTTTTGTAGTGCATAGACCATATCTAGGCCTTCTCTTTCTGTGATAATGTAATTCTTCTTTGACTATGACAATTTTCTACTAGCAAATGCTATAAGATGGTCCAATTCCCCTATTCCTGGCTGCACCAAAATAGCTCCAAGTGCTATAGCCAATGCATCTACATGCACATGAAATTTATTTTCCCAATCTAGGAATACTAGTATTGGTGTTGTTACCATCTTCTCTTTTAGAGTGTCCATTCCTCGCTGACAGTCCTCATTACACTGAAATTTACTATCTTTCCTCAAAAGTTTCTCCATTGGCGTAGTGATCTGCGCGTACCATTTTATGAATTTTCTGTAGTATCATGTGTGTCCCAATGTTTCTCTCAAATGACGTACTGGTTTTGGTGGTGGTAGATTAACAATCACTGCAATATTGGCAATATCTACTAGCAATCCTTGTTTGCACACTATATGGTCCAATAGTATCCCAAAAGGTGTCCCAAAGATTCACTTTTTGATATTTAGTGATATTTGACATTGCGTGCATCTTTCTAACATCATCCTTAACACCTCTACATGGTCCTTCAATAGACTATATAATGTCCAATCATCCAAGTATACTTCTAAAAATTGATCGATGAATTCTTTAAAAGCAGCTATGAATACTCTTGAGAATATAGTTGGTGCATTCTTCAACTCAAAAGGCATGATTGTGTACTAATACGATCCCCATTCTGTGGAAAAAGTGGTCTTGTACCTATCTTCTGGGGCTATCTTGATATGATGGTAACTTGAGAATCCATCTGTGAATGAGTATGCTTCCTGGTCTCCTACATTCTTCAATACCTCATCTATGAAAGGGGTAGGGAAAGGGTCATGAAGGAAATCATCATTCAACTTCCTCAGGTTGACACATATCCTTATTCATCCCTGCTTCTTATCCTAAACTACCATAGGGATGACCCATTCATATTCCTCCACTGGTTCTATGATCCCAACCTCCAACATCCTGTCAATTTTTGCTTTTAATTTCTACTTATATATTGGGTTCAATCTATATGGTCGTTGTTTGACTAATCTAGCCTCATATTTGAGAGGTATCTTCATCTCTCCTAGCTCTCCTACTATGGCTTTCATTTCTGTAAAGGTTGTTGGAAACAGGTCATTGTACTCGCACAATAACTTTGTTATTCTTTATACTATTTTCTCATCCTAGTAGTCTCCAATGCTGGCCATTTTGGGATTCTCAATTGTCCCAATGTTAACTTTCTTCACTTGATCAGCGCAACAAAAAATTTGGATTCCATAGGTGGACCTTCCACCTCTCTTTCACCTTCAACTTTTGTTATTTGAATGTTGCGCGAGTCCTCTTCATATGGCTTCTTCATGCACATGGTAGAATGACAATAGTTTTTTCACTGTCTCTTTGTTCTGTTGTTGATATTATGTCATAAGTTCAACTTTTGGTTCCTTAATGAATATCACCCCTCTAATTTGTTTGAGTGTTGAATCTATGTTGGGGTTCTCATATTCAACTGAAAAAGTGATTGTAAAGTTTTGTTGTAACACTGTCCATTTTGCAGTTCCTCTACGCAGTTCTTGGTCTACATATTGGTTTTCTAGGATTCCTTCTAGTACATGAATAAAATGATGAGGCCATTCCTCTGGTGGTGTCATTTTCCATAATGTTATACACTTCTCAAAGTGTTCCAAAGGTGACCCCTTTCCATCATATCTCTGCAACATTCTTCTCTTCTGCTCTACGCCGAACCTAATGTGCAGTAATCGTTTACATTGGTACCAGTCCTTAATGGTCTCTTTGTGCGTACCCCACCATCTTGCAAGTGTTGACTTGAGCGCTATTTACAGAGATAAGAACCTTTGATTTGGTAACACTTCATCTTCATATTTTGTTAGGAATTCTTCTAAGTCGTTCAACCCATGAAAGCTAGGAGTTTCTCTTATCTTTGTACCTATCCATCGTACTGTGCAGTCTATTCTTGCGCATCTTCTTGTGGAGAATTCTTGTAATCTCTGTTGCTAATTTTCCAAACCTGTATCTGAGTCTAACGTGCATGACATGATACTTCTCCAAATGAGTACCCCATCTGCAGTTGGATTCACATATTCTTTTTCTCGCGTGATGGTTCTGTACAACTAGTTAATTTCCTCCAGGTCCAAGCAAGTGGGTTCTACAAAACTTTCTCCTTTTGATGGATCTAATGGCACAATGACTCTGTATTATCCTTACTTAAATTCCATCTTCCTCATATTTAAATTGATTATGTCCTGATTGTCAAACTCCCAATCCAGTCCAAGAAATGTTGGATAAGGTGTTGTGCCATCCACTATTTCTATTACCTCGAAGTCTGCCTTGGTGCGCACTCCATCTAGATCTATTGTCACACC
Source organism: Picea engelmannii (assembly GCA_009831015.1). Lineage (NCBI taxonomy): Eukaryota > Viridiplantae > Streptophyta > Pinopsida > Pinales > Pinaceae > Picea > Picea engelmannii. The sequence continues at coordinate 31,165 of ML782750.1, read as the reverse complement.
CTTTAACCTTCCAATTGGTAGAACTTTGTGTTGATTTTCTAGTTTCAGTTGAACAGGTGAATATCCTAATGTGGGATATCCCATAAATTTCCATGTCCTCTTGGGTAACACATTTAGCTCATAGCCTAAATCCAGTATGATGTCCCCCATATTGAAATCTCCAATGTTAGCATTTAATATGAATTCCCTGCTTGTCCGCCTTCTTGTATGCAGGTGACTGACCATTTTCTATTCTAATTTCCCCTCTACCTCTAAGTTACATCTTTCTAGCATATTTTGAAATTTTTTAATAGATGATTGGTCATTTAATAACTTAACATGGGATTGCAGAAAAGACTTTATGGTACTTAATTGTCCTAGAGTTTGCGCTTCATTAGTCTGATCCAGTAATGAAGGCATATCATACATTGGTACATCCTAAGTATGTTGCACAGTTGATGTAGATGAAATGTCTGGCTTCAAGGATTCTTGTCTGGATTGCTGGAATATCACCTTTCCGTTCTACGCATCAAACAACTTTTGTGGTTTAGCATTCTTCTTCACCCATTGGTGTTGTGATGGATTTTGTCTTACTGCATTAGTTCTTGTCTTAGTTCCTCTGTGCGTAACTATGCTGATATTTCTTCCATAATCCCTTGCTTCTGCATAAATCCACTGAACATTTTGATTGTTCTGATTTATATTTTCCTAGATCTTCTCCAATAGTGTTAGATAGTCTTCTGTATCATTATCTGATGCATGACAATACATACAGGTCGCAGATAGAAGTGGACATTCTCTTGCATAGTGTCCTGGTTGTTGAAAATTTTGACATACCACCAGTCCTCTGCCTCTTTTGAATCCTGCTCTACCTCATCCTCCACCTCCATCGCTAGCTCGATCTCCTTGTGTTGCGTTGTACTGGGGATCCTGGTTGTATTTTACGAGGTTATGTTGTGGATGTGCGGTACTGTACTGCGGTTGTGCAGTGTTATATTGTTGTGGTGCAATGTTGTATGGGGATGGTACTTGGTTAAATTGTGGTGCATATTTCCTTGTCATCATCTCTTCCTACACCCTATAGGTTTCTGATGTTCGTTCCCTTATCAACTCCATTGTCCTACAATCTTTGTCATCATGGCCTATTGACTTGCAAAAATTGCAATATGAACTCTTAGGCATTGTCTAGTATTTCTGCATCATTGGACAATGATATGGATCATGCTCCTGTGTCTTACAGATCTCACACCATAGTCCTCCTGATGGAAAATAGTTTGGCAGTCCCATTTCCATGTACTGCACGAATGTTGGGAATTCATTCTTGTGGTGTCCTTATGTCCTGCATGTGATACACCAAACAAAATTTCTTTTGTCCTTACCCCTATTCTGGTTTAGTTGAAATGTTAAGTTCTTCAGATCCTCCTTTAGATCCTCTATGGATGGATCTGTCTTCTGATATTGATTCTCTTCTAGTTGTAGGGTTTCCTACAGGGCCTCTTCCTTAGTTTGAAACTTCTGTTGTCTCAAAGGGTACTTCAAGTGTGGTATTAGGGAATTGACAAACACATGCCTATGTTGCATTTATGTCATGACATATTTTATCTTTCCCTTGAATTATTTGAATCTCTGGTCAATATCCCACACAAATAATCCTGGTTTATGTCTGATCTCTATCATGTCATTCATGTATTGATCCTCTGAGCTAGGATTCTGGAATTCATTTATCAATAGCTTCTTGATATCCACAATCGTTCTGGTTGTCCCTGGTGGACTGTTTGCAACTAAGATCATGTACCAATCGAGTGTGTGATCTCTTAGCATGATGGATAACTTCACAAGTTTAGTGTCTTCATCTGTGATCTATTTTTCTTCCCAAATCTTTTCACAAATGAACAAGTGCTTCTCAAGGTCCTCTAATGCCTCTCCCTTGAATTATGGTAATATGATGGTGGGATCATGTCTTTCCATCCTGAATGCTAAACTAATACCTCCGCGTGGTGTAGATATTTGGCTACCACTTCCTAAATTGGCTCCTTTAGTTTTTTCTCCTTGACTAGATGTACTTCATGTTGTCTTCCTTCTGAAATTTGGTTGTCTAAATGGTGGTTTTCTTATTGGTGTATTAGTCGCACATGGGTTTATGGGTTCCACACTGACACCGATATGGATAGGAGTGTTGCCTTATGTTCTTTTTCTTGAACCTCTTGTCTTCCTTTCATATGTTGTGTGCAGGATTTCCTCAATCTTACCCACAGCCCAGAGATCCTCTACTTATTCTTCATCACTTTACAAGCCTTCCCTCGTGGCTATGGCTCTCTTCTTGTTGTTCATCTTATATTGGTAGGGTACTCCATTGCACCTTATTTGAGAAGTTTCCATGATTTTCTTGATATGGTATTCCTCCATCATGATTGGATCCAAGTCCTTCTCTTTATTTCCTCTATCCATTTATTCATCTCTTACCAATGCTTCCCCTCCCCCCCCATGCATGCAGGGATGTTTAGTTGTCTGAGGCCATTGTCATTACACCCTTGTTATATAGTAATATCTTAATGGAAGTATACAACAATCTGATATATGTACCTTGATATCCCTTAAGGAAATATTTATTTTCTACGCTGTAAGATTTCATAGTATCTACTACAAATTCTGTGATAAATCCCGCAAAAATGTTGTCTAACCAGAAATCTACTGCGCACGTAAATTTATTGTCAACTTGTTGTAAGTGCGTGATCTCCATAGGATTCCACTCTAGTTGTTTGATCCTATTTTTAGGGTGGTTGTCTTTAAAACTCAATATACACTCCTGCAACACATGCGGGAAATAAAAGAAAAATACTTCATGTAATTCGTTGAATATGTACTTGTCCATGTATTTGCACGGTGTTAACTTTGGGTTTCTGTTATCTTTTTGTGCAAACTCTAGATCCTTTGTTTTCAACCATATCTCAATCTTTGCCTTTGTTGGGTTCCATGGTCTCAACATCTTATTTTATATTCTCATTCTTTTAACTTTTTTTTCTCCAAATATGATATTCTTTTTACGCTTCTTCAGTAGATCTAATCACTCAATCCCATTTGGTTCCAACCAAAAACAAAACCATTTTTTGGCTTAAACTACTTTATCTATTATGATATTACTTTAATATCATAATTTGACCCAGGTTCATATTTAACAAGATTCCAACAAAATCCCTCTAAAACTATCGACCCTCCTGGTAAACTAGAAGGTAGTGCAGTACACAGGGTGCATTGCGTAGTCTCACCCGGGATAGTTCTATGGGTGGTTGCAATAATCAGACACTTGTAGCCTGGGAATAAGTGGGGATATCTAATTTTACCTTGTGATATTCATTTATTTAGTCTAACATATTAATTACTCAGTCACTCTTACTCATGCATGTGAAATATCAGATATAACTAGTTCCTTCATTCATTTATCTAGCATTTAATCATTAACAACAATGGAGATGCATAGCATTAAATCAAATAACACAAGTTATACTGTGGTTCACCCCCTCCTAGGATATGTCCACAAATATTTGGCTCTCCAACTCTTTTATTATGTCTCAACAATATATAGTGTTGTGCACGTTTACAGTCTTGGATCTTACAATATCAACAAGCTTCTCAATCCCCGCGGGGATGACTAGATCGCACTAGGATCCTCATCCTATGATCTAACCCTCGGGATCGAGTTTCTTGACTCTTCTCTATCTCTCGAGCTTACAAAAATGTTGAAGTTCTAGCCTTTCTCATTGTTCTCTCTATCTCCCTCTCTCTCATCTCCTAGGTACTACTTATACATACTCTTGGCTTATCAACCATTACAATATCATGCAAAAACCCTAACCCTAATGTAGTTAGGTCTCCCTTGCATGCATGCCTCACATTCTTCCTTTTCATTTGTTGTTTTTCCTCAATTGTATTTTCTTTCCACTTCATTCTTTTCTCTCCAAAAATTGCCTTTTCCCAAAAATGGGCCTTCGCCCAACAATATTTCATGCTTGATGTGAATGTGAGTGCACGAGCTTTAGATTAGTCAATATTTTTTGGATTTAATCTTAAAACTCGTAAATTCAACTTTATGTCAGTAACACACATCTATGAGGGTTTGAGTAACCTCATCCAATTCAATGACTCTAATTTTTGTTTGGGTGAATCCCATATTTTATTTCACACTGTTGATTTCCTTTAAGTTTAATCATTAGTTAGCATTTGAATTAATTTTATAACCATCAACTAGTAGTGAATATGGGACAGATCCTTGACATGTGCATGCGTAGACCTTTGATCTAGAAATGACCACATGCATAGCTATGGTATTTTGTTCATGCATAGTATTAGTTGTATGGACATAGTGAATTTTTTTTAGGTTTCCTTTCCGCATTCCGACACGTGGTTTTTTGGAATTAGTTGCTAGAATGGGCTAGAATAGGATTTGATCCTGCATTTCATGTGCTTGTATCTCTAAGTTTACGAACTCATAGTTGATAATTTAATGTCTATAAACTATTGCATATAATTTACCCAACATTTTTGGCAACATTGACGAGGAGGTGCTAAGGGATTAGAGCATAGGTAGGTTGGTTTTAAATTACACATATTTGGGTAGGATAAATAGTCATATGAGAGGTAAGAACCTGCATGGCCACTATTGTGATTTTCTCCAAAACCTTGACGGTTCCTTTTTTGCAAGTGTGATTTCTTTATGCAAGTGTGGTGTGCTTCAATTCTGCAAGAAGTTTTAATTCATTCACTTTAAAGTTAAGATTTCAATTAGTTTTGGGTGTTGTAAGAACCCCCCTCATATAATAACCCTTGCTCAAGATGAGACCTATTGTTTGGAAAAAGAAGGATGTTTAATAGTTTGTTGAACAAAAGAGAAAATGTTAGTCCAAGAGCTTTCTCAAATCCTAGTAGCATCCGGTGTCTTTTCCTCTCAGGAAGAACAAATCGTGACCGCATTCAAGAATTTATCTTTCTCCCACGAAGTGATAGAAGAACAAAAAATCCATGAACCACATTCACAAGAAGATATGGAAGCTCCCCTTGATAATCCTTGTCAATTTACAGTGGAAATTAGAAAACCATGGACTACATCGGATGGAGAACAAACAGTAGAACCTGAGACTGAGGAATTTCCACCATGTCCCTCCTCAAATCCTTTATACATTCAAGAAGTTGATCAAGAAGATTTTTATGGAATGAAAGAGGAGGACATAAAGAGTGGTATAAATGAAGAATTGAACTAAGGACATCATGACTATATCGAACGTTGGTTCGAGATGACTATTAGATTGAAGCACCACTTTCTTCTTCAACAACTATTCACATCATATCATTCAAAACAACTGGTTCCAAGTACTTATTAAAGCATGTTGTTCAAACTTTAATGTGAGTATATTTATAATATTGTTACGCACATGGATTCATTGGAAGTATTCATATACTTGAAAAAAGGTTATTTTCTTAGGTAAGGTAGGATAGTAAACAAGTAAATAAATGTTGAATGTAGTTGTAAGTTTGGTGCAACATCATTTTTATTTCTTTTTTTGAAACAATCGGGATGAGAAACTAATCTTACGAGATTTTTTATACCCCAATAATTTTCAATATGTTTTCAACAAATACTGAGATCCTTTTCTAAATAAACTAGGCTATGATGATTTGTTGGAATTTTGTAGGCATTCTCTTTTCCGCTGGATTAGGAGAACATCTTCATGACTTATTTAGGGAAGTAATTTCATTTCTTTTAGTTCTGTTGTTTTGTCAAAATTGTCTTCTATTTTGATATTTTATTACCTAATACTATTTTGGAACAATTGAATTTCTTTTTCTATTACTTCCCTAAGCCTTTCTTTTCTTGTTTTAAGGACTGTTCTCTGACTTTTATTAATATCTCTACTATTTTTTTGAACTATTTTCCTTGTTGAAATTTACAGTTTAGGTAATTATTAATAGGGAAAAATTGAAAATAAAAGAGTTAAAATATCAAATCAATCATTTTCAGTTCTTTTAGATATTTCTTCTCCCTTCTTTATACAAAATTCCATACCATTTATTACAACAATAACTTATAGCCCCATTTTTTTATATTATGGGATTACATAAAGTTAAAAGTCCATATTATGAGGCCCATAGGAAGCTAGTACAACCTGATCTAATTTCAAAGTTGGTCAGTAGAGCATCCTTATTACAGAGTAGCAAGAGATTGCATGAAGTTTCAACCCATGGGAACACTACCATAATTCTATGTGAAGAAGATGACCTTAGGGACTAGAGGCACTTTAGGTTGTTCTCCAATGGCTTCATCCACCACATATTAAAGGGATCGACCATATATATGATTGACTAAACTCATTAAGTATCCTTTACATAGGGACAACCTATAGGAAGGTAATATTTCTACCCTCGAACTTGTACCATCTCGTTCCTTTAAGGGGATTTTCAGAGCAACTCCCCCATCCACCCAATACATATATATACACATATCATAAATTTCAAGAGTGGAATTCATGGGACCAGATCCTATGATAGAAAATGGTTGCAAGAGGACCCCATCGAGGCTATAGATGTCTAGTAGTAGAGGGTCCCAACCTATGGTACTAATAGGTAAACCAATCAAGGCTATGGACACTCATGGGAAATGGGGAATTCTCCCTAGAGAGGGTAATATAAAATTCAATACTCATAGGTGTCATCCCATGCCTGTAGAGGGATTTTTTATGATTTCTCCCCCATCTCTAATTATATTTGTTATGCAAATTGTAAAAAGGAAGTAATGGGACAAGAGTTCTTAGAGTAAAATGGGTTTAAAAGGTTACCTCGTCGAGGCTATAGAAGCATATCGACAATGAGTTTGGAAATGTGACCCTTATATTGACTAAACATAATCCATTTTGTCCCTATGGACATGATCCAGATTATTTTGAGAATGACATGAAGACAAAAATATAGAAAAGATATAACAAGGAAATACACAGAGATATTGCAAGAAGCACAAAAATATAGTGAAACCCAACTTCTCTTAATGAATAAGAGATAAAAACATTGTAGAACACAGACTAGTAGAAGGGGGTAGATTATCTCTGAAAATAAAGAGATGTTGGCTATGCTTCATTTGCAACAAGCTTTACATCACACTCCATTGCATGCTTAAAGGGAATCCTTCACCTCAATTGTATATGAGAGAGTGAGAGGAGAAAAATTCCCATGATGCATATGGGATAAATTAATATAAGTTTATAAATTATCGTAGGCATGCAAAACACTAGGACTTCCTAAGAGATCACCCATCCTAGTACTACTTTAGCATGAGCACACTTAATTGCAGAGTTCTAATGGGATCCGTTGAATTAATGTTATGTTGTAGGAATGTACATAATACCATTAGGAAATCATTACATGATTCCTATAAGTAACAAATGAAGATGGAATTACATTCCATTCCCCATCAAAAGGGTGAATATCATGGTTTATAAAAACAATAGTCTTGGAATTTTGATTTAGTGGAAAAGGTGGATGGTCATCGACATCCACCTGGATAATCCCCCCCCCCTAGGAAGCTGGTCTTCATTGTGTTAAGTTCCCTCATGAGATGGGGAAAATTTTGCTAAATATGAACCTTGGTGAGTCGCTCACCTTGTTGAAGTAGATGTATTGCTTGTACTTTATCTGTGGAAGGATGTCATGAAACTCTTTGAGGTGTTGGATCCGTTCAATAGAACTAGCTGCAGGATCTGCCTTGGTCTGAGTGTGGGAGGACTCTGTCGGTGAATATGTAGAAATAAGAGCTATATCAATGGGAAATAATGGTTGGAACCCAAAGAACACCTGAAAAGGGTTGTGTCCAATAGAGCTATGTTGAACATATGGGAAAATCTCATTCTCTTTTTGATCCTCTACAATCTTGTCAAATTGCTTCTGTTGGATAGAAACGTCTTGGGTCGAGGCCTTAGTAGTCACAATGACCTTCTGTTCACCATATGAATGGATCATGAAGAGGGAAAAATTTGCGGTCTGAGAGATTACTTTGTGACATTGTTTTTCCAAGATCAATGAAGTGGTAGTAGTCAGAGCTACCTCTGGTACCCTATAGAGTTGACCTCCCAGAGTAACAATGACACTGCAGGTTCAAGACTCATAGATATCATGAAGTTTCCCTATATATGGCTGTACTAAAGCAACATCAAAAATTTCAAGTGGGGAAACATCACACACTACCTCATCCTTGAAGGTCTTGATGCCATAGGAAAAGTGACACTGTTGGCTGACACAGATGTATCGTCTCTGACTCAACCATCTGATTGTGTATGGTTGGGGGTGTGGCATCGTTGGAAGCTTCAATCTCTTGACAACCTTGACCGATATCAAGTTCTTATGACTCCCTCTATCAACAATGAAATGGAGTGGGGTCCCCATTACCCACTTCTGTGAGTGGAAGAGATGCTCCCCCTCCTCAATCTAATTTGGTTCTTTTGGTTTTATTGTTGTGGCCATGATGGTAGTAGTGGGTTCTGCATCAATGATTCATTTCCCTTTATTGTGCTATGAATAAAAGTCTGAGTCAGGTTATGATTCTTTTTCTTCGAGCTCGACCACTATTGACTATTTTGAGTGACATTCATCGGTGTTGTGCCAGGGGATTTGTGGAACTCACACCAGTTTTTGGTGTCTTTCTTAAAATTCATGTTACCCTTCTTTTCTTTTGTATTGGAATGTCTCTCTTGAGGTTGTCCTTCCTTGTTGATATGTCCTTCTTTATGTGAGTTAGGTTTTCCTTTTCCATGCTTATGTTGTGGCGTATTTTCAAACATTAACTCCTGCTTACTTTATTGCTTGAATTTTTGCTCAATTTTGACTACATATCGATAACCATCTCCCTGTGAGGAGATGTCCAAGAAATCCATGTTTGTTTGGATGTACCTGTGTAGACCACTACGGTACTTCAAGACCAAGTGTCACTTGGAGTCTTTGATACCCATCTTTAAGTACAAGGTATGAAAAATGTTAGTGTACTATGACACTGTCTGCTCTCTTTTCTGACGCAAAGTTGTCCATTTCATGTAATGGTCATCATAGTTTTTGATAAGGTAGAACTCCTTCTTTAGGGAATCTACAAAGGCTTCCCAAGTGGGTTCTCTTCTGAATGGTGTAGATTCACTCATGGTGTACCTCTCCCAATAACCTTCCCACCAAGATATTACATGGGGAAGGTATTTAAGGAGTGCGAAGGTGTTATTTTCACTATTTGAATTTTTTTGGATAGAGTAATAACCTTCTAGATGATTCAACCATTTTTATAGAGCATCTACATCTATATGGCCTTCAAATAAGGGGATATAAAAATTGACTTGTACCTTGAAGGGTGTCACACCTCTGGAATGGATGCTTTTCTAAGATGCCTCAGCCACCACCATCTGAAGGATCTGAGCGAAGTTGTCCATCATCTCATTCCTTTGTCACATGAGGGCTTCCTCGAGCAACAGTTTAAAAGGATATCATTCTCCATCGTATCTCATTTATTCTTCCATGGGAGGTCATCGTTATTGATGGGGACAGTCTTGCAAGGGATCAACTACTTCGAGTCCCAACTCTTTGTACACTGACCTCATTGGGGACATGCACAAAGAAAAAAATAAAGAGTAGACTGTTGGATTACTGAGAGGGGGGTGAATCAGTAATAGAGAAATCTAATATTTTTTAACCATATAATGCAAGTGTTATATCAATGTAGCATTATCATCCAATATTTGCAGAGTAAATAAACAATGAAAAAATGAAAAATCATACACATACATAGGTAACCAATGTTTTTACGTGGAAACCCAAAGCGTGATAAAACCACAAAATGATTTTTCTTATATGTCTTGAAGAATTACATTCATTGGAAGCACCAAATTACTTTGTTTTCCAGCTGCAATTGGAAGTAGGCTCCAACCCCCTAGTTTCTCAGGCTACAACCTGAGGGAAGCTCCAACTCCCCAATTCTCTGACTACAAACAGAAGGAGGCTACAACCCCCTATGTTCTCTGGCTATAACCGGAAGGTGTCTACAACCACCTGTCCTTGCCCTGTCCAACCACCCTGACGTATAAGTAGAATGATGGAACCACTGTCAGACTATCACTGTGAGATATACTGTTGTAAACCTGTACCAATCAACCTGCACCAAACAACTTGTACCAATAACCTGAACCATGAATCAACAATGCATCAACCTATACCTCAACCTATACCATAAACAAGTTCATCAACCTATACCATCAACCTCACCCAAAATCCCTCATTAATTTCATCATCCAAATCTGATTTGTAACTCTGTAATAGACCTGGTGTATATGATCACATACTCGGAAAAATTCCTTATATTTAACAACAAGAGACTACCATTTTAATCAAACTTTACTTTAGTCTCACATGACTAGTTTTGGATTAGTCAACAACCCTAACTTCAAATAATCATAACACTACTACATATGGGCAGATTATTCCACGAAAATTTTCCACGCTTCCACTAGTTTCATCTTTTTTTTAGACAGGGCGAGATTTTTGTCGATATTGCCATGCAAGTTCGTCGCAATATCCACAAAAATATTTTTTAAATATGGTTCGGATTTTCGTTTCTATAGTGACGAACTTTCATGGCAATATCGATGAATATTCATTGATAATTTAAATGCAAGTTAGGGATTCAACAACCCATACTTTGACTAGAATATATCATCCCATCACTATTGTGGTGGTGTATATAAGGAGACGTTGGGATTCCATGACATCATTATCACAACAATTTTATAGCTCACCACTTTGATGCTGACCAATCCTCCTAAGTGAAATGGAAAAAACTCAAAAAATGGAAAATTGTATCTCCATAAGTTTTTCACCATTCACAAAATTTTGGACCTTGCCATACTCTCATCAATAAAAATGTCCATGTGAGAACCTTGCTAGAAAAACAAAACCACATAAATAATGATTTTTTGAGAGGGGTTTTAATCTTCCAAAGCATAGACCGCCACAATTTAACCTCTTCCCCTTTCCCTTATAGAAACATTGTTGTCTATCTAAGATATCCCATGTATTTACCTCCCATAGCATGTTTTGACCTCACCAATTAATATTCTTAATTCTATAGTTTGATGAAACAAGAGGGCAACATATTCATGAAATCCTACCATACCCTTTTCTTGATCACCTACTAATCCTATATCATTTGAATATTTTCATCCGTCTTTCCACAGGATTGCATTGATGTGGTTATGACCATCTTCTAGGTAAAATATATTGTTCTACCTTAGAGTGTTCAATAACCATGTTAAAAATTTGTGCATACCTCCACTACCAATCAATAGATCTTCACCAACATTAAATCTCCTTCAATCTCCTATCTTCCTTGACAACCAAATACCAATAGGGGGAATGATAAGACTAATGCCTTCAAAATAATAGAATTATTGGTAAGTCTCTTGATTGGTATTCTAATCCAATCCTCCATTGCAAGTGGATCTACATACTTATAAAACATTACCTCTTTCCACAAACCTTCAATATAAATGAGTCTCCAAAGGTTTTCACTACTAGGGATTTTCTAAAGTAGTACATCTTCTTTAAAACCCACACCCCCACCTTCCTAAGATTAACTAGTCTACCCATCTAACTAGAGGCGTGCTTTCTTTTTGTTTGTTAAAAAACCAAAGAAAATTGAAGACCTTCATTTTAATTTTGTTTAAAATTCCTTTAGGAATGTATGCAAGTGAGTGCCAATAAACTAGGATGGCTTAAAAAATTTCTTTGATCACCATGGTCAACCTCCCTCCCATTAACAACCATCTTGTGAATCAAGAGGAGATCCACTTCTTGACATTGTTGTAAATCCAAATACAATATTTAAACCCATACTCATTATCTTTTAATTCAAACCCTAAATATTTGAATCCTTTGATGAAATCATTGAACACTAAAAGGGAATAATTACATGGATTGCATGTTCCTTCTCCTGCATTGTCTCATGAAAAGTGATGGATGAATTTTGAGTGTTAATTTACAACCTTGAGGATTTCATAAATCTCCAAAACCAATTGTATAATCCATTCATCACTAAGGGATCCATTACCAAACAATAGTACATCATCTACAAATGACAAGTGAGTTAGAAAGAGATTTCATCCAACCATAACTCCTTTTAAAACCCCATGGTTTCTTTCATGAATCAAATTCCTACCGAGACCTTTTTAT
>ML782749.1:958918-980882 GCA_009831015.1 Picea engelmannii | reverse complement strand
TCAAAGAGGCTTATTATCTAAAATTCTCTCTTTTTCAAGGCGTTGAGTACTTATTTTGAGGTTTTTCTATGCTATATTGATATTTGGTTCTTAACAATTATCCCTTCCTTTATATTTCAAATATGTAGCGTCCCTTGGAAGTCATTACTTCCATTGAAAAATAACTATTGATTATTTCTCATATATTGTGCATGGTGTATTGTGGTGTATTATGGTGTATTGGTGTAACTCTTCTACTATTGTTCATTATTCATTGGACATAATTGAATATACAATCTGGTTGAAGTATAAGTTGATTTTTTTTTTTAAATTGTACTTGATACTGAGTCACCCCCCTCTTAGTATCAACAAGAACTCCCAAAGGCCCTAAGGAGGGATTTTATATTGACTTTCGGTCGAGGTAGGACACGTGGAGAGTATATCTATCCTTCGCCAATTGTACAAGTTGGAAAAATTGTACTAGTCAAAATCCCTGGTAAGTAAGTTGTTTCTCAGAAAGAAATTGTATCTTTTGAGGATGAGTCATGGAAATTCATTGACTGAGGATCTAAAGACGTTTAATACCATTATAATCCAGTTATCGTTTGTGGATATTAAAATCACTGAGAATGATAAATATATTATCCTATTATGTTCTTTTGTAGACTCCAGGGATAGCTTAGTCATGGCTATAGGGATTAATACAACCACATTAGCACTAAAATAAATGGTTTCATATCTATTTCCATAAGAAATGAGAAGGAAGAACATGGAAGGATTGACTAAATATGCTTTAGTGGTGAGAGGTTGACCGATTGACATAGATAAAGGAAAATTATCCAGTAGAAAGTCTAAGTCGAAGGGTAGATGTAAATCCCCTTGTTCATTGGAAAAGAAGGTGTTGGAAATGTGGTAAAGTTGGGTATTATGAAAGGGACTGCAATTCGAAGGTAATGGACGTCATCGTAGGATCTAACAAGAAGTTTTCAATTGAGAGAAATATGACTCTAGATAATAGAGGCAATGTGTACTGGTCGTGAACCAGTACATAGTCAGATTAAGATATTAGGTTGATCGGCTCAAGAGAATCCTACCATATGACACCACATAGAGAATGGTTCTACGAATATGAATGATATGAAGGAGGATATGTGTTCTTAGGGGAAAAATCGACAACTAAAATTGTCAGATGAGGAAAATTTTGAATGATACTGCAGGATGGGAGGAGTGGAACCCTTATAGGTGTGCTACACATTTTGGGTTTGGAAAGAAACCTTATATCTACGAGAAATATGAGTGATGCATAGGTACACACTCTATTTCAGAAGGATTTTTGCGATATGGTAAGAGGTGAGATGGTATTAATGAAAGGAGTTCAGATTGTAACCCAAGTAACTAGGAAGTGTCGAATCAAGTGGATGTAACAACATCATTGTGTCTGAAGTCGACTTGACTTTGAGTTGAATCCACTTGACTCAGGATGAGTCGATTCAAAATGACTCAACAAGTCATCATAAAGTTGACCTGACCATGCAATGGCACGAGAGGATGGGACACATTGGAGAAAAATGACTTCGAGGTATGCATAAAAATTGTATGGTCGAATACATTCCTACATGTAATTTAGAAGTTGAATTTTGTGAACATTGTATATATGGAAAACAAAGTTGGGTTAGGTTCACATATGGAGGGACAAGGGAATATTGGATTCTAGAGTTATTTCATAGTGATGACACTTTTTCAGTGTCGCCACTTGGTGGATCCCTGTATTATGTCTCCTTCATAGATGATTTTTCTAGGAAGACATGGATATATTTCTCGAGGAAGAAATAAGAGGTTTTTGAGAAATTCAAAGAGTTTAAATCTCTTTTGCAAAACTAGACATATAAGAAGACTAAGGTGTTGAGGACTGATAATGGCGGTGAATTATGTGAAAATGAATTTGATCAATTTTGCAACCAGTGTAGCATAGAACACAAAAATACCACACCATATACCCCAAAACAAAATGGAGTTGTTGAGAGAATGAGAAGAACATTAATGGAAAAGGAAAGGAGCATGTTCAATGGTGTTGGGATCGTAAAAGAATTATGGGTGGAGGCATTCGACATTGCAAAATATATATTGAATGTCTCCTTCATCGGCGCTAGTCGACACGACTCCACATGAGGTATGGTCCAGTAAGAAGACTCCAGTTTCACATCTCAAAGTATATGTTTTTTATGCATTTTTGCATGTTCCCAAGGAAAATATGAGAAAGCTAGACAAGAAGGCAGTCAAGTGTATTTTCATTGGATACAAATAAGGAATGAAAGTATATAAGCTATGGGATCCTGCATCAAGGAAAACAATGTACAATCGAGATTCTTTACTTAGGGAAGTTGGAAGTAAGTATGAGCCTGAAGAAATTTTTCGGACCGAGAATAATCCAAAGAAGATGTGGTTTAAACTGAGGAACAAATAATATGATTTATATTAGCCAACTGAATCAGTTGAAGAGGTGGAAAAACCAACCCCATTTGTGAGGAGGTCAGAATGAATGAGAAAAATAATCGAAAGGTATAGTTTGCCCAACTTTTGTTCTACATTTGTTTTAAATTCCACTGAGGATGAGCCCAAGTTAGTTGGGGAGGCAATTCACTCAGCAGAGGGAAAACTATGGAAGGACACCATGGTCAAAGAGATAGAATCCTTGTACAATAATGAGACATGGGACTTAGTCAAATTAACTATTGGGACAAATTATGTCGGTATAAAATGGGTATTCAAGAATAAGATGAACTCAATAGATCAAGACGATAAATTCAAATCTTGATTGGTAGCGAAAGGATGTTCCCAAGTCGAAGGAGTCGACTTCGGTGATATTTTTTCCTCTGCTGCAAATTAAAGTTCCATTAGAGTACAAATGTCTCTGGCTACAACATTTTATATGGAAATAGAACATATGGATGTATAGACAATGTTCCTAGATGGGGACCTGGAAGAGGAAATGTACATGAAAAAACCTGAAGGATTTTTAGTAAAGGGAAAGAAATATTTGGTGTGCAAACTGAAAATATACCTTCATGGTCTAAAGAAATCACCAAGGATGTGGTACCAAAATTTTGACACATACATCCTTAGTTTCAGTTTTGTAAGAGGCAAAGTTGATCACTACATATATTCCAAAGAAGAAGGTGGAAATTTCATATATGTATCATTGTATGTCGATGACATGTTGTTGATTGGAAACAACATGAACGAAATAAAGGAGGTGAAGAAGAAACTATCCTCCAAGTTCAACATGAAGGATATCGGTGCAACTAAATTCCTTCTTGGAATGGATATCAATAGAGAACGAGCATAAAGAAATCTTTGGTTGAACCAGAGAAAGTATATTCAAACAATCTTGAAAAGTTTCAACATGCAGGATTGCAAACCTGTGAAGTTTCCAATTCCCGTGGGAGAAAGGATAACTGTTGAACAATGTCGAAAGACATAGGAGGAAATAGAGGACATGGAATGTATTTCCTATGCAAGTATTGTTGGTAGTCTAATGTATGCAATGATCTTCCCTCTACTAGACATTTCCCATGCAGTGGAAGTGTTGAGATGATACATGTCAACACCTAGAAAGGAGCACTGGACAATTGTCAAGAGAGTATTTAGGTATTTTTGTGGCACAAACTATTATGCTATATTCTACCAAGGAAAACTTGGAGGTGAAAGTGAATTAAATGGACATGGATTTTTTGACGCTGACTAGGTTGGAGATATGGATTGACGGAGTTTGACCAGTGGATATGTGTTGAAAATGTTTGTTGGATAAATCAACTGGATGAGTAAGTGACAAGTGGTCATAGCCCTGTAAAAAACATAATCTGAATACATGAAGTCGCTCATGGAAGTAAATAAGAAGTATGGCTGCAAAGGCTATGTTCAATAATTAGGTTTGAGAAAAGAGATATGAAGATAAGCTGCGATAGTCAAAGTGAAATATTTCTTGAAAAGAACCCTATTTATCATTATAAGGCTAAGCACATTGATGTACAATACCATTTCATGAGAGACATGGTGGAAATAAACAAGGTGATATTTGAGAATGTAGGCATGTTGGAAAACATAGAAAACTGCTTGACCAAGTATGTTAGTGTTGTGAATCTCCCTTAGAGTAGAGAGGCAATAGGAATTTGTGCCCTGGGTCTGCTATAGAGAGTTCACAGGTCTCCCAGTTTTAGGAAAAAAAACCACAGGTGGGAGAATTTTGGGTTGTTATATTCTTTGTACTGAAATTCTAGTCAAGGTGGATCGACCGACAGTCGAAATCAAAGGTCAAGGTGGATCGACTAGATAAAGAGGAAGTAGAAGGAATCGACAATAAGTCAAAGGTTGAGATGGTTTGACCAATTAAAGAAAAAGTCAAATATATCAACACCAAGTCGAAGTTCGAGGTGGCTCAATTGGGTAAATTCGAAGAGGTCAAATGACAAGAGGTTGACAGGTGGGCGTGTGGAAAATGATTGAAGACCGAATGAAGGATAACTGGCCCTCAATTGGTAATCCGACTTGGTAGTCGACTATAATAGAATCCAAATATTTGTGGGATTTGTAACCAATTATCTGCATGGATATGCAACCATTTTTGGGTGCATTTTCTTTAGGGTTTTTCCTTCTGTAAAGCCTATAAATAAGGTGTGTTTTAATTATATTAAATTTGATCAATGAATCAATAATCATAGTGGTTGTTGGTCATGTAGATGTAAGTTGAATTGGCTACAGGTTTTTTCATGTGTAAATTAAAAGGGTATGATGTCGATTGATTCTTAGGCGTGGACCAAGGTTAGACATGTAAGATTTTATTCTCAATGAATAAGACAATAAGAGAGTAGAATGATCAAGGAATGTTGGTTTTCCCGGTTTGGGTTTCCATGGTAAAATCTCTGTGTATTGTGTGTTTTATTTGTCACTTACTTTCTTTATTAAATATTTATTCCTCTCTTCTAATAGTTTTAGCGTGGAAGTGTTTCTCATTTCCTAAAATCAATCATCTAATGGTTGCAAGTGAACCTGATCAATGATAGAGGATCAATGTCACATCAAAAAAGTGTCTAGGAGTTGGTGTCACATCGGGGTGTAACAACAGTTTCAGGATGTTACATGTCAAAGAAAAAAATGTGTTACATGGTAAATAATGGAAAGGAAAACCACTCCCTTAGGCTCCCAATAGTGGTATTTCAATCACAACAAGATTGTACGCTACCCAACTCACCTCCTATCTGATTGTTCACGTAGCGCCACTTGGAGCCTTCATGCTAGTCCACCTATATACCAAGGAAGTGGGGAAAGGCTCGACTCATCAACTACATATATTTCTATCCTATCATAGGTTTCCACCTATGGTAATAATGCCCACCATTGTTCTTGATCTCCATGTTATATTCAACCATACATATGTCGAACCTGGGAAGACATTTCAATGCCTACATGGACCAATCCCAATATTCCATGCATCCACATATGTATGCTGACGTTAGCATGAGTTCATCCAAATTTCACTCATTTTCCTCAAATTTTAAAGGCTCCAAACCATAGGGGAAAATACTCATGCATGGAAACAAAGGCATGAGGAAAATGTTTCAGGTGAGTGGGAAGATCCGATGATATCATGCCAAATATGTTGGAAATGATGTGATGTAACAGGATATCTAGCATCATGTCTTACATCCCTCACCCCTCATCATGCCCCTTCCTGCATCCATCAAAGGCTAATAATAATTTTCCTCAACGTGATCATTCACTCATGTCCTAGATCTTAACACATTGGAATAAGCATGAATAATCATGTAACTCCCTCACCTATCTCACAAGACACATGTCACGTTTCTATAAGAAAGAGCAAGGAGACCGTGGCTAAATAATTCTACAAATAATCTAGTTTCTGTTGATACAACTATCCTAATGCCCAATATAGTGGATGATGATCCAGATGTGTGAAATTATTTCACAAGAGTATATCATCAACCATATTGGTTATATATGTGGGAAAAAAAATTTCTATTCATTTCTATAGGAAAAATATCCTTCTCAGGTATCATTAGCACAACTGGGAAACCATAAGGAAATTCAATATTCTACCCTAATGTGCATTTGTATCAATTGAACGGCCTGAGGAAATATCTCGATATAGGATATTTCAAGCCCCAGTCATTGACACCTTGCACTAGCAGGAGGAGTGGTCCAATTAGAACGTGCAAGTAGGCCTTTCAACCAATCAACAATCGAAATCATTCCATGGTTGAAAGGGCCCACCGCAACAACATAAGACCTTAGAGAGCCACCTAAAGTGACTCATATTAAGGCTCAAAAAAATGAAAGGAACACACAACATCAAGCAAAAGTGTGTCAAATTTGGGGGTAAAAATCTATTTTTACCCTCTTAAAACGAATAAAAAATTGTTGAGAAGATGAAATTCATTAAGATTTCATGTGCGATATCAGGATTCTGACAAGATAGAATTGATTTTCAAGAAGAAGTATTAGTTTGAGAAAGTAGTTTTTAGTTAAATCAAAGAGGATATGAATCGACATAATAAACACATTTGTATGGTCGACATTTTTGAGAATTTAAGAGTATCTTATACCCAATATGTCTGATAAGATACCCCCTCAGAAACATACCAATTTTTAGGACTGCATGTTGCAAGAGATTCATCCCTTGTGTTATTCTTTAGTCTGTGCTTTTTTTTTTGTATGTTCTCTTGTAAAATACATCCCTCTCATTTCATGGATTCTTGTATCAAATCCCGTTAATACATCTCGAGCAACAAGTTTCGTAAGATGTACAATGTTACTGTGTGTTGTTTAGTTTATGATGTTGAAGTGATTTCTTATGAATGTATGACCACTTCGTGTCATTTTTTCATGTGTTTAATGACGTGTAGAGGCTACCTCCATGGATTTAAGTATATGAAAATGTTCATTGTTTGATGCATATTTTAATAATCTGATATATTTTTTAAAACTGTTGAATTCTTAATTGCTCAGCACGTTGTTATGTCCATAGGTTGTGAGATTCACCTTAAAGTTGGCTCACATGTCTATCTTGTATTTATTCCAAATCCTACCCCTTATCTAATTTAAATCAAACTGTATAAATCACTCGTCGACACAAGAATATTCATGTTAAATTTCTTGGATTTGGTTCTGTTATGGTTTGAGGGTCGATATTTTTATAGAGAGAGAGAAAAACTTACCCAAAAATTTTCATACTTTCTATTGTAAATCAACATGGTTTTAAGATCCATTCTAGGTATTATCCCTTGGGGTGCCTCGACATAGTTACATTACATCATGGAACATATCGAGGGATAAAATCCAAAATGGTGTCGTTGCTGGGGAATAAAATTTGAATTTATTTTTCCCCAAGGATAAGACATTGCAGATCTTGCACTCGGAGGTGAATGGGTTTCAAACGCTTGGATGCTAAATTATTTCACCTGGAAAATCCACAAGAATAATATCTGGCATCTAATAGAATATATACCAAAAGCAATCCATATACTGAACATACTCTAGTATACTTAGACCCCGAGAGACTCATGACCTAGAGAAATCTCAGAGGACATCAAATATCCTTGCCTCTAGGTAACCCTAATTTGGGAGATTCTCATTCGATTTTTCATGTAGGTAGTGAATATTTAGAGCTTGTTGATATATGTTTTGATTCTATTTTTTTTTCTAAGATACTTCCTGAACCCTTAATATATATATGAAATTTTCCTCTAAGATTAAGTCAAAAAGTGAGCTCTTCCTTCAAAACCATTTTGAAAAACCCTATTAACCCTCTATTTGTTGAAGCCTAGAAAATTATATTCAAAAACCTCATGGTTAATATAGGAGGAGGAAGAGCTAGGGAAAATCAACCTACCCCACCACCTTTAAACCCTTAGATCATGGCCTGATTTGTCCCTTTCAATCTACCTGGTCATGTCCATGACCTACCTAAAACTTACAAGAAGCTATTACTTAAATAAAATGGTGAACCAACCCTTTCTCATTAAGAACACCTAGTAGCCTTCCAGGATTTCATTGATAAGTTGTTTGTGGAGCATGACGATGTATTCATTAGGTTGTTTTTTCAAACCCTAGAGGGATATGTTCGTAAATTGCTCATAGAACTCCCCACAAGATCTATTGACAGTTGGAAGGCTCTTGAATCTACATTCATGAAGTAGCGGGGGGAGAAGAGGGACAACTTGTATTACCTAACATAATTTGGATCCATAAAGAAGAAACCAAACAAGTCTATTGTCAACTTTAAACAAAAGTTTAACAAGATTTACAAAATATTCCAAGAGAAATAAAGCCTTTGCAAGAAGCAAGTAAGGTTACATATGTTGGGGATTTTGATGCATATTTTTCCATGGAATTAAGAGAAATAAGAGCCCCCAACTTTATAATAATGTAGAATGATGCAATAGACATTTGTGGAAATATGATTGCATCAGGAAAAATCAATCAAAAGTCTTATCAAGTAGACAAGAAGTAGATTAGAGAAGACTATGATCCTCTAAACATGGTGAAATATGCTCACAAGGATTGAATGGATGAAATGCATATACTCATAAGAAATATGATGAACATGATTTCTAGATTTGAAATGGAGAATGGATATTCTAATAAAGTCCCTCAAGAAGGAGGGGAGAGAAATCCTATCTAGTTTAGGAGGCCTTTTAATCCTCAACTCATGATGATAGAAAGAAGAAATGATGAGCGACACATTCAACCTATTGTTTTAACTAATGATCATAATAACATGACATAAGAATAAATATATGAACGATACCTTGACAATCTAGAGGACATACACATGTTGCACGAGGAAAATAATATGATGCACCTAACTCGGTATTATTATGAGTACTCTATCAGCAATAAAAAGAAAACCCCCAAATGAATCCAATGAAGTACTGATTTTTTATCAGTACAGGATGTTTGTTGATGCATTGCAAGACGGAATGCACAGGAAGTATGATCTCATACCTGGAAAGAGATATGCTAACTAGGATATCTAGGCACAACCTAAGAAGATTAGCCCGAGTCTTTCTATGGATAAAGTCAAAGAACTAAAAAATACTATAAAGTCTAAGGAATTTGGTGAAACTTCAAAGACATAAAAAGAGGTAAAGGAGACCGAGGAATCAGTTTCACCCTTCAATTTTGAAAAAGAGAGACACCTATTCAATGTTGGGTTTTTAAGGGAGATCATAAGTATAGAGATTGTCCGCACAGAAGTGAAAACTTGAGAGTTGTTCACAATGTACAACAAGTTGAAACATTGGAGGACATGGGAAGTAATGTACCCAGGATCTATGCAGCACTAGACAACAAGCAAGCTAAATTTTAGTCACACATGATTGAAGTGGAAGGTATGATCAACAACCAAACCATTGCAATTTTAATTGATTCAGGATCTAGTCATAGTTATATAGATTCTAAGATGGTGGAAATATTTCATTTTCCAAGGAAAAAACATGGAAAATCTTGTTTGGTGCAGCTGCCAACTAGAGCCAAAAGAAAAGTTAATGAGATGGTTAATTCATGTCCTATGGACATGAATGGAATGAGCACCATGGAATATTTGAACATCTTTCCATTAGGTTCCTATGAATATCTAATTGGTATGGATTGGTTGGACCAACACCATGCTATATTAGACTATTATAAAAAATAATTTACTTGATGGGATGAGGAACAAAACCTAAGGACAATGTAGGGAATTCCCAAGGTAGTAACCGTCAGATAAATTTCATCCTTGCAGCTGAAGAAATGTTACAGAAAAGGTTGTCAAATATTTGTAGCTCATAAGGAAGAAGCACCTAAGGATAAGGTGTCAAATATTGAATATTATGTAGTCCTAAAAGAGTTAGAGGATGTATTTAAAGAAACACTAGGATTACCCCCTAAAAGAGATATTTATTTCTCTATAAATATGATGCCTGGAGAAACTCTAGTATCCAAGACCCCTTACAGGATGAGTACACCATAATAAAAGGAGTTGCAAATGCAACTTGAAGATATTCCGAAGAAGGGGTATATACGCCCAAGTGTGTCACCTTAGGGTGCTCCAGTATTATTTGTGAAGAAGAAGGATGAAACATTGAGACTTTGTATTGACTTCAGGAAATTGAACAAAGTAATGGTAAAGAATAAGTATCCTTTTTCAAGGATCGATGACCTCTTTGATCAATTGAAGAATCCAAAAATATTCTCCAATATTGATCTCAGGTAAGGTTATCACCAGGTAAGAATTAAAAATGAATACATCAACAATACTACTTTTAGAACGCGGTATGGTCATTATGAGTTCACAGTGGTGCCATTCGGGTTATCAAATGCACCAATTGTCTTCATGTGTTTAATGAATGATGTTTTCAGAGAATATTTAGATAAGTTTGTCATTTTATTTTTTGATGACATTCTTATATATTCCAAGTCATAAGGAGAGCATGACAAAAACTTGAAGATGATATTACAAGTATTAAGGGAGCATTAGTTGTATGCCAAATTGAGAAAGTGCTCATTTTATCAAAACCAAATTCATTATTTGGGGCATATCATATCTGAGAAAGGGATAGCATTAGACCCTAAAAATATTGATGCCATTAGAGGATGGTCATCACCTAAGAATGTGAAAAAATCCATACCCTTCATGGGTCTTGCAGGCTACTATAGAAGATTTATTGCAGGATTCTCAAAGATTGCACACCTGATTACTTCCTTGCAAAAGAAGGGAGTGAAGTTTTAGTGGACATTGGAGTGTGAAAGGAGTTTCCAACACTTGAAGAAATTATTAACTAGTTCTCCAATACTAAGGATTGTTGATCCAAATGAAGACTTCATTGTATGCACAGATGGCTGTAAATAAGGACTAGGTGGAGCCCTCAGTCAAAATGGGTATATTATATGTTATGAATCAAGGAAGTTGAAGGAGAATGAAAGGAATTATGCCACTCATGATTTGGATTTGGCATTCATAGTGCAAGCCTTGAAGAAGTGGAGGGACTACCTCATGGGGAAAAGGTTTGAGTTGAGGACAGACCATAATGGTTTGAAATATTTATTTGATGAGGCAACTCTAAATGTCATGCAAAGTAGGTGGTTGGAATTTCTCAGTGCATATGAATTCGATATAAATCATATCAAAGGGAAAGAGAACAAGTTGGCCAATGCACTCAACAGAAGAGTGCATGAGTTTCATGCTAAAACCATTAGCATGTACCAATCCCATTTGAAAGACTGAATTTTAGAGGCTGCAAAATCAGATTTTCAATACATGGAATTAATGGAAAAATTATAGCAAGGTATGTTGCAGCAGAAAATTGAGGACTACAAGCTGGGAAATGATGAAATTATGATGTACAAAAGAAAAATTTATGTACCAAATTCCCAAGAATTGAAAAATCTAATATTGAGAGAAATGCATACTGTACCTTATGTTGGACACCCACAGTATCAGAAAACTATTGCAACTTCCAAGAGAAAATATTATTGGTGAGGCATGAAGAAAGAAGTTGTTGAGTACATTTCGAAATGTTTGGAGTGTCAAAAGGTCAAGGCTGAGCATACACACCCAGATGGGTTGTTCTATCCATTAACCATCCCTAAGTGGAAATGGGAAGTTGTAACAATGGACTTCATCACCAAATTTCCCAGAACAAACAAACAACATGATTCTATAATTGTAGTAGTGGACAAGATTACCAAAGATGCCCATTTCATTCCAGTGAAACTAACTCACAAAGCAACTAACGTTGTGGATATTTATATGAAGGAAATTGTTAGATTTCATGGTATACACAAGACAATTGTGTCTGATAGAGATCCAAAATTCACATTGAATTTCTTGAAAGGATTATTCACAGGATTTTGAACAAAATTGAATTTCAGCACAACTTATCATCCAGAATCTGATGGAAAAGAAAAGAGGGTGAATCAAGTGATTGAGGTTATGTTGAGGATGTATGTGATGGATAAACCACAAAAATGGGAAGAATACATACATTTGGTACCAAGCATCAAGTGTAACAATGGGTACCAATCATCTCTGAAGATGAGCCCATTTGAGGCACTATATGGAAGAGAGTGCAACACACTAGTAAGCTGGGACAACCCATCAGATAGAGTAGTGGTTGGGCCAGAATTACTCAAGAAAATGGAAGAGCAGATGACAAAAATAAAACATAATTTAAAGGTTTCTCAAGAGAGGAAGAAAATTTATGTTGATAAGGGTCGAATTCACAGGGAATTATGCATGGGTGATCATGTATTCTTGAAAGTGAAGGCCAACATAAGTTCCCTGAAGTTGGAAAATTATTCAAAGTTGGAAGCTCGTTATCGTGGGTTGTTTGAAATCCTAGAGAGGATTGGTCCTATAGAATATATTCTTACATTATCTGCATCAATGTTTGTTCATAATGTATTCCATGTATCATTGCTTAAAAAGTATGTACATGATGCTAATCATGTTATTGATTGGAATTTGATTCAGGTGGAGCAAGAAGGCGTTTTTCAAGTGCATTTGGTGTGCATACTGGTATGGAAGATCAAGGAGCTCTGGAATCGATCCATAGAGATAGTAAAGGTCCAATGGACCTAGTACGGTCCTGAGGATGCAACTTAGGAGCACGAAGATGCTATGCGGACATAATATCTACATTTTTTTGAAGATTTTTGAAAATATTGATGGTAATATGTAAATAAGATGCACTGAGGATAGTGCATAACTAAGGGGAGGGTAATTTAATACCCCAAGGATGAGCCCCAATTTAATTTTAAACATGTTTTATAGGCTGGTGAGCTAAGTGATTATAAGCTAGGAGGATTATGTGATGATTAGGCCAGAGAGCCTAGATGCTAAAGGCCAATGTGCCTAATTTTGTATATCTAAACACATATAATTAATATAATACATCGGTGTGTGTAGACCAACCATGATAAAAGAGTATGGGGGACTAAAATCCACTAGGAAGGGAAAGGGAGGGGATAAGAGCCTAGCAAAGGGGCTAAGATAGAGGGCTTATCTCTAAAGGAATATTATATTATTATTCCTAAAGACTAAAAAAAAGATAAATATTATATTATCCTAAGTTATTATGTGAAAGGGAATAATCTACAAGTGGAGAGGAATGATCTCCTGGAGAGCCATGTGTCAATCAGGGTGCATGCAGTTTTTAGTGGGGAAAATTGGTTCGTTGGGCACCATTCTCCCCGGTCACCCTCACATTTTCAGAATTCACTAGTTTTCCATCGTTTCATGCTAAGACCTCCATCATTCGACCTCTTCAACCCAGAAGTTGTATGGATTACTTCCCCGTCACGGGTAGCATACATGTACTGTACCCGAGCCAATATTGTAATGTACCCGATCCAATATTGTTCCTTAACTGATTTTTGTTGCTGCCATCTCCATTCCTAGCCTGGGCATGGTTGCTTCCATCACCTCTTCCATACTCATTTTATGTTGCTTCCTTCACCTGAGCCTGTACCTAGTTGACTAGAGAGTTGGATTGAAGAAGCAGGTTGTCAAACTCGTGGGATTGAAGAGGCAGATTGCCAAGCTTGTGAGAAACTCTCTCTAGGTGAGAGAATTTCTAGGAAAGTGATTTCTTAAAGGAGCCCAACTGCAACTACAGTTCTTGGAGACTTCATGTCTGGCCTGTTGTTGAATCCCTTGAAGGGAAGTGAGGCAGCCAAAGGACTTTTGAGCAAAGAAGGGGCACACTTCCTAGGGTGGGACAAAATATGGAGAATGAGAGACTGTAGGCTGGTATTTTAAGTTGGGTCATGGGAATAAATCCTTCTTGTTGTCTGTATTGTCTTAGCCTAGCATAGGAATTCCTTTACGCATGCGGAGTTTAGTCCCATCTCGGGGGTGACCCACTGCTGAGAGTTTTGAGCAACATGTTCTAAGGCTAGGAGGATAATCGAAGGTATGCACGTAGTTGGTAGTCTTCTATAAAAGATAAGTATCAATTGTGTGTGAATTACATGCTGTGTCTTTATATATTCTTTATGTCTATGGTTATTTCACGTGTATGCTGCATGAATATGTTTACTTTTATTTCCAAATGAATTTTGTGCATTTGTAGAATGTATCTATCTGTTTAAGGTTATATATATTTAGACATCTGGTCTTATTATGTTTATGGAGTGACATGGTCCTGGCCTGGGGGATCTGGGGATGCTACAATTATACAGTTACGCAAGAGTTAATGTGTGGCATAGCCCAGCAGGTTGACAGATGGGTGTGTTACAATGGTACTAATTTAACATAATTTTAGGGATCCTATTATTGGATATTCCCTTTGTTGATCAAGGTGGATATTGGTGGCCACCCACCTGTTCCATATTCAAACTGGCTCATCTAGACAATTTTCAATTCAGAACGTTACTCTATAATGGGGGAAATTCTTTGTAATTGTGGGTTCTACACTTACGGGGTTGTCCTGAATCCCCACACAACATCCAAGTGGATATTGGTGGCTACCCACCTATTCCAACTAGATTATTTTGGAAGTTTTCTTGTCAGTACATCTTTTTGTACTTCCAGGGCCATTTTGGGGCTCTAAACAGTGTTTTATTGGCTTTCCACAGTCAAATTGTAGATGGAGTCAATGTTTGACAACATAATGTGTAGATCTAGAAAATACCTTTCCAATGAGCTATCACACACCTACAATGGATATTGTATCCAAAAGTTACAACCCCGAGAAGTTAATGTACTAACTTACTGCAATAGGGACCACATGACTTTTGGCATTTCATCTCCTAGGGTTAGGCTTTTGGATTTCTTGGGTTTTGAAATTCATGTTTATCATAAAAAGGCCTACAGAGCCTCATTGTAATCATCTTCTTACGAATGAGCATAGCCATCACATCTCTTCTCAAAGATGAAGTTGCCACAATTCTATTGAGTCTTGCACTCTGTATTTTTATAGTCTCTTTACAATTATTTCATTAATAGAAATAGTGTTTTGTTGTATTTCCCTGTTTCTGGAAATTTTCATGAG
The DNA here is from genome assembly GCA_009831015.1 of Picea engelmannii. NCBI lineage: Eukaryota > Viridiplantae > Streptophyta > Pinopsida > Pinales > Pinaceae > Picea > Picea engelmannii. Next base: position 965,853 of record ML782749.1, on the reverse strand, counting down.
TATTTCATTGTAATATCTCTGCTTCTTTTTGTTCTGAAAATAATATGGATCATAGTATGAGAGTAGGCTTCTCTTGATCATTTTTCAACACATGTCCCCGACGAGGTTTGAGTATAGCCAATTGGGTCTCAAGCTTGTCTCTCTTGAGGAAAATCACTCTCGCATTCCCAAGAAACCTCGATGGTGGCAGAAAATAAAAACTACGGAGCAGAAGATTCTATTAACATGTTGCTTGAGAAATCTCTCGCGCGACAGAGGGATGAAATGATGGAGAATTTTGCACACATCCTTCAATGCCTGCCAATAGCAACATGTGCATCTTCATCAAGCGACAATTTTGGAGGAAGCTCTCCCTTCAAGGTACAATTTAATTTTCATATTCCCATATTTGAAGGTTAGATAGATGCGGATTCCCTAGAAAAATGGTTAAATCTATTAGAAGGTTATTTCTCTGATCAAAATTTTTCCGACGAGGAAAAGATCACCTTCGCACTCCTCAAGGATCTCCCCCATTTAAAACATTGGTGGAAAACTTACTGGGAGAAAAGTTCCATAGAGGAATATGGAATACATGGGGCTGAGCCCACTTGAGAATTTTGTGTGGATGTGGTCAAGGAATAGTACTATCTTGTTGCTAACTATGAAGACTAGTACATGAGATGGACCACACTGCGGAAAGAGAAGAGTCAAACAATGTCGGAGTTCAAAAATACTTTCCATACCTTTCCGAGTGACATTTGGTTCTAAAATACTATGGGGCTTTGCATAGGTACATCCAAACCAAAATGGATTTTGCTAAACATCTCATTATTGGGAGTTTTATACCGATATGCTCTCAAAATCGAGTAGAAATTTAGGCACCAGAAAAAATGGGAATTTGGGTATGCAAATATGCAACAACCAAATCATGGAAAAGATGACCCTAACCAACAGCCTCTAGAAAACTAGTCCAAGACATAAGACAAGAAGGGTAAAGGAAAGACGAAAAATGACACTCGGAAGTGGTGTGACTTCCAAAACATCCCCTATCATAACACCAATGAATGTCGCTCGAAACATTCATTGGTAGCCGAGGTCGAAGACATGGAGCCAAACCCTGATTCAGAATCTGATCCAGAAAATATTGAAAATAGACAGATCATCGACACAGACCCCACTGCTACTGTCGCAACCAAAACAATTCAACAAGAAGAACCAATAGATCCTTAAAAGGGGATACGCCTCTTCCATTCATAGATGTGGGTGAAGGGGACCCCTTTTCATTTCATTGTTGATAACGGTAGCCATGAGAACCTCATCTTAGCTAAGTTTTTCAAACAATTGGGTTTGTCCACAACACCACACCCGCAACCATACAACATCGAGTGGCTTCACCAGGGACGAGATCTCTGTATCAGCCAGTAGTGTTTCCTATCCTATGGAATCCAACCCTTCAAGGATGAGGTAGTGTGTGATGTTTCCCCTCTTGATGTTTGTGATGTTGTTTTGGGCCAACCATATATGCGGAAACATCATGATGTTTATGATTCTAGATTATGTAGTGTCATTATTACTCTGGGAGGTCATATCTATAGGATACCAGAGGTAGTTCCGACTATTGTTCCACCAAAATAGTTCCACAAGGTAATCTCTCATAATGAAAAATTCATCCTCTTCATAGTCTACTCAAAGGATGCACATAAGGCCACTACAACCACTACAGCCTCAACACCTTCTATCTAGCAAAAACAAATTTTGCAAGAGAAAGAAGATATTGATTCTTCACCTATAATGGTGCCTACACAATGCCCTGTCAAACCCATATACAATAGGTTGGTGGAACAAATTCAGCCCCGCCAACAACAAGTTCGTGACAACCTTCCATAGACTGAGCAATGCAACTTCTCCTACAAGGCACACAACTCACCAAGATTCAGATTCATAAAATTATTTTCCCTCTTCCCTGGGTGCTCAACCCAATGGAGACCATTGCTTCCTAAGGGAGGAGGATTGATCCAGGTGGATAGTGGTGGCCACCCACCTGTTCCATATTCCAACTAGCTCATCAAGACAATTTTCAATTCAACACGTTTCTCTGTAATGGGGACATTTCTTTGTAATTGTAGGTTCTACAATTACATGGTTTTCCTAAAGCCCTACAAAAAATGCAGGTGGATATTAGTGGTTTCCAACCTATTCCAACTGGCTTATTTTGGAAGTTTTGGTGTCAATAGATATTTATGTACTTCTAGAGCTGTTTTGGGGCTCAAAACAATTCTTTCTTGGCTTGGCTTGGATATATTCAAAGGAATATATCCATCATATTTGAAATATTTTGTAGGACAAAGTAATTAATTTTTATTTTAGATCAATGTCGATTTCCTTTGAGGCTATCAAGAACAAGCCGAAAGTGAAAGGGATTGTGCAATCTGACATTGACACCTTGCTAAGATGTGCATTTGATCCCTTGTAAATTTTAGTGATAATAGGATTTTGCAAAGTTACAAAGACACGTTCTTTGTTCTATAACCTTTTCACCTTCCACCATTCATACTTCATATAACCAGTTCACCAAAAAAAACATTTTTGTTCAATGTATTATACCTATTTTCTAATGTTTTCCAAACTTTCGTGGAAATTTAATCATTTTTTTCCTGTGAGATTATGTGGTATGAAAATCACATTATTATTTTTTTTGTTTGCTAGTTTGTCTGTGACCTGTGGGACTAGCCTTTGGCTAAGAAACCACGACTCAGGGGCATCTAAGCTATCAAAATCACTCGGGGATCACACCCAGCCTGAGCCAGACCAACTCTTAACGTGACTGGAGTTTTTGTCCCCGCAAGTTTTGAACCAGTGACTTTAATACCACTAAATGCCTTAACAACACACTCTATCACCGACTATCCTACACCTCGGAGACATGAAAATCACATTATTAATAACACGCTATAAAATATTTTTCTATACACTTTCTCCACATACCCCAAAAACACAAGATTAACTCACATATCTCAAAACAAGTCTCATTTAGACCTCTTGTTTGGGTAGTGATCATCATGAATATCATTCATAGAAAACTTTGAAATTTCTCTAAGCTCCCGAAGGAATTACCATAATCTCTAATTCCGTGTTAAAGTTTCTCTAAATGCTCTAATATTATGATATTAAAATATTTCAAAAAAAATATTTTTATAAAACCGAATGACTCATAATGCCTAGGAATTAATTAACAAGTAAAATCATTCTAAGATACATAACACACTTCACACACAACCTTTTTATGAATTTAAAAACACAATGTTCATTATTGTTATAATAATATAATAATCTTCAGACCTTATTTGGACAAATTTGGGACTATTTCAATTTGTTGAACATGATTACAACATAACCCGCTACCATACTTTTCTACATTACAAAATATACATTCATAAAAAAAATATTAGGAAACTTACATATTGAAATCTATGACTAAGTCTTCCCAATACAAATTGTGGACACACCAAATTATGATTGAAAGACATGGTGATCCCATTAGCACTTGATATATATTGTAATCTTATATCTCTCTCTCAAATATTCATTTAACAATTGTGTCATCTTTGTTTTCTCCTACATAATTAATGAATTCCTTCCATCTTAGAATTATCTATTGAAGTTTTATCTTATTTTCAGATCTTGACAATTCGTTTATTATGTTCCACATCATAGAATAATTGCAGATTAAAAATATCAACCTAATTATAAGATCACAAAAAGATAACCATGCACAAGTGATAAAATATATATCATGGGAAAACTCTCTCATGAGAAAAACCTAGCCAATTTTTCTCTAGAAGAAATCTTGTCAATTTGAAGAATTCTTTTTTAAGATTACTAAAAGATAAAACCTTAGAAGCCCTGACACGAGACTCTTGTGCTAATACAAAGAAGAATATCCCTACAATAGACAAACTTTCCCTAGCAAGAGAGATCAAGTACCCTAAAAATATAGCGAGCCAAAGAGAGATAAAACCCAAGAGAAAATGTCTTCCTGGTTGCAACTAGTCTTCCTTCTTAATATCTAAAATTTTGTGTAAGAGGAGTGAAACTCTTGAGTGAAAATGAGCCAATTCGATGGCCTATTTATACTAATTCGCCATTGTACTTTCTAGTCTGACTTTACCAATCTGATAGGTTATTTCTAGGGCCAAATTCTTATTTATGGACTTCTAAATGGAAAATTATTGGGCCAACCTGATTTCTAAGCTATTTCATCATCTTTTGGGGTTTGTTCTAGTTTCCAACTTGGAGAATGATCTTTCGAAGTTTCCAAAACATCAATACTCCTTCTTAATGAGGAATTCATTCTCCAAGAATATATTGTATTGTTCTTGGTATTCTTCTGTCATAGAAAAGTTTCTCCATGAGCCTCATTAGCTATGCTGATGATCAATATCCATAACCTTGTGTCTAGAATCTTGGTTCATTATTGTCCCATGACAAGAGTTAAGACCACATCAGAGACACATTCACCTCATGATAAAATGATCATGATTGATCCTGGAATGTCCACATTCCCACATGATCATGAAAATTCTTGGAATGATCAAGATTAGTGTTGGAATGTACGTATTCCCATAGGATCATTATGTGAATTTATTTAGCTTGATGCTATTAGGAACGCACAATTGCACCTCAAACACCTCGCGTCTTCAGTTCATCGAAGACTATGTCAGGGCACATCTACTCCAAATGTAGATGTTCCCTATCTCCCTTGGTCTGCAACCTAGTAATGGGAGAAGAGTCGGCCCAATGCTTATCAGGGCCACTCACTGCTACAAGCATACACTTACAAGTGACTATTCTCTAAGAGAATGATGCCCGATGAAAGTCAAACTCACTGGAGGAGTCCTCATTCCATCAAAAAATATGTACCTTCATTCCATCAAGGACTACATCAGGCCTTGAGTATTCATTCCGTCGAAGACTATACCAGGGTCCCAAGCCTTAAGTCGATCAAAGACTAAACTGGGATCATTCCCACATGGTCAAGTCCATATGACCAATATTGGAAAGTTTTTCCAATACTTTCCTCCTAGAGATATAGCAACAACTCGAATATTCAGTTCATCAAATATTACATTGACGTCATTCCCAGATGATCAAGTTTGTCTGATCGATCTTGGAATGTCTACATGATGTTGCAATCATCAAAACTCCCTGTGGGAAACATTTTCATTCCTTCTAAGCTTGTGCCTGACAGAGGCTTGGAGCAAATGTCAATTGTCTTCTCATCTGTGGATATGTGTTGGAGCCTCATTGCTCCCTCTTAAACCATGTCTCTAATGAACTCTTGGAATATCCTTTTAAATCCACCATGCTTCATGATTTGCATCATTGGATGCGATATATGAGTGCTAGATATATTTTCTTCCCTTCTTGTCTGGAAATACTGCTCGATCCCCAAGCTGAAGTATCAACCCAGGTTCTCGTTCTATCCTCTACACTCCCAATCCAAAACATTATATATCATTGAAACCACACTTCATCATCAGATACCAATCATATATATCTATAACAAAACATAGGTGCCTGCATTCTATGATGTAATTCAATAATACAGTCATGGCTCAACCATATACAAGGTGCTCTCTGCAAAAAAAAAAGTCTATCCATTCACACCAATTCTTCATATGTGTCATCATAGGTGTGGCCATGGACTTCCAATCCATCGTGTTGAACCTCTTCATTTTCCTCACTAAATATCGCATCTGGTCCCTACCACACTTCCAATCCCATTACATTTGGTCAATATCCTTCATCTTGAACTCTGAATTAAACTCCCTCTATCTAAGAGAATCCTTGAACTATGTTGTCATATGCTAAATGTCCCTTTGCATCCTGCAAAGTGTCACAAAACCGTGTTGGCTTCTTCCTGATCATTGACTCCCTCTGAGTCTATGCAACCTAAAGGTTGACCTTCCATGACTCTTTTTGATCCAAATGACTCCCTCTTCCAAATTAAATATAAGGGTTCCTATACTAGGGATAATGACCCTTCTACCAAAAATAAAATATGGCCTCCCATACAGGGATAATATCCCTAAGAAGAATAATAAATGGACTGTCGTACCAGGGAAAATGGTCCAATATAAAAATGAATCAAAATACCTACTTAGCAATGGGCTCTCGTACCAGGGAAAATGGCCCAATACAAAATAAAATTAAAATAACTATATTATACTTACTATTTGTAGAAGTCCTCCTGATGTATTTTAGTAGAAATAATCACTCCGAGGATCATCGTCGAGTTTAGTCTTCTTTTGTGCATGAACATTGACTATCGATGCATGCTTCTTTTATTTTCTTTTCCTTTGAGGAAAATATCTAGCATAGTGACCAAACGCGTCACAAATGTAGCATTGGATATTTGAAAGATTGTAACGCCCCATATTTTGACCTTAGGCAGTTAGAACATTGTTGTTTACTAATCTTAATAATTCAAAGTTTAGCATTTGTTTGGAGTCAGTTAGACTTTGTTAGACATTGAGATGTGTACCTCTAGACCTATTTGTATGTTACATGATATATGCTCATGACAAGATAGTTATTTGATTATTTAAACATGAAAATTAAAATGGGTAAGTTTGGTACATATATACCAATTCAAGTTATGTTGTGAATGTATAATAGATGCAATGCATTATGTAAATAGGAATACATTTCTTAATTGAGGGTCAATAAAAATATGGATTCTTATATGAAATTATGATGTATATACATGGATATGAGTATTGGTGAACTAAGTTGTAGATTGACAAGTTATGCAATGACCAAATGACTGTAGTGTTGACGTAATTTGGATGTCGTAGACATCCAAAAGATAGTGTATGTTATAAGTTGTACTTTTGATTTAATTTATGGTTTCAAATATTGCTATGATCTGTGGTAAGTGTGGTTTTGACAGGACA
>ML782749.1:926810-943920 GCA_009831015.1 Picea engelmannii | reverse complement strand
TTTATTGTTGTTTAATGCAAGTCATTTAATTTAGTTTTATTTTAATATTTTCCCAAAATATCTAGATAAGGGAGGTTGATGGATAATAATGAGGGGGTTGAGGAGACTTGGGGAAGTGTGTATGGAAACTTGATAAATAGGGAAAAGAAGTAGAGAGGAAGGGAGGATGGAGAGGTTTGAGCATGATGAGAGGTTGTGAAATTCTTGGAAGATATAATTCTTGTGATAGTTTTCTTTGAGCATTTGTGCTTTGCTGTTCTTGGAGTCACGGGCATGGAGGGGAAAGGTTTCTTGGAGCTAGGAAGCCGGTTAGGCTCCTAGTTGGCAGGGAGGATTCCGTTGTTTCACTCTGGGAAAGCGGGAAAAGAATGTTTGGAAGTGCCCAGGACTACATTACAACCGATGAGCTTCGACAAGCTAAGGAGGAGGTATTTTTCGGTGGTATTTGGTTATTGATATTTTGTATATACTTTTGTTTTAAGTTCTAAATCATAGAATTAACATATTACTTATTTCATCATGTTATTTAGATTTATCATTGAGAAAATGTAGAAGAATTGTGTAAATGAAAATCAATGAAATTATGCCAAAACAAAATTGTTATTGTGTATGTATTTAATGAATGATTAATTGCTTAGCATCTTGTAGACGGGTGCTACAAAGATCCATCTTCTTTCTGGATGGTCATGTATTCTTCTTCCAGAATTTCCCTTTCCTTTTTCTTGCATGGGGTACAAAAGATTTCTCTTCTTCTTCTTTCAGAGTTTTTTACAAGTTTTCTCTGTATAGCATTATGGTTTCTTGTTGAACACAATCAAACCACAGTCTATCAAACTTTGCTAACTTTTCACATACACAGATTCTCTGAATAAATAGATCTGATGATATTGGTAATCCATTAAGAGATGTAGAGGCAAGCTTCGTGTCTATAACATTATCTCCAATAGCTTTAAGTTGATCTCTTATCTTAGAGATCTTTGTTAAATATGTGTTGATTGAATTTGTCTTTGACATGTTGATGCGCCATAGTTGATTTCTTAAAGCTAATTTTATGCTAATGTTCTTGATTTCAAATAATTTAACCAAGGCCTTGTACATTTCCTTGACAATATTTAGTTATACAATATGTGGAATCAAATGTTCTCTAACAGAGTATACCAAGATCCTTTTAGTCATTATTGCTTTCTTCATGTGCTTGACCTTCTCTTCATCTTATTCTACCTCATGAATGTCCTAGTTTATGTAATCCAGAATATCATTTTCTTTTAGGATAAAAAGTATCTTAGTCTTCCATGCTCTGAAGTTAGTGGCACCTTCCAATATGTCTTCTACTTTGAAACTGGTGTTCATCTTGAATAATCCTCCAAACCGTAAAAAATCAAATTCTTCCAAACTGCAATCTGACAGCACCAGGAGGTGCACTGGACTAGGGCGTACTGTCTTGGCATAGGGAGCACTACAAATGTCAAGTTTCAACCCCATAATTCAACACTTCTTCAAATCTGGTATGTTGTTGCTTGTGCAATGGATCTTTACTGGTCTAGCTCTGAAACCATGTTGAAATTTTATCTTATTTTTAGATCTTGAAAATTAGTTTATTATGTTCCAAATCATAGAATAATTGCACACTGAAAATATCAACCCTATTATAATATCAATGAAAGATAACCATGCACATGTGACAAAAGATATATCCTAGGAAAACCCTCTCATGAGAAAAAACCAACCAACATTTCTCTATAAGAAATATTGCCAATCTAAAGAACAATATTTTAAGATCACCAAAAGATCAAACCCTAGAAACCCTAGCACAAGACTCTTGTGTTGATACAAAGAAGAATATCTCCGCAATAGACAAAATCTCTATAGCAAGAGAGAGTGAGTACCCTGAGAATATAGCAAGCCAAAGAGAGATAAAACCCAAGAGAAAATGTCTTCCTTGCTACAAATAATCTTCCTTATTGATCTGTGAAATTCTATATAAGAGGAGCGAAACTCTTGAGTGAAAATGAGCCAATTCAATGGTTTATTTATACTAATTATCCACTGTACTTTATGGGCCACCCTTACCTATATGGCAGGTTGTTTCTAGGGCTGAATTCTTTTTTCTGGGCTTCTAAATTGAAAATTATTGGGCCGACCTGATTTCTGGGCTATTTCATCATCTTCTGGGGTTTCTTCTGGTTTCCAACTTAGAGAATGACCTTCCAAAGTTTCCAAAACATCAACATTATCCATATTCTAGAAGACATCAATATACTTGGTCCACATTATTTCCCCACTTCTCTTTGAATTTTATCATTCTTGTTTTCATTGTGCTATCTTGGTTTGTTATTTTTAAGGTTTCACTTACTATGTTGTGTTTTCATCCCTACAAATAATTCACTAAGTTCTTTTGAGGATTCGATTTCCTCTTAATAGTAAGACTCGTTTTGGGGGATTTTCCATAATCTTGTAACCATACTTTACCTTAGAGCATAACATTTCAACTGCAATCTAAATTTATAAGTATTTAAATGTTAGATTTTTTAGGACATATAATCAAACCAAATAAATATGATGTTAAAGATTTAAATTATGTCATCCTTGAATCTATTCAAGATCAACTTCTTAGACTAAAACATTTTTTTTAAGTTTTAAACATCTTATGACTATATTCCTTCCAAATTCCTTCCAAAGTAATATATGATAGAACTTTAAGTCATAAAAACACTTAGTAAAAGTGCTCAAAACACATGTGTTCGTAATCTTTAATTTTAGTGTTTACAAAATCTTCCTCTTAGTTATATTCCCCTAATAGTAAGTTGAGTTATAATTACTCATAGTCTTTATGCAAATTTTATCTTCTGTCACCAAAACAAATTGTAACAGTTATTGAAAAAAACTCTTCCAAGTCCCATCCTCATTATCGACCATTATTCCCAAAAACATATTTAAATTTTTTTTAACAGTGATTGAAAAAAACTCTTCCAAGTCCCCTATCCTCATTATTGACCATTATACCCAAAAACATATTTAAAAAAATAAAATCCATGGTATACTCTTACATATTATGTATTAAACTTCAAGAAGAGCCCTATGCAAAATAATATTTAAAAATCTCGCATTTTTCAACAACCAACACTTTCTAATATAATTGAAAATGTACCTCTCATACGTACATTAATGTGACACAATATTTAAGATTTTAATACAAACTTTTCGAAAAATAAATGATTGTGAAATCAAACAACACTTTGATTCACAATATAGCTATTTCGTCATTTTATAAATACAAATCTGCCTTCCTAATGTGTGGCAAAGAAAGTATAATTGTATAAAAACTATTTAAGGTCGAACGACATCTTTGTATAAAATACAAAGTGTTGCAACTTGTTCTTAAGTTTTTAATGGTAATAATTGATTATTATTAATTTTTAAATTAATTTGAAGAAAATTCTCTATAAGATATAGCTTCTATAAAAGAGAATCGTAAACAAGGAGTTCTTCCTTTAAAACAGTAAGCATGGATAAAAAGTTAAAAAAACTAATAATTAAGAATCGAGCAACTATGTCTAATCTATAGTGTATTTATAATATCGAGATCTTCTTGCAAAAGGCACTTTGTTTTTACGATTGATGATGATTATTCATCTTTTATTTGCATTTTGTATTATTATTGGCATGCGTGTATGATGGCCTTTTTAATGATTGGTATTCCTAGTGTGCACATAAATGTAGAACCTTACACATAAGATGCCAAATTGTGTGCCTTGGACACTGAATATGCATGTGGGTGTTGAAGTGTGAACCTAGGTGTTAAAGTTGACACATAGGTGTTGAAGAGTGCATGTGGGTGTTGAAGTGTTAATGGTTGTTATTGAGTTTGTATGCAGGTGCTAAAGTATGTGCAAGATATCGAATTTGGTGTACATCATGTTTTTGTGCCAATTTCAAAGTGGAGTCTTGGATAACTGGTTAGAGCATCACCCTTTGAATAAGGTAGGGTTCACTACCCTTGATACATTAACCGGAATTAGAGATGAATGGTGGTTTGATTACATAAAGGTAGTTTAGGGAATGGGTAATTAGTAGTGCATGTGAAGTTACGAAGAAAAGAAAATACATGTGGTTGTTCTTGGATAATATAGAAAGATCAAATTGAATAACATTGAGAGCATAGTGATAATATAGAAAGATCAAATTGAATAACATTGAGAACATAGTGATTAGTACATGCTGTAAATTAGTTTAACAATTAGTTTAAAATGTTAGTGAATATTAACTTGTATAAATTACTTGATGAAACAAATTAGCAATTTTAAAATGATTTTTAAATTTAAACATGAATTCATATCTAACTTCAAAGAATATGTGAACCATTAAGGAAAGGCATTTTTGATGTCAGGATAGGACTAAATTGACAATAAATACATTGCCAATAATACAATAAAATTTTTGTTTGCTGATCACTCTAGTAAAATGTGAAGAGTAGTTTGTTCAACAAGGTAAAACCCATTTATGTGCAATATCTAATAATCTTTGATAAACTAATTCCTAAAGAAACAAGCATCTTAAAAAACAAACATAAAATTATTTTCTCACAAATTGTGATGGGATTATCAAATTTGGACCAAGCCTAAGGACAATCATGTTATTACTAAATGTTAGTGAGCCTTTCTGAAATATATCTTATCTTCAAGTAGATTAAGAGAGTTCAAGGACATATAGAATAATGTTAAATGCTTGTGCATGGATCTACTAATGATATGATGGAAGACAATAAAACCTTTGAATTTAGTTCAATAAAAGAAATAACCGACAAAACTTCAAAGATGGTAGTAGATCCTATGACCTACCCTTAAATAATAAATTGCTCTAAAAATTTTCTACACACCCATTCATAACAATTTCTCTTAACAATAAAACATAAAATTTTATATTACTATTTAAAAAAACTCCTTAACCACACTTAAACTAGTCAAGTCTCCTATCTCAAGTTCCCTATTAAAAATTATAAGATAGAGATCAATCTTGGGCTCTCTTGCCACCAAATAAGTTATTGTACAATTGGGGTGCATGCCACCAAATAAGTTATTATACAATTGGGGTGCATGCCCATTCAATATAGTCATACTTTGGTATGATCTAAAAATGTGGATTGCTATATCTAACACCCTAATCTATCAATAACACTCTAATACCATGTTGAAACCGAATAAGTTAGTAATTAAACCAATTTTTGTCTGTAATAAAAAATATAGTTTGCACCAAAAGCTAGATGCTCATTCACGAGCATAACCTTTAATGGTTCTGTTTAGAAGGGTGGAAGTATATCGACACTAATCCTTAACATTTATTGTTTTCTACTTAATATTATCTCTTTTATATGATTGAACACCACAAGGAGCCACATGGAATAAGATTTAACTTTTGAACATTACCTTCATTTCACATTGAGAAGGTTTGATACTTTTTTAATCTTTCCAAATTACTTTTTAATAGGCACAAATAAATAATGCGATCTTTGATCAGAAAAGCAACAATATGTAACAAATTTCATATCTAGCTAGTATGCAACATTTCCTTGCTCTAATGTACAACTATATGAGGAATATGATAATGTTAAGCCCATATTGCTTGGGTCATTTCATTTCTATTTATTTATTATTATTGACATTATAACATTATATGAGTATAACCATATGAGGAATATGATAATGTTAAGCTCATATTGCTTGGGCCATTTCATTTCTATTTATTTATTATTATTGACATTATATGAGGACTATGATAATGTTAAGGTCATATGTTTTGGAATATTTCTATTTATTTATTATTATTGATATTAGTGGTAGGATCATTATTTGTAACGAAACATGTCTCATATATATATATAGGATATTTAAGTTTAGGGGATTGAGAAGAGTTATTTGTAAATATAATTTGTAAAAAGGGTTGTACTCTTAAGTCACAATGTTATTTATTTGTTTTTTATAAATTTCAAGCATGAAGTTACTTATTCTTTCTATTATTTGAATTAAATATTTGGTATAAAATTCGATGATTCTTGATTTGGTTTCTTCAAATGAATCATCTTACTATTTTATTTTTAATATTTTTGTAAAACATTGTAAATGATTAAAAATTATAGGGTTGACATAAGAAAGAGAAACTTACATTGGGTGAAAATTTTAGAAAATGATTTTCCACATTTTTGAAGTTACGTGCTATACAACTTAGTTTTTTTTTTTCTAATGTGCAAACTAGGCTTAAAAATGTGGTTTTCGTAAAATGGTCATATATCAAGATTGTGAAGTTGAAATTAAGTTAAACTTGTGGGATTGGAAAAAATGAAGATGAGGGTGTTTCATGTCCAAATTCAATACCTATTAGAGAAATATTGGTAAAGTGGAAGTCCATACATGTTTGCTCACCTAAAAGGCACCAAAAAAAGGCTTTGGTAGCTTGATTGTAATTTACTCTCAGAGACAACAATACTTGTTTAAAGAAGCAATATCTAATACGAAACCCTAGCGCTCTGTAACATTTCCTCTACAACCCGTTGCATGTCCCGACCCACTTGTTGTTGAATCTGCTACATGTTCCGCATTGGTACGATCAGACCCCCTAGGATTGAGAAGATAGGATGAGTCCAGAAGGGGGGGGAAACCCCCCTCGTACAAAAATGTAATAGCCAATGATAGAGTTGGAACAAGAGCCAAATGACCCACCTTTGAGCCTCCTCTACATCTAAGAGAGCAACTCCTGACCAGAGAACAAGGACTTAGAAAAGAAATGGATGTGGAGCCAAGCACGTCTCATCCAAAGGCATCTCATGGATGGGAACCTGGTAAATGCATTCCTTAGTTGGAAAAACCCCCCAGATATCTCATTAGCTCGACAAGGGTATGCGAGCACACCTAGTTCATGAGAGAGCATGCCTTAATCAGAAAGTTCTTAGGGCTCTGGCCTTCAGAGCGTGATTTAACAAGATGGATTAAAGATTGGTGGAACCCTAAAGGAGACTACGAGGTTCAACTCAGCTCCAAAGGCTTCTTCACGATTATCCTTTACAATCTAGAAGACAAGGACATAATCTTTGACAACGGGTTGTATTTCTACAACTCGGCAGGGATATGTTTGTGATTCTGGATAGATCGCTTCAGCCTAGAAAAGGAGAACTTTACGATGGCTCCGGTCTAGATTATTCTATACTCCTTTCCACAAGAGTTCTGTATGGAAGAGATACTTATAGGAATAGGAAATATTGTGGGACGATACGTCAAATCGTCAAAATCCACAAAACAAAGAAAATATACCTCTTATGCCATAATCTATGTATACATGGACATCTCAAAATCTTTACTCGGTTCAGTAACCTTGGAATATCAGGATGAGGATTGGAACCAAACAATCGACTATGAACACATCCCCTTTCAATGCAGAAATTTCCATGAGCATGGCCACCTCTTTCGAGATTTCCCCCTAAATTCCCAAGGCCCCAAAGTTGGAAAGAACAAGAAAAAATATGGCTTTACCATGGTCATAGGCCGGAAAAGGAACCCACTAAGGAAGCAGAATCTAGACAACGCTCCAAAGATAACCACCAAAAATTCCTACAATATTCTAAATCAGTTGTCGGAAGATGCAAAGTTCCAAGACCCACACAAAGTGAAAATTCAAGAGAAAGGAAAACGCCAGGCCACACACACATCCACACAAAGAAAAGAAGATCACCAAGGAGACAAAATGGGGGAAAATGGGGACACCCTGATGCAACTAGACGAACAAGATCTGGCTGACATAGATATTGAAAAATTAGAGGAAGCCCTCAACCGAAAGGATTTGCAAACCATCCTTGTAGAACAACTCCGCAAAGTTCACAAAGTTTTCATGGACTCCACAATCGGCTCCACAGTGCGGTTGGGCATAACCACATATCCAAGAACAGATTCAAATCACACTTCATGTGAAAAGAAAAGACAGGGACGGAAATCTGCCCAACAACTCATCAAAGAGGCAGGGAACCTCATGCTCAACTCAGGCCAGGTCCATAGGCTCTCGGAGGGATACCTCCACCCACCTCCTCAATCATGATGATGATCATAAGATGGAATATCATAGGACTCAATGGAATATCCAAACAGAGGGTCCTCCGAGATTGTATCCGTGCAGAAAATACATATGTTCTCCTGTTACAGGAGACAAAATGTGCTGGAGCAGAAGTAAAAACTATCTTCCATTGTTGTTGGAGAGCGTGTGACTCCCTCCATACTGACTCCTTTGGCGCATCTAGAGGATTTGCAATTTTATGGAACCCCACTACTGTCACAGTGGATAGGCCCTTCTCTCCTATAGGTATGCTCACGGTACACTTCACGATCACAGGGTCGACCAAGGAAGGAGAAATCACAACTGTATATGGGCCTCAGAGCCCACATGACAAAGAGAAATTTTTGAAGAGGATAAATCACATCAAAACACTATTGAGCACACCTAAATGGGTGTTGGGAGGAGACTTCAATATGATCATGACTCTGGAAGAGAAAACCGACGGAACCAAACGGCTGGAGAAACACAGTGGTAAGTTCTAAATATTCATTGAACAACTAAATATAGTAGATATAGAAGCCCGAAATGAAATTTTCACCTGGTCCAATTGAAGATCAGAGCATCAATAGGTCGCATGTCATCTATATCACTTCCTTGTAGTGGAATCCCTACTAGAGGACGACCCTGCCATAGAGGCCAATATTCTTGCAAAATCAGGATCAGACCACTGGCCCATCTCATTTTTCCTGGACACAAGAGCAACACCAAAATTCAAACCATTCAGATTTGAGAAATTTTGGCTCTCCGACCCTGAATTTCATTGGCTAGCAAAGTCCTGGTGGGCCCAGGAAGAAATAGAGCATGACACTTGCATGTATAAATTCTAGCAACGCCTCAAAAAATTCAAGCAACATCTGAAGCTTTGGAATAAAATCACCTTTGGTAACATATTTCAACGCATGCAGGAAATTGAAAACAAACTGGAATCTCTGTAACAAACCTTCATCTCAGGAATCAGGACGACATATTTAATGAAGGAAGAGGAGGAGATTCAAGTGGAATTAGAAGAATGGAAAAAGCAAGAAGAAATCCTTTGGCATCCGAAATCCAGGGTTCAATGGCTTAAAGAGGGCGAGAGGAACACCAAGTTCTTCCACAGAGAAACGGTGCATTGCAGATACATAAATAGGATCACTCAGTTGGAGGATGCTCACGGTAACCCCATAAGAGAACACAACCAAATTGTTGAGGAACTAACCATCTACTACAAAGAGCTTCTAACAAAAACCAACGAGGATAGGGAGGAGGCAGTTGAGAAAATAACCAGGCACATACTCTCACTGGTAAGTCAGGAGTAGAATGAATCCGTAATGAGAATCATAACCAAAGAGGAAGTGGGCCATGCAGTCAAAGAAATGCCCTTAGGGAAAGCGTCTGGTCTAGACGACTTCACCACAGACTTCTTTCATCACTGTTAGGATTTAATTAGGGAAGAGATTTGGTAGGCCATGGAGGAATCTAGAAGCTCAGGTCAAATCCTCTCTTCCTTCAATGCCACTTTTCTCACTCTCCTCCCGAAAGAGGAGAGAGTCACTCATCACAAGAAGTACAAAACGATTTCCCTATGCAACATCATCTACAAAATCATCAAAAAGGTGATAGCCACATGTTTCAAGCCAATCCTTCCTTTTGTCATCTCCAAAGAACAAGCAAGCTACGTGGAAGGCGGACACACCATCGACAATGTCATCCTAGCTCATGAGGTAATTCACTCACTGAAAACGACCAAGATCCCAGGTATGCTCATCAAACTCGACCTTTCAAAATATTTCGATAGAATCAGTTGGTAGTACCAACTCTCCATGCTAGAATCCTTTGGCTTCGATAGATAATGGGTGAGCTAGATCTTAAATCTCACCTCTTCAACCTTCTTTTCCATACTAGTAAATGGAGTGCCCTCACAACCCTTCTCCCCTACCAAGGGTGTACATCAAGGAGACCATCTCTCTCCCTTCCTCTTCGTTTTAATGGCCGAAGGCTTGGGATGCTACCTCAAGGTGGTGGTCCTGGAAGGCTCCCTTAATGGCCTCCCCCTACACAATATTCAACCAGCTCCCTTGCACAACCAGTTTGTCGATGACACCCTCCTTTTGAACACCCCTACAACTCAAGAAGCCACCAAGCTCAACTCCATTCTCTCTTACTTTTTGGAAGCTTTAGGTATGGCCCTCAACCTTGATAAGTCTAAACTCTACTTCTTCAACATGCAGGTTGTTGTGCATAATCACATTTACCGCCTCCTAGGCATACCCAAGAGCTCCCTTGCATCCAATTATCTTGCATACCACTCACAGGAGCACCTACACGCTCCATCTCCTAGGATAGTCTGCTTCTCTCCATTTCCAACAGGATCAACAACTGGACCTTCATACCTCTTAATATTGCAACTAAAATGGTGCTCCTCAAGTCAGTCCTGCAAGCCTTGCCAACCTACCTAGTCACCGCCCTAGCAGCACCTAAATCGGTTATTCAGACCATCAGCGAAATACAATGCAACTTCTTATGGCATGGACACCAACCTGACAAGAAGTGGGCTTTGTTGGGCTGTGATAAGCTCTGCAAACCCAAAGCTCTAGGAGGATTAGGGCTCCGTGTCTCAAGAAAGCTCAATTAAGTTATGGGAGATAAAATGTGGTGGAGGTGGTTTAAGCACCCCATAGAACTATGGGCACAAATATGGAAACATAAGTATGCCCTGACCACCCAATAAGACCAAATAATTAGATTCAATGACCAAATTCAGGAATCTAATATCTGGAACACAGCCTGACACAACAAACATTTAGTTCAGAAATATGCTTTCTGGGAAATTAGGAACGGGGAAAGTGCACTATTCTGGCAGGGCTCTAGGCAACAACAAGCTCCTCTAGCCACACTGGAAGAACTTAACCCCCTTAGGAAAACACTACAACCTGACATATTTAGATGGGTTAAGGATCTCTAGCAAATGTCCGACAGGAACCTACCCTGGCATAATTGGAAGATGGAATGCCCATAACTACACCTATCAGGGGAAACGAATCTCCAAGCCTAGCAATTTTGCGCAAACCATAGAAAAATCTCTATTCGGGTAGGCCCGAATATTCTCAGATGGGGCACTCTACTATAGGAAATTTTTAGGTTAAAGAGGCCTACTACTTGTAGGGAAACTATCAGAATCATGCTAAGGAGAGCATCTAGGGAAATATCTGGAATTCCACACTCTGGCCTAAAGTGTCCATCTTCTTGTGGCTTACAGTTGAAAACCACATCCTCACCTGGGACAATCTCAAAAAGAGGGGTTTCATAAGCCCATCAATCTGCACCCTTTGTCAACAACAGGAGGAAACAATGGAACACCTTTTTAACAATTGTCACTAGAACCAGTCGATATAGGACCTGGCATCCCAAATAATGCATCGTTCTAATTGAAACAGAAACAATATCATCGACTCTATAGAGAATTGGGATTTTCTCTCCTTTCATAACCAAATTCTCGTCTGCATCTAGCAGCTCCTCCCGGGCTTCACCCTCTGGAAAATTTGGAAGGAAAGAAATAAAAGGATCTTCCAGTCCAAGGCTTCCCCCCCCACCCTCACTTGGGAAAGTGTCACGAATATAATCCGAGAAACGATCAAAAGTAGACAATGGACACCTAAGGACCTAAAATGTAGTTTGAGGGAACGGTTCATCCTTCAAAACTGGAAACTCAACCTAGATGACATGCCCACTACAGTAATGGTCAGCTGCCAGACCGACAGCCCGACCACCTGGACCCCCCCACTAACTGGATTTATAAATATAAATTTCGATGGGGCATCAAAAGGAAATCAGGACCAATGGGTTTCAGGGCAATCCTCAGGAACTCAAATGGAAAAATCCTTCACCTAGTAGCATGATTTATGGGCAACAACACAAACAATGTCACTGATCTCTAGAGTCTCCTAAGAGGAATTAAGGTTGAAACATGCAATCATTTCAATAAGATCATTGTGGAGGAGGATTCCCAGATCATCATCCAACTCATAACCAAAATTCTTCATGGTGAACACCCCCTGGAAATCTCATCCAACTAGAGACTGTCAGGACTCTTGGAGGATTTCGGCTCCCTCCTACGTCCTAGTCTTACCATAATCCCCTCTCATGTGAAAAGGGAAGGAAACAAAGTATAATATTTCCTGGAAAACGAAGGTGTGGCTATCAAGATCAAGCAGATCCACTGGAAAGCCCAAAATTCAACTCGCACTGATCTCTAAGACCGATGCCTAGACTTAGCCAAAATGGACTTCCCAACCCCGAATGGGGTGACACGTAGCACATCAGTGCCACATAGCACGGATCTAGGCCAGGCCATAAATAAGGCAGGCTGGCTCCCATCCCCTCATCATTAAGAATGGGATCAAGCCTTAACCACCAACCTCACGCCATGGGACTTCTCCCTCGCGTGAACAGACTGCTAGCAAAGACAGTAAATGTTGGGGGGGCGATAATGGAACCTATCCCATCACTCCTCCCTATTATCATCCAGACTTGCCTCCACTCTCTCCATTTTCTCTTTCGTTCGCACCAGGATAATAATTTTGAGCTCTGGTGTGGCCATCGAAACACCCCCTGCAACTTAGTCATTCAAATTTCCATCTCGATTCCAAGGGAGAGGGGAAATCCATGACACAGATCAGCTTGGTATAACTTTGTTGTAAGACAAAAGAGACAACAGTGACTGGAGAGAGAGTTATGCATGGCCAGAAATCAGATTGCGTGCAGGGAAAGGATGGCCTGGTCACCTCCCATGGCGTATGTGGAGGAGGTCATCCCATAGGATCCCATACAGATTCCTCCAGAGCCTCTTCTCTTCATAGTGCCAAAAAACTGGCATCTTCCAAGCAACCTCCTTGAGGAAGCCACTAAGGGAGTCATTGCAGAGCACCAAGAACACAACACCATGGAGGCACAATTGAAGGATTTCCACATCTACTACGTCAATGAGGAGTTTTCAAAAGATCTCCTCCATATGTCCTCTCAGGATGTTGCACTCGTAGTTGGTTATAATTATTCTAGATCCATGAAGACCGATAAGGACTAGGGAAAGCAGGTTGGGGAACAGGGCCATAGCACAACAATGGAACAACAGAGCAGGGCAGGAACAAGCAAGGCTGCAGAGACTAAGGTGGGTGGCACATCGAAGGAGGGTGGTGAGGTCCTTTCGCCACCTCCCGTATCGATTGTGAAAGAACAATGACGTGTCCCACCGCCCTTCTTCCACCTAGACCATTTAGAATTGATGTTTGATCTAAGAAGCTAGATGGAAGACCATGTCTACTGTGGCACACTCATGAACCAACGCATAGACATGTTGTATGACGCCTTCTCCAATGCACCAGCAGGGAAAATATGTCTAACTTGTGTGCGACCTTACGCTCTGCCAGCTTGGAATAGATCACAAGATGAAGATGTTGACATGGCCACCTCTAGGTCCAATGGGTAATTGATTTTGGTTATGGCTATGGATTCAATTAGCTCATAATTTTTACTGTTTAATCCAGTTTCATTTTCTGTCTTCCCAGTTAATGTATAGACTATAAGTTGCCACCTGTCTTGGTTTCCTATGGGCAGGGAAGATGGCACACTGCCTCTTTTGGACATGGATATCCAAGGCTGCCAACTGTTCTAGTTTCTGCTAACTTGGCGGAAAAACTGGCAGCCTAAGGATAGATGTTTATTTTTTCTAGTGATATAATAGGATCTACCCTCTTTTTTACTTAAAAAAAAAAATTACTCTTGGAGACTTGAAATTGCATTGGATTAGTGGAACCATGAAGAGGACATATCAATGTACATCTTGTAAAAATTTCATCGATATAATATTGTAATTAGAAATTTTTTAACATGTGCAAATTTGGCTTATATATTAGACCCTAAGTCAATGCTTTATAAGTTGTGTCAACTTAAAAATATCATAACTTTGATTGGTATCTTATCTTGTGGTGATTAAAAAGGAGTTAGAAAGAGGGATCTGAGCATAATATAAATCTATAAATTTTGATACTATTCAAGGATAAATTCTTCCAAAAGGAACAATATCATGGGGATAAACATGTTTGTCTTTCTAGGAGCAACAAAAGTAGAAGAACATTCCAAGAGAAAATATGGAAGTCCTCATCAACTGGAAGAACTGGTAGACAAAAGATGAAACTTGGAAGAATGATTTATTCATACATAAGACATTGTAGTTATTTAATAGTTGAGGGTAATGTTTATTTGAAGGGGTAGGGCATGTCTATTTGAATGGATCCATGGAGAATCCAAATGGATAAATTATTAACTCTTTGGTTAGAATTGCGCATAAGAATTTGTTTTTCATGCTTAGTGTATACTAAGTGGCACAGTAGAGTGATGATGTTGATATTATATGTGCAGTAGAAAATTATTGGATGAATTATAATGTGGGGTGGTCCCCTTACCCAACCTACTGATACTAAAATCCAATCCTTAGTACAAAGGGCTTGATAGATTTATATCAACTCTAGATTAGAGAAGATAAAACATAAGACCCAATGGAATGTGAGGATTCACTTTATTTCTATGGTTTTCATGGAGTTATTGTCATTCCCATTGGGGTAATTCTATATTAGGCTAGATTGTATTGGAAGGGGGATTCCTAAAGGGTTCCCAACTAGACTAGATGGGGACCACTTCATGAATACACTCATTTAAAGATGAGTTTTCTTGGAGCCACCGTAAGTCTTTATTGTAGACATCTCTTGGACATGACAAAAAAATTATGGTGGGTCCTCCATTGTGCTAGGGACTTCAGGATGTTACCCCAACCCATTGGAAGAAATAAATTTGATCGAGAAGAGGATCACAAGTAAAATGAAATTGTTTGTTGATTTTTTAATATAGGTTCAAGATGCAATTTTAATGGCTAAAATGAGAAATAAAGAACCATGCTACACAGTTTCTATAAAATTGGGAAAGAGCCAAAATTGGTTTCACATTTTTGACATAATAAGGGTAGATGAATTTAGATGAAGATAAATTTTAGAGTATAGTGAGATGGAACACATGTACATGTTCCCATGAAAAATCACCCTTAGAGTCATTTGTTTAGTCCTCAAAAATTAGAAATGACTATATAGGTGATTCCAACATAACTTAGTCTATGATATCCATTTGTGATCACATTTTGATAGCAACAAGTTGGTATCTATCTCCATGTGTCCACAAAATGTTAGAATGAAATTTGATCATTTGGTATTCTAAAACACTAAAACATGGTTGTTTTTTTTGGGATTTTGGAAGCCCAACCACCTTACAAAATGTATAAAAGGTATGAGAATTAGACAACTAAGGGGGAAATGAAGCTAAATATAAACAAGGGGAAATCAAAGACAAACTAGAGGTCCATAGATCAATTCATGAGATAAGATAGAGTTCTATGTGTATTGATTTCATGACAATAAGGTGAATAAGAAACAATAATCTAAAGGAGGAATTCACTGTCATGGAAGAAAACAATAATTTTTGTTGTTATTCATGAGAATTGTTAAGTTGTGGAAAAGATATCAGAACAATTGGTAAATCTAGTAATTTTCTAGCAATGTCATTCTAATATGAATATAGGCCTAACATTAATTTAAAGACACAAAAGAGCCATTGCTTGTTGTTTTTTTCCGGATTGGGTTTCCACGGTAATATTTCCATTATTATTATGTTCATGATTGTTTACTATAATATTTGGATAATAAAAATAACTATAGAAACATTGTTTCCTTTGGTTGCGATATGAGATGTAATGGCTATAGAACCACCCGATATCAAGAGTTTAAAGAAAATAAAGTGGATCAAGGACGTAAAACTAGGCTAGTGCAAATGAGTACCACTATGTCCATTAATTGATTGATCAATTCAATATATCAATATCATTTATACAAATACAAGTTATTTATAGAGATCTTTGGGAAATAAATCCATGTATCAGAATGCGATGAATTTGTCCTTAAAGAAAGGATGCAAGAAAAAATGATTAAGATTAACTATTTGTGTGCATGAAAGTGTTAAAGAAAAAAACACATGCAGTGTAAAAACAACACTAAAGAAAGTGTGTTGAAGTAATAAAGTTCATTTATATGTATACCAACAAATCCCCATAAGTGAAACTTAGGTGAGTATGTTGTGATAGAAATGAAGAGATCGGTCCCAAAAAATATGAGCCATATTAGGCACCCATGTCAAAATTATCCCTCAATAAGTGAGAAAGAGAGAGAGGAAAACCTAGAAGGAAAAAAATAAAAGAAAATAGAAGGAGAAGACTATGTAGCTTCCCTTGCAAAATAAGTTGCCTGCACCCCCAATAGAGCTTCTAAATGATGAATTTGTTCTTTGTAAAATGATTGGTGAATATGTCCATAATCTAGATTTCCATTGTTGTAACGTATATGAGATCAATGAACTACCCATGAATAACCTCTCGAATGAAGTGCATATGAATCTCAATGTTCTTGGTTCATTACCAATGAACTAGATCTTGTGAGATTGAATACTACTCTAATTGTCACAAAAAATGATATATGCATAGCAATATTGGATACCAAAATATATGATAATGTAATAAATACAAATGGATTCAGTGGCCACATTGATAGCTCCTCGACACCTTGCCTCTATGTTAGATAGAAAAATGGATGGATGCTTCTTTATTGTGTTGGATCATGTTGTCATTGATGCCAATGGTTTGTCATTGATGCCAATGGTTTGATTACTTGGGAGACTGTTGGATCATATGTCATTGATGTAAATGGTTTGGTTTGATTGATGTCATTGGTTGATGTCAAGTAATTGATTTATATGATTCCCTTGATGAGAATGTTATATGTCCAAGTGGAAACCAATCGATGCTCTCATTATTGTCTTATCATGATTGATAAGGTGTACAAATGGATGAACTCCAAAGTGGTCCCCTTATGGTGAAAGCCCTCACGGGAAGACGCTTTATGGATTGAGTTATCCTAGAAGAATGGTTGGAGGACCCATGCTT
>ML782749.1:897827-925156 GCA_009831015.1 Picea engelmannii | reverse complement strand
GGATTGTAGTCCGTAATAAAAAGAAAATTGTACATACATCTTGTGTTCTTTGTGTTCATTGTGGTGATGACTTGTTGATGATATATTGCTGATATATGTTGCTGATATGTGCTCACATCTAACTGGTTATAAATGACAACAATTGGTAATGAATAAATGTTGAATGCTAATTGATGAGTTTTTGTGCAAGAGGGCAGTTTTGGGAAAAAGAGCCCCACACTCATTCACCCCCCCTCTAAGTGTGGTAGGTGTGTCCAACATATTGACCATCAAATTAGACAAGAACGAAGGCAAAAGATGTAGATTGAAGTGATTTTGTTATTTGTAGCATTGGTTTCCAATATCCATCTGTAACCAAACTAAATAAAGGTTTCAAGCTACTACATAATGAATCCCAAAATTGTGTGTTCTATGAATGGAGCAAAGAATCCACTTGGTTTCCTTCTAGTACAGCTCATGGGGTTCTTGAATAAATGTAGAAACAATGCCAACAATATAAGGGTTTTAAGCCTAGTTTGTGTGAGATAAAGAAGACTCATAACCTTCTATTTTTGTTGGGTGTTTCCAGCCAAGGGTGATGAATAGGTAGCCTTGAGACTGAAACTAAAGAGAAATGAAGTTGCAACAAGCTTGCAATTATCCATATGAAATGATGAGAGAAGATTGAAAGAATATTTGGATTGATTAATGGTGATCCTAGAATAAGATTGAGTGATCTCAATCCCAATAAGGTAATTTAGTATCCCCAAGTCACTCATCAAAAACATGTCATGCCAGGTAGTTTCTATAGTAGCAGTGTATGATCAAGAGATATCAATGATCAAGATATCATCTACATACAATACCATGAATAAGAGAGAGTCATCATGCCATAGAATATATACATTAGGATTGGAAAGGAATTGGGAAAATATATGAGAGAGAAGGAAGGGATTCATCTTGGCATACCAAGCCAAAGGGTTATGTTTGAGGCTGTACATGATTTTTTGTATTCTACACACTATTTTATTGTCCTCTTCGAACCCCTGATACTACTCCATGTAAACCTCCTCCTTAATTTCCTCATGAAGAAATGTCTTGATATCCATATGATGAACTTCCTAGCGATGAGTTGTAGAAATGGTTGGCATAAGACAAATCAATTCCATGTTTGCAATAGGTTGAATTGTCTCATTATAGTCAATAGATAGGTACCTATGAGAAGATTTTTTCCACTAGTTGATCCTTGTGCCTATTCACTATACCATTTGTGGAAAACCTTGTCTGGAATATCCACTTACACCCAACAATATTTCATCCTTTAGGAAGAAAAATGAGATCCCATGTGTGGTTCCTCATTAGTGAGCTATAATCCTACATATGTATGCCCCACTTACAAATTCAATAAAAACATTGAAAGGTACATGGATATGTGGCAATAGAAGTATAGAAATAGATTGTTAGGAATTATTTTATAGTAGAGAAATCATTTGGTGCTCCCCAAAATTGAGAATTCATATGGTTGTTGTTTGTTGGAACTCTAACCTAATCGTCTTCTACTTGTAACATTTGGCATGCCCAACATACCACTATGAAAGGAGGTAGATGAGGAGTATTTTCAACCTATATATCTATAATAGAACCCTAATAATCATTCCCATCATCTGAAGAAGAGGAAAATGAATCCTCATCATTAGGAATCAACCTAGGAATATCATCAACTTTGTTGTGAGTAGTATTCACTATGAAAATTGAGCTGGATATAAATTGAGAATCATAATGCGAGAATATCAAAGGGATTTATTTAGAATGAAAACTTATAGAAATAAATAACTAAGTGGTCATAGGTTTGAGAAGTCAATGCTCCTTAATTCCATCAAGATAATCCACAAAATGCAAGACTAGCTTTGTGGTTCCAGTTCCTTGAATTTTTCATTAGGGATGTGACCCCATCCTGAAGAATGAAACACATTGAGGTTATTTACTATGGGATTCTAATCACTCCAATATTTGAAAGGATTCACTCCATTTAAGTCATTATGGGGAAATATATTCTATATGTATATGCATACTTAATGGTTTTTCCTAGAACTTTAGAGAAAGAGAAGAAGAATTTACCATGCAATTTTCCATTTCCTTTAGAGAAATTTCCTTCCATTCATCCACACAATTTTTCTAAAGAGTGTATAGGATAGTAAATTGAAAATAAATTACTATTGAAGAATAGAGCTACTCAAATATGTTGTCTATGTACTACCTCCATTGTCTATATAAAAAAATTTAATGTCCTTCCCATACTATTTGTCAACAAGGTATTTTAAGTCCGGAAAGTGCTCAAAGAATTTTGACTTTTTATTGAGAAAGTACACCCATGTATACATTGAATAATAATCAATGAAGTTTAAGGAATATTCAACATTTCTATTATATGGATGGGGAAATGGACCCATTATATCATTGTGAACCATCTTTATAACTTGGGTATCCCTCCATGGTTTTCCCTTGTCAAATTTATTCTCTAGAGGCTTGCCAAGTTTGTTGCCTTGATAGACACCTTTAGATAAATGGACATTAAACAACCATGTAACCATGCTCTACTTGTTGAGATACTAGAAATAGTAGTAATTGATATGGCCAAACTACTCATTCCATAATTGGCTCACCTCCTCTAAACGATTCAGAAGGAAAATAGAAGGAAATTGGGGAACACAATTTAAGAAGAGGTAAAGTCTTGATTCATGATATTATTTACCAAGAAAAAATACACCACCATTTGTTATCTTACTAATGACTACGAAATCGGGTGTCAAATCAAATCACCTTCCTAAAATTTAATGAGTTATTCGATAGATGGATAGGAGACTAGTTGACAATCAAGGCATACAAAGAAGATTTGTGAATGCCTCTTCATTCACATCAATGGATCCTCTTCCATTGTTGTGTAGCTAGGGGAATAATATGGGGTACCTAGTGAGGTACCCAAGGGGAATAATAGTAGATACATATTTTTTATATATGACAGCCACTATTACTAAATAAGGCCTAATGTGAACATAATAAATGCAAGAGGGATTAATAGAAGGTTGTGCTTCTAGAAGGATCCTCGTCTAGAATATTGTTAAGTGGTAGGTAGCACTATATAAACGAGGTATGAGAAATGTAATGGGAAAGGTATTGTATTTGAAACATAGATCATTAGGAGGTTTTCCCTCCAAGAGGCAAGTGATCAAGAGTGAATCCTTTAATAAGATCTATTGTATGGTGTTTCCATACCCTAAGGGTTTTCATAATAATAAATAATATTTTTTATATTGTTTTCTAGATCTTGTGTGGTGACTGTATTTGCAGATATTGTTTATTTAACAAGTGGTATCATAGCATTTTCTTTGGCCATGAAAAAAGGGGAATGTTTTCTATTTTGCATATTTTTTTCAAAAATAAAAAATAGGGTCGTGAAACTCATGTTGATTCCTACATTTTTTTGTGTATAATTTGATGAAATTGGTTGTAGATATGAGTTCCTCTCAGAAGAAAAAATCACTTTAAAAAAAATTGTTTGAATTGGACTTCAGGAGGCCAAGATATCGTTCATTTAAATTCAACAATTGTTCAGTTTTTTTTCCATAGATGGCCATGCAATTTTACATATTTATGTAACAATTTCTACCATATTTTCCCAAAGAAATTGTACATATGAGTTCCCCTTAGAAATGCACCCCGTTTCTAAAAAACAATAGTCTGAATTGGAGCTCCGAAGGTGAATATATTGTTGATTTAAAATAAACCATTGTTTAGGGTTTTTTGTGATAGTGGTGGGACTGCAAAGCTCAAAATGTATGACAAGGAACTCAAATTTATACCATATTAGTGCCATTGGATAGAGGATTTTCAGATATTTATTTTGGTATATTATATGTGGTGTTTTCAATGGACATTCTTTGTCGAATCCTCATGGAAATTCAATGGGAGTTGGAAGACGTCAAGACAAAATTTCCCAGAGGGAGATGTAACTGTAAGATCATCAACCAGATATATAACATGGACATCATCGTACATCACATCATTGGAAGAATATAATCAAGAAACATATTCTTGGTCTTATTGGGAGGCAGAATGTGATGACTGGTAAATGGAAAGTTTTCATTTCTAGGATGACAACCACTTTCATCATCTATTTGATGAATCTACTACAACTTATGTAGAGAACATATTGGAGAGTAGACACGAGCCTTCTACAAATAATATTCTTCATTTTTCTTATTCTCTAGTACTAGTAGATAAATTTTTGGCTGGCTCTACATATTTGGATCCACATGACCAGTGTAGATCAATGGAGCACCATTTTTCATCTCGATATTGAGTTTCAACATCTTCATAGTGGGGTTCACATGAGAAATTGGAAGTGGGACTCAGGTTTACAATGGTATTTGAAATACTCAACATGGTGGCTATCACTTCTACATAGGACCCTACTTCTCTATCCTACTTCAACATCATGGTCCATAGTTATCCATGAGACCCTAGTAAATGGTTGTACTCCCTTATAGGAAGTATCGAATATGATGCTTTGATAAAGGGGATAGAATGTAGTGGAGGTAGGGGAATAATATGGGGCACTATAATGCTTATAGGGGAATAATAGTAGATATGTATTGTTATGTATCAAGGCCACTATTAGTAAATAAGGCCTAGTATGAACATAGTAAATGTATGAGGGATTACTAGAAGGTTGTGATTCTAAAATATTCCTCCTCTATAGTGTTATTAGGCAGTATGTAGAAGGAGGTATGAGAAATTTCATGGGGAAGCTGAGAAGTATTGTATTTGGAGTGGTATCTCATAAGGAGGTTTCCCCCTCAAAGAGGCTAGTGATTAGGAGTAGATCCCTTCCTTAAAATGATCATTTGTATGGTGTTGCCTTACCTTAAGGGTTTCATAATAATAAAGTGGGATTTTATATATTTTTCTCTAGATCTTGTGTGGTGATTTTATTTTCATATAGTTGGTACTTAAAAAGTGGTATCATATCACTTTCTTTGGCCACGGTTTTTTTTTTTTCTATTTTGTAGATTTTTTTAAGAAGAAAAATAGGTTTGTGAAACTATGGACAATTTGTGTAGATTTATGTGCATAAATTGATGAAACTAGTTGTATACATAAGTTCCTCTCAGATTAAATAATAATAAAAAAAACACTTTCAAAAATAAAAATCATCTGAATTGGAGTTTGACAGGCCGAGATGTTGTTGATTTAAAATCAACAAATTTTCATATATTTTCCGCAAAGGGACACATGATTTTCCCAATTTGTGTAGCAATTTCTACCAAATTCACCAAAACAAATTGTAGATCAAAGTTCCTCTCACAAACTTATCCCATTTAAAAAAATCATTTGAATTGGATCTCTAGAAGTGAAGATATCATTGATTTAAAATCAACCATTTTAGGGTTTTTCATGATGACGGTGGGACTGCAGAGGTCATAACATTTGATAGGGTTCTTAGGGTTTTATGTGATGCCATACCCATGGATTTTTTTCATGTTCTGTTGGGGATACCATGGAAATAAGACATGAGTGTCGTACATGATGGGAGGAAAACAATTATACCCTTGAGAAGAATGGGTGTAATCATATGTTGTTTCCAATAGAGGATAATGGAGTCAAAGAGGACATTAGCTCAATTATATTTCTCATGAGTGGGAAGGAAACTTTGAAGGAAGAAGAATATCCCTAGTGTTGTAGTCTGAGGATAGGATAGATCAATGTATATCTTGGAATGAGTTTCACAGGTGCTCATACTTGTGAGGAAGTGATGCAGAAAGAATCTAGGGAAGAGGCCAAAGATCCTGAGGTTTTTAAAACTAATAGTTTGTGTGTGGTAGCAAGTGCAATAGAAACATGGCCAATTGAGACTGTCAAAGAGAAGGAGTATGGAAATAATCCAAGTTTTGTTAAAAAGGAAAAGAAGGAAGAGGAGGCTTGCATAGTTGTGAGCGAGAGAAATGTCCAAGAAGAGAATTCAGTGGAATCACTCATAAATTTCAGCAAGGAAGACGAACAAATGACAACTGCAAAATTGGAACCTACAGTAGGGGAGAGAACATAAAGAATGGATCTTGTTGATCTGTATGAATAATTGGATGCCCTGGGGAAAGAATAATGACCTAGAGTGGACTCATCCAATAGGTCAGGTTAGAGATTAATGAAGAGGAGGAGATGCAGCAGTAGAGCAGACTGCAAGAGAGAAGCCGACCCACAAACAAGTTGGAAAAGGGATAGAGGAGATAATAAGGTTGATGCTAAAGTCATCAAAGGAGACAGTCAAAAACATGTCAAAGATGACCAGAGGAGAGCCTGCAGCAGTAGCAGGACAACAATAGTAACAACAAAAAGACAGAGGAGCAGGTGGACCACTCTGAGTCAAAGTTTGGTACCCTGCAGGATCTCAACCGTAGCAGCACAAGAGCCATGAGAAGGAGCTCATGATTTGTCTCAATAGAGGAGTATGATGCAGGAGCATCACCCTCGTCATTTAATGACGTACAATGGACAACAACTCAGAACCCAACACAGTGCATTCAGAACTGGTTTGGATTCTAAGGAGGGCACGATACCTTACATTTTAAAACCTTTGTAATTAAAGGCCCTTTAATATTTTGAGGCAAGAGCCATTATATGCGCTCTGGATTATTTTAATCGTCTTAATTACATATAGGATTGTACATATTTCAAGCATCGGAACATATCTGGGATGTAGTTATCCATTTAATATAATAAACTTAGTGGTAGGTTTCTTTAATTGCAAAATGATAGCACTAAAATAGTATGGAGGGAAGGATCGAGAAGCCCCATCATGTATAAATGTATGTAATCTATGCCCAAAAGAGGCATATATTCATAGAGAGTAGTTAGTTGTTGAAACACTTTCGTTAGAGAGTTGTAAAGAAGAAGTTGAGAGATGGAACAATACTTTGTAAATGTTCTACTAAAGGAATATAATAGAGGATATTTTCTTTAAATGTCTGAGTTTGCTTATATCTGAGTAAATTGTGTAATGTTACGCTATCTATTTTCTGTCTTTATATGCATGTATGTGTATTTCATGGTTGAATGAATGAACCTTTGATGTTCTATAAGTTTCAATTGTCTCTCTTCTAAAATCTTGGTGCAAGGAGTGCACAATAGCCACAGAAGGAGTGCGAAGGCAGAGTCATTTTCAGACTCAATAGCTCATGAGAGATAAAGGGAATAATGAAGAGTGAGTGCAAGGAGTTCACATATAATCGTTTGAGTATAAAACATTGAAGAAGACCTGTGCAGGGTATCCATAGGGACAACACTTAGTCAAGTGTTGAAATATTTTCAAGGAGGATGAGAGAAAGAAATGTGACAGAGGTTCGAATCACTTAGAGTAATAAAGCTAAGGAGGAATAATGGGAAAAATTCCTTAGAGGAAGGATTCAATTTGTTTGGAGGATGAGCGGATGAGATCTGTTTGGAAGGAACCAAAGTATTTCACAACCATCATATCTGGAGAAAAATCACAAGTGTTAACCCCTTGAAGTCCTTCAGACTTAGCAAGATCGATAATTTTTGTGTGTTCATCATAAAGGAGGAGAATTATCCGAAGTCCCGGAGATCGAAGTTAATCTAGGCCATTGGTAGTAGAGGGACATGTACCTGAAGATCAACAATTATCTAGAATCTCGATTCTTTGGTGAAATTGAAGTGTAATCGCAAGAGCGTGCAAGTTTATCGAAGCTCTGAAGGCTAGAGAAAATCCTGGCCATTAGCGGTAGGCACAAGTGGCGATAGAATGAGTATAGTTTGGATTTCGGTGCTTCAGAAGATATGGGGTGTGTTCCATTTGGATCGAAATCTCCTGATGCCCCGAAGGATAGAACAAATTCTGTTTGTTGGCACCAGAGCCACATGTCGGAAGATTCCTAATGGTTCGAAAAACTGACAGTCCAGAATAATGGAGGTGTAAAGTGTTAAGGCTCGAGAACTCCCAAAGCCTCGAAGTTTGGAGTATATCTCGATCCTTTGTTGGTGTGGACATGTGGAACATTGATTGAGACCCTTTGTGAGTTCACCAGTTTGACACTCTAGAGGATTTGAGGTGTTGTGTTGTGAAAAGATCTGAAGCTTGGAGCGCAGAGTAAATAGAGACCATCGATCTGAGGTGGACTAAAACCATCCGATCTACTAGTTCATAGTTTGGAACTTTAGAAGTATTGTGTGTTGGAGCAGGGAAGACTCTCGAAGCCCAAATTCCTGAAATCCTTGTGTACTTTAGATCTGTGGCACAGATTGGAGACCATTGATCTCTTCCTTCATTTGATTTTTCACAACTTTGTGAGTTCGGAAGGATTTTTGTGTGTTTATATTGGAACTTTTGAAGCCCGGAGCTCCAAAGTCCTGAATTTCCCCTCCTGTTGAAAGTTATCCCATAGTTATGGCCCGAGGTCACAGAATAATCCATTGTAGTCAAAGGACCCTCGCGAACACAAATTTACATGTAGGGAAATGGGGAAAGTCCCATGGTAAAGAATTTTGAGGGCTTGGCAAGGGCCCGAGAGTTGATTCAACTCCTCAGTGTGAACAATCCTAGACTGAGAAGTCGCACGAGCCCCTCAGAGTGGTGGGGGTTTGCATCAGATTGGTATCCATCATTTTCATACCATAGATTATGCTTATTAAATTTATTTAAATGTGGAAGAAAATTATAGTAGGACACAACAATAGAGCTTTGTAGGAAGAGGATTTAGGGGTAGAGGAAGAATGGATGTTGCAAGATGAAAAACGAAAATGGTGAATAGCATGAAGTGATTGGAGGTGATGATACTAGAGGAGGTAACAACATTGGTAGAGATAGAGGTCTTAGAAGAGGCCAAGGAAGTAGGTATGTTATAATTTTCTACAAATATGTAGTAGGACACAAGGAATCAAAATTTCTAGAAGATTGAAATCATGGAAAAATAAATGAGGCCAAGACTTATGCCAAGTACATAGGTTGAAAAATCATTTCTTGTTGGAGAGAATAATGGAATGATTCCACATTAACGAGGAGAGAATCTAATGTCTAGGAGGGTGTTGGTCAAACTTGATAAAATTTATATTGATTAACTTGAACAAAGGAAAAGGTTTTCAATTTTAAATGAAAGATTCATGGTAAATGTTGTAACTTAATAATAGATAGTGGAAGTATGAAAGAAATGGTTTCCATGAAGGTTATTGAGAAGTTGAAGTTAAAGTGCATTCCTCATCTAGGAGTGTATCAAGTTTCATGGCTACATAAGGGTCAAAATGTCACTATCATAAGGAAACTCATACTAATATGGATGCTTGTAATGTGTCACTAGGAAGACAATACTTGTTTTATAGGATAGGTTTCCATGACGGTGTGAAAAATACATGTTATGGATGTTTTTCATGCATTGCTAGGAACACCATTATCATTTGATAAGAAAGATTTCCATGATAGAATAAAATATATCTTTGAATTTGTGAAGGATAGATATAGCTTCATATTGTTTCCTATGAAAAAGAAGATGCCAATAGAGATGAACAATAATGAAAACAGTAGTAGTAGCAATAATTGTGTACTGTCCTGCTCACTGAAATAATTTCTTAGGGAGTATAAGAAGGTCAATTTCTTCTCTGTCCATAATGCCAAAAAAGAGTCCAAGAAATTGATTGAAAGAGGTATGTGTTATTTAAGGTTCAACCTTTGTCAACCAAATTTAAGGAGATCAGTTTTAAATGATAGGCATATTAATATAGCTCATAGGAGAAACATTTCTCATTATATAGGCTTGAAACTTGGATTAATTTTACCTAAAATTCCCCTTAAAAATGACTTCTATAATGAGTGAAGAAGTAAATATGTAGGTATAATAATTTATTAATAGGGTTTTTATACAAGAGAGTTAAGTCCCTATGTTTCACTACTAGTATATACACCTAAAAATGATCATGAATGGAGAATGTATATTGAATTGAGGGCTATCAATAAGATTATCATCAGGTACTCATTTCCCATGCCAAGGATGGATGAAATCATAGATTGTTTGTGGGAAAAGTATTTTTCAAAGATATATTTGAAAAGAGTAATCGTGAGATTTGGAAAATGGAAAGTGATGAGTGGAAGACAATGTTCAAGATGAATAATGGATTGTTTCATTGGATGGTTATTCCATTCTTGTTAACTAATGCACCTATTACTCTATGGGGATCATAAATGAATTCTTGAAACCTTTTCTTGGGATGTTTGTCATCATATATCTTGATGAATTTTTTATTTTTATCAAATCCAAAGAAGACTATTTGGTACAATTGGAGAAAGTGTTGGAAAGGTTGAAATAAGATAATTTTTGGTTAACTAGAAGAAATGTACTTTCGTGTAGGAAGATTTGATTTACTTGGGTTTTGTAGTTTCCTAAGAGGGTGTTAAAAATGGATCCCAAAAAGGTAAGATATATTATTGAATGAATGGTACCAAGATTTTTTTATGTGGGGAAGTTTCATGGCCAAGAAACCTTTCACAAGAAATTTAACAACAACTTTAGTGGGATTATTATTTCTTGTCTCATGGAGTTGGTTACATGAGAACATTATTGTATTTATTACCTTGGATATAGGATTGTATATTTTAGTAATTCTTCTTGGAGAAGAAAGTATATCTCAACAATTCAATGCTACTTTCATTAAGGAAGTTGTTGAGGAGGTTTGGATGTAATATTATATTGTTATTCCTTGGAGAACTTAAGAATCTAGGAAAACAATTGATTTTTTCATTGTAAGGGTAGTCGAGCAAGATTCTATATAAATATTAGATCCTCCCATTTGATGTATCATTGGATTTGGGGAGCTCTCGACTTTGAGCTCTTGTTGAAGATATTGAAGAGAAATGAAAGTTAGATGTTTCTACTATTGTGGCATATTTTCCTGGGTTTAATTGCTAAAGGCTATGGCCAAAAACACTTGCATCAAATGTGTGTGGATGGAATAAAATTTAGGTAACTTTGTTCCTTATTAAGAACATTCTGCCTTTGTTAAGAAGTGTTTTATGCCTCTTTCATATGTGCTTCTATGTAATCAACCAAATGATTAAAATATCATAACAAGATAGATGTACACACCCTGTACAGAATGTGAGCATGGAGCCCAACTCCAAGATAGATATGTTACACAATAACTCCTTAAAGAGTAGGACAACCTCCTCTAAATGACCACATAATTTTATACATCACAATTCACATGTCTAGAATGATGATTTTATAATCTCTATATATACCTATTCACACCTACACATGAGGCTCTTTTACTATTAGGAAGACCTTATTACATATATATTTACATGTTACATGTACATTTAAACCCATATATTCTCTCCCTTGGGGTCATATCATATACATTTAAACTTGTCCTTTTCCCAATATAATATTTTATGTTTTCTCTTTCCAATGGATTTTGAATTAGCTCAATCAAACATCTCAATCAAAAGTTATGACAATTTTAAGTGAACATATCTTCGAAAAACCTGATTTAAATTTTGTCCTCCTGGTCGACCTTCCTTCTAATGTATTTCTGAAATTTCAATGCCTATGAGTGTGAAATATCATCCTGTAATACTCTGAAATGTCTTCTCTACAATTGCATAGGTTTGACCAAAATTGAATGTGTCAAATGAGAGTTATGGTAACTTTCCAAAACCTTTCTTAGTTTTAGTCTATGATGGAGAGAAAACTTGTACATATTTCCGCGCATCCAATATTTTATATCTAATTCGAAAAATTGTACCGAAAATACTACAAATGGTCCTACTTCTAATGAAATAGGTATCACTAAATTTGGATCCTCTATGAAGCATATATTATTTTTTTACCTGGAACACATGTTTAAGACTACTTATAGGACTAGTAAAAAATCCTATCTTCCACATGGTGTATCTACAAACATGCAATGACCCAAAAACTACAATTCGTACCACAAGTAGCTTGATATGTCTTCTAAACAACCTAGAAGTATCTCTTTTTGAAATGCCGCCAAGAAAACATTATAGAAAACATTCCAAAGTGACTTGCTTGAGAAAGAAACACCCTAAGATCAATTATCCAATACCAAATGTAATGGTCCAAGTTCTTAAGATACCATAGCAAAACATAAGTACACACCATGTATAGAATGTGAGTGTGGAGCATGTCTCCAATATAGACAAGTTACACAATAACTCATTAATGAAAAGGAGAACCTCCTCCACATAACCAAATACATTCAAACATCACAATTCACATGTCCACAATAACAAATACATGATCTCTATATATACCTATTCAGGACTATGCATCAGGCCCCTTTAATTTTAGGCTAACACTATTATACACACACACACACACACACACACACACACACACATTACATGTGCATTTAGCCCCATATGTTCCCCCCCTTGGGGTCATATCATATACATTTAACCTTGTATATGCCCCCCTTGGGTCATAACATTCTATTTATTATTCGATATTTTATTGTGTACCTTTTCTTCTTAATCAATATTTGGATTCCATTCAAATTCTCCTTTGGTAAATGC
This sequence comes from Picea engelmannii, assembly GCA_009831015.1. Classification (NCBI taxonomy): domain Eukaryota; kingdom Viridiplantae; phylum Streptophyta; class Pinopsida; order Pinales; family Pinaceae; genus Picea; species Picea engelmannii. Next base: position 912,582 of record ML782749.1, on the reverse strand, counting down.
ACCTTCACATATACTTTATTAACTGATTAATAAGGTTTTTTTACAAGTAATTCCCTGTAATAGTTGGCAACAAGTTAAGTTTTTTTGTAGGTACTTTCTTTGGACCATATTAATTCCCAATCTCATAGATGTTGCCATCATTATTTTATCCTTGTCTATACTTTCCCAATGGATTCAACAATAGTCTTAATCCTCCCATCACTCCATTTTGAAAACCACTTTACTACTTATATTTTGATAAATCTACTTATCCATAATCACCTTGAACTTTCTTGTAATAATCTTTAGCAATTACACCTTAGGGAAGCCCCTCTTGATTTGGAGAGGAGACAACCTAAAGTGAGTAGAGGGTTGGTGAGGTCACATTGGTCTCCCTCTTCTAGTACCAATATTTTGGAATTTAATCTAAAAGTGGTAGTTTGTGAGGTCACACTTAGCATTGGTATAGAAGTAAAAAAAAATGTTTCATGTTAAAAATTTTGTTAACTAGCCTAGAGAGCAACCCAAAACATAGGTTTATATACTCCTTTATTAGTACCTCAGAAACCATAAGAGGATATAAGAATGGATTTTTTTGGGGGGGATTACCAAGAAATAAAGAGGTAATGTTTTATTGTTGGTGGTAGTGGACATATTTTATAACATGTTGCACTTTATACACTAAAGAAAGATCATGATACCACTCACGTGGTAGTCTATTTTTTCAATGAATTGCAAGGATGAACAAACTACCTAGAAGTATAACTTTGGATAGAGATACAAGATTCCAGAGACATTTTTAGAGAACAATTTGGAATAAAATGCATCTATGATTGTAGTTTAGATTGGCATATCACTCATAGGAGGGTCAAATACAGGTGGTTCATCGAATTCTTTTTAATATAATAAGAAGTGTATTTGGAGATAACCTAGAAAATTGAATTTGACTTTATATTATTCAATAAATCCATTGGTAGAAGTCCATTTTAGGTAGTTTATTCTAGGTATTTGAATGCTATTGTTGATTTGGTCAAGTTGTTGGACATATGGAATAGAAATAACATTAATGTGGCCAATTTTATAGAAATTACAAATAAAATTCATGAATAGGTTCAACTGAAGCTACAACAAAGTAATGGAAACTACACAAAGAAGTCATATTTGAGAAGGAGACTAAAATCATTTGAATAAATGGATATGATAATGGTCCATTTTAGAAAGGACATATTTCCTAGAAGATCATACGATAAAGTCAAATTAAAAAATATTGGTCCATGTAATAATTTGAGAAAATATATAATAATGCTAACAAGATATATTTTCCAATAACTTTTGATATTTATCATAGATTTTATATTACAAACCCACATGAATTTCATGATGGATTAGAAGATGATGAGGGAATAGTAGAAAATAGTTTTAATCTATCAAAGTGAGGGATTTGAATCGTGTGTCGAGGGAGATAGTTAGTTTTTCAAAATACGACCATTTTACATTAAGGATTTAGAGACTAAAATGAAGGTATAAAATTCATGGGTTGATTTATACATGTCTACGAGAGACTAAGACCTCCAAACCAAGATATACTAGGCCAATTTAAATCCCTATTTTTTTTGAATAAAAGTTTCTTCTTTTATTCTCATCGCGTGTGTTTTACTACAATATTTTAGTGGGTTAGCTCCCATACTTTCTATATATTTCATAGATCTTGTGTGTAGATATACATTTCATAGTTCCTGCACCATGAGACTACAACTTCAGTTGATTGGTTTGAGTATGGATTGTAAATCCTTGCACCACCATGGATGTGTCTCAACTAGCATAAGAAGTCACTTAGATGAACAACACTATCGTTGACTTGGTTGCCACATTGATAGAAGAGAATAACCAAAAGAAAAAGGCCTCAAGAGTCAAACTACAATTTAGATGAAGAAAGTGGATGTGACAAAAAAATCTTAAGTAAATAAACTAGAGAGGGGGATAGGGGAATACAACAAGTGTCAACTAAGATTTAGGATAGATGTTGTTTTCCCCTGGTTTGTTCTTTCTCTCACAAGGACAAATGCCATGACATATTGTGTATGATAACTTCTTATTCCACTTTAGAATTTCGAGCTAGCATTTAGGTTGGTGGGGGGTAATTGTCTTTTATCTCTTATATATTCTATTAAGAACATGATAGTTTGAAAATAAGAAGTACATTATGGTAGCGTAAAAAATATAATGGAAAATGGATTTGTGTTGGTGGGGGGTAATTGTCTTTTATCTCTTATATATTCTATTAAGAACATGATAGTTTGAAAATAAGAAGTAAATCATGGTAGCGTAAAAAATATAATGGAAAATGGTTTGTGTTTTTCTCTTTGTGAATGACCAAAACAAGCTATTGTATGTTGTAAAGGCACATGAATAACTAAATTATTTTATGGGTCATCTTGGTCATTGTATTAACACTATAGGATAATAAACATGAATATAATAAGAGTATTAAAGCATAATTCCTGATCATCCACTTTTATGATAAGGAAAATTAAATGAGAGTGCACATAGAAATAAATCAATTAATCCATGCACTAAGAAGGAAAGAAATTAAAATGGAAAGAACCATTAATAATTTGTTAAATTTTGTATTAATTCATCAGTGGAAAAGTTCCTTGGTTGCAACTACAAAATAATAAATATCATAGTTTATTCAAAAACAAAAAACAACATTAGGGGGATAGGTAGCCTCTATCTTAGTTTTTCTTTCTACCCTTTACATAACTCATAACTGGAATCAAGTTTATAGAATGAATGAGGATGGGTTAGAGGAGAAAAATAATGTCAATGTCAATCATTCCCATTAGATAACTATAAAAACTATTAAAATGTCAATTTCTTGGTTCTATTGAAATTCCAATATCATAAAAATTGTAAAACAATTTATCCTTGGTGCTACTACTACCTCCTTTTCTTAAATATTTGAGCCTTTATCCCATGCATGTGATACAACCCACAATTTAAGGGGATTATTTATGATTATATGGATAATACTATGTGTTTGTTCCACAAAGTTAGGGGAAATTGGGAGGGCATAAATGAAAATAGTTACCCACTTGCTTTTGTCCCTTAATAGATTTAGAGCCCAACCCCATCTTGTATCAAATAGGTGGTCCCATATGTCTAAAATGTTGTTTGCATTAAGGGATGACATTCTATAATGGGTTCATGTGCTCACCATGATCCTCATGTAGGAAGATGTTGGTGGAGGTGGTCCCATTGAAGATATTTGAGTGGAAAAATCATACACCTTCCTCATGATTTGAAATGACTCATTTGATGAGGTCCATCCTCCTTTCAAAAAATTGAATTCATTTTTAAGGTTTGCCTACTCAAATAAAATTATTTAGCGTCGTTATCTTGATCATGTGAGTTAATATAGTTATGATAATCCATGTAGGGTTTAATATGGCTTGTGGTTTCCATCAATGTTGAGAGGTGGCCTTTGTATCCAATTATCATGGACCTAGACATTGATAACTATAATAGTTGGTCATATTCTTTTTATGTTGAAAAAACCCCTGTAATATCAGTGTGTGTGAAAACAATATCCCCTCATCAATGTTATGCCATTTATGAAGGTCTTGTTGGTGCCTTAATCTTTCAAAACCCACGGTGTTTTCATGTTCCATGATATTTAACTCCTTTGGCATGATTAATCTTCCATCATCATCGTCATTTAGTCTTTAATCCATAGGTGGCTATATCCCAGGTGAGTATACTATTGATTAGATTAAACAAAAGGTTAGAGATCCCCACTTTTCTCTCAACATATCCCATGATTTCATCTAGGTATTGGTGGACTTGATGGTTAAGGGTGTCAAAGTCCATGAACTGGCACATGCTGTCCCTTATCTTCTGGATTTCTCTACTAATATAGGTCCAAATGTTTCCTTTAATGATGAATTTTTTTATTATTTAAATTGGCCTACTCATTTGTTTGTTCATATAATAGATTATACCCTTGTAACCTTGGCTATGTGTGGGCCAACTTAGATCTTGTAGTCTCTAATCATTCTAGGGCCTCACCTGACCTTTGGAATTTCCTTTTTAGATCTTATTTCCTCTTGTACACTACTTTCCTTAGTCCTATGACCTCATCATAGACCTTTGAGTACTTATTCATGCATTCCTCAACACTCATTATAATTTCTTCTATCTTTTTCTTCAAATAAGGGGGTGAAAACCCATGTATCTAAGTCCTTAATAATATGAAGAGAGTCCTCCATCCTAACATTAAATATAGCTACTCTATAAATAACTTGAAATCCTCTTTGGCCACTTCCAAAATGCTCACTTTCTCGGTCAAAGAGTGATTCTAGATATTTAATTGGGAATTATCGTTGTTAAAAAAATCATCCTATTTTAACTTCTACTTCTCATCACTCAATTATTCCACCAAGGTAAGAGTGAGTAGGTTATAAGTGACTCACAAGCTTTCTATCTCCTTTTTTTTTTTTTGTAGAGGGAATACCTACCTTTGCCATGTGTGGATCCTACCTTTCTACCATTAGTTTTTGTTTAAGGGTTTTGTTTTCCTCGTATTTGGATTTCATTGTGATTTTTAGGACCCTCATCTCCATAATCAATGAATTTAAAAAATTCGTCATATTTTCCTTCTCTCTTGTTTCTTTCAAATATTTATCATAAATTGAGAATGAACTAGACTTCAAGGATTTTACATTCGCTTTTGGAGGAACATTTTTAAACTGCATTTTGACATGGCCTATCCTCCAGTGTCAGGGATACATTTTATAAGTGAGTTTTTCTATGGTGTGTTATAGGGTGGCAATTGTAAATATATTGATTGAGGTATCATACTTTGGAATGAGATGGGGACCTGCTAGTGTGTTATATGTAGGAGGACTACTCATTTCGATCTTCTATATCCTTTTCTTTTCCCTTTCCTATTATATTAGGGAAATTCTATCCATAGAGAAAATAGGTTGAATAGGGCCAAACACGGATACATGGGAGCCATGGTTTTTCCTAGACTCAACACCATATATGGAGTGGGTATCACCTGTCAAGGAGACATAAATAATGTTGAATTGGTTAGAGTGGGTTGAGGTATCAAACTAAGCAATCTCAAGTGGGGGCATGGGAACCATAGGAAAGTCAAGGATTTTAGGGATATCCTTATATTATCCTTTGTGATAATATACATCACTCTTCATCTTCCTCATATTATATTTTTGTATCTTCTTCATCCTTCTAATTCCTCTTTTTATCCTCATTTTCATCCTTGTCCTTGTCGTTGTCATCATTTGTAGGAGCCCCATCTTTCCCAACTACCAATATCTACTATCTTGTGTGAGACACCTATTTTTATTTAGGAGGTGGGGATTTTTCTTACTATTCTCCCCTGAAGTACTTGAATCCTCCAAGGTTGAAGGATTTGAGAAATTCATTTCCTTCCATTAACTTAGAAATCATAACCTATTTCTATTGGGAAGAATGGAAGGTGGACTATAGGTCTACCTTGAAAGTAGTAGGAGTTCTTTGACTAGATGCTAGTCCTAGAACCTTGGGTCTCTACTATTTTAGGTATATTCCATAGGCCTTGTTAATATTTACACAATACTCCTACTCCTTTGAAACCCATGGGTATGACCATATTAATTTTTTTTTAATATGTTAGGGAATGTTAGTTTAAGATAAATTTATCCTCATGATATAGTATGTATTTAGGAACCTTTGAGTTTGATGCTTCCATGCTTCCTGTTATGGGAAGAGAGACATTCAAAACCCATCCTTGGCCTTTTCATCCTCATGAAATTCATCATAAATCTTGGAAAACTCAACATATTCAATAATTGTGTAACATTGTTTGGTATCCTTTTAAAGAAATTTCTCATTACCCACCAATAACCTATTTTATTCCTATTGAACCACTTCATCCCTTTGATCTCAAGGAAGTGATATATACCTAACATTGAACACCACCTCGATTTGATCACTTCCCCTATATAATGTATAAAAAAGTGGAATGTGAGTTTTCTCTATTTTAGCAGCATGGAAAGATTTTTCACTTGTTTCCTACAAAATATTTCCTTTTAGATGTCTTGATTGCTTGTATTCTAGCCACTCTTCCTAATTTTCCAATTTTTTAATATTTGGCTTACTCTCAAGATTCTTAGGGAACATATTATTATTTCCCCTAACCTCATTGGTGAAAAATTGATGGTAATACTTCAATGCTATGGTAGCTATGATCTCAGTGGTACATTCGATACCTTTAGTGTGAGTGAATTTATAATCCCCGTGGAAATAGGATAGGTGACATACACTTTCTTCTTAGATCCCAAGAAGTATTCATCATCTAATTGGGATATTTGTCTAATATGTTTCAAGAAAAAAATTATGGGGGTAAGAATAATAGGAAATATATATGGAGCCACGTTAGATCTATTGATTCTAATCAAATTAAATTCTTATTATTAGAACTAGTCTCCTTTCCTTACCTTTATTTTTGGTTGTAAGTATGACTTTATTTCCATGAGAATTATCTTGAGAATCTTGTCATTAATAATAGGAAATGTGAAAAATATGAACTTATTTAAAAAATATAAGAACTCTTTCATGCTCAAGTCCACCCTGACCAAAGGAAACCAAATAGTGCATTAAATGCTTCCTCCACCCTCATTTACCTTTTCCATTTGTAGGTGTGCCAATGAATTTTATTGGTAGAAAATGTATAGGTAAATGAGACACTTTGGGAATCTAAATATATTGTTTTTCTAAAATTCAACCAACTACTCCCTTGTGGAAACTAAATATATTTGCAGCATACCAAAAGGATAAGATCTTTCCTCGTTGACTATGAAATAGACGTAGGATGGCTAGTATGGGCAATCTGTAATATAATCATATTCACACATCAACATAAATTAAAATATTTAAATTGACTCTTGGACTCATTTCAATAAGTCCTTGGTTTTTTTTAGAGAGGAGGAATGTTCAATAGAGGAAGGTTATTCATACATACATTTGTTAGTAAAGAATCCATTTGGACTTCATTAATGTTGAAATACTTGTTTCTTTGGGTTTGAAGGCTCGTAGCAATTTTACCCATATTCGTCTCTATCTAGAGCATATATCTTTAGATATGATAGGGAGGATGACCTTGGACCTATCCACTGACATAACATAGCTTGTGATTGGGTCACAATTATGTGCACAAAGAGCTACAAACTCAACAAAAGAGAATATGTTTTGGATGATGTGCTATGATAGCTCGGAGGATAAGTGCATGGTAACTTCATATTTGTTCACAAATTGACCAAAGGTTGACCATGGGGTTTTTAGAAAAGGAAATTTTAATACAGGGTTGGCTTCTTAGGTGTAATTGTCCAAGAAATGAGGTAGTTTTGAGGAGGGGGTATAACTCACGTTAGAGTGATAACTAGATGATTGAGTAGATGAGTCATTAGACCCATATCCGACCTCTTGGCTAATGGAATAATTCTTAGTTTCTTCTTATAGATTCAAAATTCAACTAAATGGTGAAATGTGTGACGTAGTAACTCAAGAGATGAGACTCAATTGGTCATTTGAGTTAATGGTTCAATTGGTGAAATAAAGTGAAAATTCCAATGGTGGAATGGGGAGATATTACACATTTTTATCTTTTCTCCATAGATAAAAGTCGTCTTAGGAAACTCTTCATATGATACATAGATAAACCTATTTAGTGTGCTTCAATGTTGAAAATTTTGCAACATGAAACCATCACAATCATGATCTCCTCATTAATGAATCTTTTTTATAAAATATGTTAATCACCAATAAGAATCAACCATGTGGCACCTTTTTGTTGGTTGTGAAGATTTTGAATCTTGGATCTCATGGGAATCTTCAGTGTCATTGGTTGTTGCTTATTCCTTTGGAATTAAAAACTTATTGACTAGGAGGGTGACCCTTATCGATGGATCATGGACCATTGATCTATCCTAATAGGGATGATATTAGCCATCTCTAGTGATTGCAGATCCTCTCCTCACAAGGCTTAAGGATTTTCACAATTGGATATCAAACATTGATTAGACTTAATAGACAAGATCTAGGCCATTCATGGTACTTTAGTGCCTCATTCCTCTACACCACTTGGGTTTTCATGAACAATTATTAAATATAAATTAGGTCTCACAAGGATGATTAAAGTTGTACATGACACTTTGACATCAAAATATTTGCATGAGTGCATATCAGGTATTGATCTATTCTTCCTGAGGAGGATATACACAATTCATAGGAGCCTAGGTCAATAAGGTATGTGCATGTGGGATTCATGAATCATTTTCCATCGAGTTCATTTTCTCACCATAAAGGATCCCCTCATAGGTCACCAAGGTTATTTATGCTTAACATTAATCAAAATTTCCCTTAGACCATAGGAAATCGATAAATTCCTTGGGGGTTTGGGTGAATAGTGCATGTGATGGAGTTTCTTAAGGCCCATAATGCCATAATGCCTAAGGAGGATTTTAAAAGATCTTTATCATGGAAAAAGTGTAACATTTTTTTTATGGATACATACATTTTGATTTAATATAAAGGTGTGGAAAAGTGGCTTGTGTAATCCTTTGTTCATTTAGGGGCCGCTAAAGGAATTATTTTTTTGTGTGGGTGTTCCCATGGGACAATAAAGGAAAGTTTTGACATCAAACTATATGCAGGTGAGAAAGAGTCCTTGAAGTTGAATCAACTATTGAAATAGTAATAAGTTTATTTTAGTGAGCACGATGTTAGAGAAACACAAATAATCTCCTTTTCTTATTTCAAGTTAGACACGGTGGGAAAGACATTCCATTTTTTTAAGGCTAGGGAATGAACCAATGATAAAATGGGAGATGTTTAAGGACATGATTAAGTGATAAAATGGGAGATGTTTAAGGACATTGATTAAGTCATGGTTCTATCCTACTGGCTATGGGAATGAACACAAGTTAATTTTTCTTTACCTTAGAAAAAGGAAAGGTTAAATATTGTAAGAATTCATTACAAAGTTTTAGAAGAAATATATCCGAAGAGATATCTCTTAAGAGTCTTGATATGTTTCTTAAGTACTTTGGAGATTTGCATAGTCATATTAAAAGACAAATGATGATTTTCAAACCTAAAACCAATGATAAGACTTGTGTGTGCATCGTAGATATTAGAAGAAATAATAGTTTAGTGATCCAAAAAATACAGAGCTACAAGAACACACACACCATTTAAATAAAAAGGTGAAAGGTAATGGCATGAACCTAATTATAGTTGCAACGAAAACACAAAACCCTAACAAGAATTGTATTCACTATAATGTGGATTGCTAGAAGAGGATAGTTGGAAATTGTATCTAGAGCTAAGACCAAAATTGTCCAAACAACAATAGTAGAAGAAGGATACCTTTGGGTTGTAGATGGAGATCAAAGGGTGGGAATAAAATCAATTATTGAAGGTAAGGTGCCTAAAACTTTAGTTTAAAGAGATGTATCATTAATTAGTATCATTCTACATGAGGAAAGAGAGATGATTGAACTCTTTCACTTGAAGATTTGATTGAAGAAAACTAAGATAGATTGCTTGTTTGACTCTAGATCATAGTAAAATTTGATTTCAATGCAATTAGTTTAGAAAATATTGGATTGGAGGTTTATCACCATCTTCATCGATACCCAATCAGATGGGTGGGTAAAAATATAGAATTACAAGTCAAAAAAATGTAAGTTCATATTTTCTATTAGGGCATACTTCATTGATGAGGTAGAAGAATATGTCATTCGGGCATACTTCATTGATGAGGTAGAAGAATATGTCATTCCATTGGATGTTTGTGGAATACTTTTTGGGGAGTCCTTATCTCTATGTCAAGGATCATATATTTAAAATAAGTGCCAACTAATAAAGAAATGTGAAATATGGTAAATCTTATGTTTTCCATGTACATACGAGAAAATTTAATCTCTCATTAATAAGTGTACAAGAGCCTAGGAGGCTACTTTGTACAAAGAATAAGTTTGTATTGTTCTTTTTTGAGAAGGGAAGAAGAAAGGAGGAGGTAAGATCGAGGTTAGTGCATCAATGGAGGGATGTCATATCAAGTAGAATTAGCAATTAGAACAATTGATAGATTTTTCCACCTAATATAAAAATTGAGCATGATATTCAATTGTTTCTAGAAACTTCATTACCTAATGTTGGATCGTATACACAATCTATTTTTGAATTATATGAAGTGAAAAAACAATTGCAGTAGTCATTGAAAAATGTTGTCATAAATCTTAGTACTTAACCGTAAATGTCACCCATCATCATAGTACCCAAGAAGGATGGAAGTTGGATGATGTAATAACTTATCTAACCATTAAATCTCTAATACCCAAATGCACAATGGAAATAAAATATCAATTTAATCACCATAAACTGATAAAAAAAGGAATATTGATTGCATAATTCACATGAGATTCGTGAGGAGCTTCCCTCAGGAGAATTGATGGCATCGAATTAATTACAACTCGAATTGTTGCGCTTCCAAGCTTCATCTAGCTAATCACAACAACAATGTGGGGGATGACTCTCCACCCAACCAATCCCTCAATCTATACCTAGAGCCCCCAAACCATTAATCAACTATCTATACCAATGTCAAATCCTTACTTCCCGAGAATTCTTCTAAACCCAAAAACTAGAGATTCCACTCTTTTCCTCTTCCCTTATATATAATTCCTTCATCCATCCATGCAAAAGACATTGAAACTTCATGGATAGATTCCACTTATCATCATGCAAATTATAAATTTACCACCACGCGTGTTGATATATACTATCTCATACCATTAGTGAATAAGCATTGCTAACGAATATGAAAATACAATGGCTTGTTTTATTGTTGTAAGCGCCATATTGTTGACAAGATTTTAACAGCCATATTGTTAACAAGATTTTAAATGAAATAAAAACAAAACAAGATATCATCCATAGAACAAGATTTCTTTATTTAAGAAAGGGCCTATTTTTATAGATGATGTCGTAGTCAAGTGCCTTATTGAAGCTCTTTTCAATGATGTGACTTTAATGTTCATGTGCGCGCTTCCGAATTACATAAATCTGGAACACTCTGTCCTAGGAGAAATGATTTCAAATATCGGTGCTGCCTAAGTCTAGCTACAGAGAGAACAAAATGTACTTCTGATGTCCAATCTAGCTACAAAAAGAACAAAATGTACTTTGAGGCCCGTTTTCATGGAGTCTTAGGGTATCAGAGAAAACACAAACCATACAATTACAACTCAGGGAGAAATTGCATTTGCCAAGGGCGCGATCACGAGATCGAATCCCCGCAGAGAAAACAAAACCTGAAGCAGGTCTTATCCTACAGAACTAGGGGGTATGAACTTTTGATCTTTGCAGATCTTACCTTCTCCCAAAGTGCTCCGTTGAGAAAGAGAAGGCACAAATTGCAAGTATTGTATGGATGTTGAGAAACAATCTGGACAGCGTTGTCCAAAGCTTGATGTAAAGATTGTTAATGCCAAATCATGCAACAACGAAGAATTCAGAGAGATAAAGCTCTGGTTGGATAAGGAGATTCCATAAAGTTTTGGGAATTTGTGTTCTGGTCATAATTACGAGAATGAAGATTCATGGACGCTTCTTCCTTTTGAGGCTTTCAACATTCTGAGGCAGGTTTCTGAGCCAACGTCGAAAGGGTTTGGAATAAGGCCAAAATCACTTATTTGGGACTGCCTTCCAGTGTCCCCTAATTGTACTTGGATCTCTATAGATTCAGTCAAAGCATCAAGAATAGGCATTGATGGAGCAACTAAAATGCTGAAGAAAATCATCAGTGCAGTGGGAAGAATTAAAGAATCTAGATAATTGTAGTTGAGGGGCTATTCTGTTTTGCGCAGGAGTAAACACTAGTTACAGTGCCTCTCATTTCTCTGGAAATGACATGAGGAACAATGGAGGGAAGGAGGTTACATCTGAAGTAACATCTGGTGGAGCGATCACGCTTAAGCAGGTTCAAGGAGAGTGTTGCTCCAATCTAGAAAGGAAGAGAGACACCATTGAAATCGACTGGCATTTCAATTCGAGCTCTCTCTACCTATATTTCCCTCCCTTTTCTGTCAGACTTGCAAGGATTCGCCTGTGTTGGGCTTCGGTACCCACACAAAACTGGAAATCCGAGTGATTATTCACCTGTTAATTTCATTGCATGTAACGATGATTATAAACGCACTGCTCAGAGGGACTTATATATAAGTTTATCCAGCTTGTACGCATCCGTCATGCAGGTGAAGGCTAAAATTTGAAACAAAATTCGATAATCATGGCGGAGGAGGGATGAATTCAGTCTTGAGTCTGTTCTAGATTCAAGTACAATCCAAGTGCGCAGAGAAGAAAGCCATATAGATAATATTTGAATATAGGGATGCAATCAAATTATACTCAGCCAATCCCTAGAAAATCTGAGGTAGCATAGGAAATAAACTAACCACTTAGATTAAGGATACAAACCTCGATAAAAACAGTAATGATGATCAGCGCTGGAACTCGACATGGCTTAGTTCACTGGAGAATTTACAACCGTTGTTAACTATGACTACTAACACCAGATGGTTGAGTTCTATAATAACTGTTGTAATCATTCTTGAGCGAAAATGATCTTACCGAAGAGGATCGATCCCACAGTCGCATAGTGAGAAAAGGTGTTTCATAAACAATTAGGGATTTAGTCGACGCATCAAGCAATGTGAGAAGATTTCGTTCATTAATCACTTTTGCTGCAATGGAGTTAACTCCACCATGAATCTCACTCTATACCTTCCCCGAATATACGAAATGACACTTAACTAACAGATTCTCAGGCAGTTATAGAGATTTGTTGGGTCCACAATCTTTAAACACAAGACTACACGAATTTTAGGAAGCAAAATTCTGCACAGCTGGTGATAACTACGTATGTTTTCATTAAAACATACCTAGTTATCAGCTTAACGAAAATCTGTAGCATAATAATGTACAAAACTACGAAAAAAAGTCATATTAGCTTCAATTCATAACATGCAAAAGCTTTTCTAACCTAACAGCCTTTCATTTTTTGAAAACCGAAGCTCGGGTTTAAAAGCAAAATTCAATAGTTTGAAGAATGAACTCCTAATGAAACTACACGAAAGCAACTGGTCTTCAGCAATATTTCTGGATTCTACTTTAAAACAACAATCTATGATCCACATCCCTGGCTTAAATAAATAATTCAAAATAAAACTGTAGCTGAAAATTCAAACTTGAAGGGATGAACAAAATAGGTTACAGCGTTTACTTATAGTGTAGCCTTGCAAATACACCTGAAGAACGATTGAACACGTAAAGTTTAACAGATTTTACTTATAGTGTAGCCTTGCAAATACACCTGAAGAACGATTGAACACGTAAAGTTTAACAGATTTGGATGGGATTACAGATGATATGCATTGGTAACAAAGCTTTGAATAAGGTTGATGGGCAGGGGAAGCATAAATACAACAGATTTGATGGAAAACAAAACAATAACAGAGACAACATTAATTATACAAATGAACATAGTGCTAATAGAATTTTTATTATTTAAGGGAGAATTACAATAGTCAAAACAGGTTTACACCATTCCTCACACTCATCCCACACCTTACATAGATATATAACATCTTTCAAACAATTACATAAAACCGATCACATTAATAAACACCTATTCATATTTTATTTTTAGCTGATTTGTTTCCACTGAAAGAAAAATAATAGGAGCCAAGAAATCTCCCCATATCCAATCCTTGGGAAATTAGTTGGCAAGTTTCAATAATCTCCAGCTTGACAACAATTTACTTGATATATCATGCCCAAATTTATTCATCACTTTTTCTGCAAGCACCACTGTAGCTTCTCTAACAATACTGGTTTTTGAACATGTATGCACAATTTTCTTGTGTATGGACCTTTTCCAAAGCCACTTCACCTTCATCAATTACTTGTCTTACAAAATGATATTTAATAGGAATATGATTTTTCTTACTGTGATAAGCTGGATTTTCAGCCAAATGAATAACACTTTGACTATAGCAAAATAGTTTCACCTTATCATGCATCCTTCCAAACTCACCCAACAAACCTTTTAACCAAATTGTGTCCTTGCAAGCATGTGAAACAACTATATATTATGCCTTGTAGTGTATAAAACAACAATGTTTTGAAGCTTTGACATCCAACTAATAGGTCCTCGTGCAAGAGTAAATACATATCCTGAAGTGGATCTTCTTTTGTCCAATTCACTTGCAAAATCTGAATTGACATAACCAAAGAATTAATCACTACAACTATTATAGGTGATACAATAATTACTTGTTCCTCTAAGATACCGAAGCACCCATTTCACTGCTCCCCCAATTCTCTTTAACTGAATTTTTCATATATATACTAACAACACCAACTACATGTGAAATATACGGCCTAGTACTTACCATTACATACATCAAACTTCCTACTGCATTAGCATACAGTACACACTAGACATATAAACCTTTTCTTCATCATTACTAGAACATAAACTTGAAGAAAACTTGAAATGAGAAGTTGTTAAGAACCAAACATCAATATAGCATAGAAAAACCTTAGGAAAAGTACTCAACGCCTTGAAAAAGAGATAATTTCAGATAATAAGCCTCTTCGAGGGGGCAACCTCCTTTTACCCCACTTAAATGTTCAAGTACAAGAT
>ML782749.1:797073-881793 GCA_009831015.1 Picea engelmannii | reverse complement strand
TTATGCAATTCGGTTCTGTCCTGTTAAACTCGTTTTCTTGTTTCTGCGTCCTGTTAAATTCGTTTCCTGTTATTGCAGATTCGTTCTTCATTCTTTCTCTGTCCTGCAATTCGTTTTTTCTGTGGCTGCAGATTTGTTTTTCAATCGCCCCCCTCAATATTCTCAGGGAGTGATGATCTCCATACTATCGCTCTTATCACCCCTCCTGCACGTCATGGGGAGCGATGAGCCATGGCTATGGCGCCTCCCACAGGGCACAAGGAGAAATTATCCATAGAATTCAAGCAATCTGAAGTGTAGGAGCGATTATCACCTCCCTTGGACGAGATTAGAAGAGCCCAAGAAATATCGCCCCTGCAATGTTATTTTCCTTCATCCTCTGTCCCTTCAACGATATTGTCCTCCGTCCCTTCAACGAAAAACTCAGTCTTGTCCTCTTTTTATTTTTTTTGCGCTCAGATATCACTTGTTGGGAAGCTGAAGCATAAAATTAATGAATAACAAAAAAGAGACAAAAACAGTCACACAAATGAACACAATAATTTATGTGGTAAAACTTTTTAAAAGAGAAACATCCACCAGGTAGTGATAATCAGTATTTTTATTTTTCAAGGGAGAATTACGAAAACCAAAATAGACTTACAACTATTCCTCACACTCATCCCACACCTTGCCTCTATGAGATTATATAAATATATAACATCTTTCAAACAGTTACATAAAACTGATCACAATAATGAGCACCTATCCATATTCTATTTTTGGTTGATTTGTTTCAACTGAAGGCAGAATAATAGGAGCCAAGAAATCTTCCCATATCCAATCCGTGGGAAGTTAGTTGACACCTTTCAAAAAAGGTGACTATCAACAACAAGTATCCTTTGCCCAAGATTGATGAGTTATTGGATCAGTTAAAAAAAATAATTTTTTATGACAAAATTGAACCTCACCAAAATTCACCAAAAATCACCAAATGAGGGAGAAACAAGAGACTTTGGAATACATCATTAGAAACAAAACATGGTTTGTGTAAATGATTGGTTATGGATATTGGATTATGCAATACACTCAAAAATTTCATGTATTTGATGAATGATACTACACCCATTTATAGGTTCTTTTGTAATTGCATATTTGGTTGACGTACCAATATTCAGTGCTCCTTGGAAAGAGGAGCATCTCACATATGAAATATGTACTGGAAACACTTAAGAAGTAGTAGTTTATTTTTGATATGTGTGAGTTTGGAAAATAGTCATTGGTGTACCTTGGACATGTTATTGGTGGAGGAGGTTTGAAGGTTGATGCAGCCAAAAATTGAAGCCATTAGTATGTGGCTTACTCCTACAAGTGTGATTGAAGAAAAAAGTTTTGCAAGTGCAACTCAATATGTGAGGAAGTTCATTTCAATTTTTCAGTAGGAAATACACCACTAAAAAAAGGGGAGAGTTTCATTGGGAAAAACAAATAGTTATTTTGAATAATTTAATAGAAAAATCAATCATGCACAATGTTGAGCATGCCAAATTTGCATTAGCCTATATTGATTTAAATTGATCAAGTATGTGTGCTATGGAAGAATTATTTAACTAAGGGGGGAGAACAATGTGCTACCATTTAGATTTGTTCTATGGGACAATACTAAACTACCTACTGGTGAGAAGGGACTATTTTCCATGGTTCAAGAAATAAAGAAATGGAAAATCTATCTCATGTGGAAGGAAATCATAATCCATAGTGACCACTAACCATTGTAATATTTTCATATTCAAGGAAAAATGTAGTAGATAATGGATTATTAAGGGATGAGATTTTTGTAACAATTCCACATAATTATGAAATATAAGAAATGTGTGATGGACAAATTGGTTAGCATGCTTTCAAGGCCACCTATGCAAAATATTGCAACCATAGGAGTTATTACTTTGCTTGAGCCATTCACATATGAAATTCGAGTAAAGATTACATGGAGAAAACTCATTTTGGAGATGTCTTTTAGCACCCAAAGGAGAAAAAAATTGTTGATCCAGATGAAAATTAATATCACATTCAAGATGGGATACTCTACAAGTTGAGTAAGTTGTGTATACCAATGGGAAGTAAAAATAAATTGACAAGGAAAGCTCACACTTCTCGAATTGATAGACATTTTAGTGTTGCGAAGATCATTCTAAATTTATAAAGGTATGTTTATTGGCCTAATATACATGAGCATTTTTCCAAATTTATCACACAAGAACATGTTTCCAAATTTATCATAATTGTAGTGTATGTTACAACAGTTAGTAAGCCAAATAATAAGAAACTTGACTATACATTCCATTAGTGGTACCCATAATACCTTGGGAAAATATCTTTATGGATTTTGTTGGATTTTTTCCCATGTGGGGGAGAAGACATGATTACGCATTTATTATTGTGGACCATTTTAACAAGATTTATGTGCTTACTCCATGAAAAGAGACTATCTTAGCTCATGAAGAAACTGACTTCTTATTTTCCACTATATGGGTACATTTTGTTTTTCCAAGTTCAATAGTGTCTGATTAAGACTAGACTATTGATTTTTGATAGATGTTGGACAACATCATGGGAAAGGATGGATATAAAGATGAATATTTCTACTAAATTTATCCCTTATACTAATCAATAGATTGGAGTTGTGAACATAAGTTTTTGTCCAAATGTTGATAGGATATAACATCAATAATCCAAATGCATGGGATGATGAGATTCCTTATATGTATTGGGGTTTATAAAAATGATTATATAGTAAAAAATAGGGACATCGAGTAAAAATAGAGAGTTTTTTATTAGAAAGATATATTGGGAGGGGGTTTTACAAAAATATTTTGGGAGATATATCAATATTTAGTGAGATTAGGGGTATTTTTTAGTGTCCCATGAACACAGACACTATGTAACAACTTCATTGAGTAAAGGTGTCGTGGGATGAACAAGTAGTTTATATTCAATATTCTTACAACAAGGATATTTTTCTTCCACCTAAAAATCTCTCTTTGAGGCCCATTTTGGTTATTTTCCACCCTCACCTTTTGATTTTGTTTATGGAGATTAGAAGAAAGAAATATAGAAAATGTTAGAGAATCAAAACAAAGTTGAAATGTTCATAGAGAATATTAGACAAGTTCATTTGAAAGTGTAGGATTATGTAGAGAAGAATCAATGGAAGTACAAGCTCAAACATGACCATCATAGGATTGATCAATTTTATTTTTTTCATGGATATAGTGTGGCTTTATCTTAGAAAATAATTATTGCATGGGGCAGCTAAGAAATTGAAGACTCTAAAATATTGACCATTTGATATTAAGCAAGTTAGTTCCAATTCTTTCAAGATAACCCTACCTCTTTATATAATAATGCATTCAATGATCAATGTGGATAAGTTGATATTATTCAAACTATTACTATTGGATGGAAAGAGGAAGAATAAGTTGTGTCTATAGTAGAATATTATACACCACATGTACTTTAAGAATTTGAAAATAACACAATTTTATAGAAGACGGTTTGGGTGATTCACAATGAGAAATGTGGCAAATTGGCCTTAAGGGATAGACTCTAAGGAAATCCCACAAGTATGAGAAAAACTAGGTTGCAAACTGGTTTCATAATATTTCCTTAGAACATTTTGAATATGAAATACTCTCGTTCAAGAGGTACGATACAAATGGATCCTTAATGAATAGAAATGTCTATATTTTTATTTCTTTGGTACATATTATGTTGAATAACATATTTTTTTCATGCTTAGTGTACCCATGATGATTTGGCAAGAGTGACAAGGTGAGTAATGGGTGCATGACAAATTACAATTATATGAATTCTAATGTAAGGTAATCCCCTTACCAAGCCTAATAGTACTAGATTCTATGCCATAGTATTGCAGGCTTAACAAAGTTACTCAAATCTACATTTGGGAAAGTCATTCCAAATGTTTGTTACACTTGAGACCTCATCTTAGTGTACCTTAGTGTAAGGGATTTCATGGATATAACTTTATCCCTTATTATACCATATGAAGACCCATTCCAAATATTTTGTTACATTTGAGGCCTCACCTTAGTGTAAGGGATTTCATGGATCTAGCTTTATCCCTTATTATACCATATGAGGCCCCACTACATTACATGGAAAAGCCACAAAAAGTATCCCAACTACATTGTTTGGGAGTGACTTCAAGGACTTCGGGTTTCACAAAGCTACTTGAAGACTTCTTTGGAGAGATAATTTATAAGGATTGACAAAATTATGATGGGGCCTCCGTTGTAGTTAGGATTTCATGGAGTCATTGACCCAACTCAATGATTGGAATAATAATGCCAATATATTAGATGAAAAGAAAATAGTGACCTCATAATGACTAAAGGAAATACTTATCAACCAAAAATAAATATGACGTGAGGAAAAGACAAAAGGGCCTAAAAGGTTTCAAATGGACATACATATAAAAGTTGAACCAAAAGAGATACTTATCAAAAAGAAATACTTAACAACAATGACTACGTCATGTGATCCTATAAATATGAAGACATTGAAGGAGATCGACTTGGGCGACTCCATTAATGTGTTGTATGGAAGCAATTTTTATGGTGCTTGTATGTTGTAATATGATGAGAAGATGCCAGATCAAAGGATGAAACAAAGGGATTTCACAATCGCAATTGTTGCCTCCCCTGCCGTTGTCTTTGCTGCCTGTGCCTCTCCTGTTGCGATGGTTATTGGTTGATCCGGTCCTTAGAATAGAAGGGATTGTTACTAGCTGTCCCCACTAAGCGTGATTAATGAAGTTAATCCTTTAGTAAGCTAAGGAATTCCTCCCGTTGAGATACTTTAGGGAGTTCTTAAAAGGTTGGTTTGTAGTGGTTGAGATATGAGAACGGTTTCATAATTCACATCCGATTTATATGTAAATATTCCTTTCAATAGTGAGAACGAGTATACTAGCTAATTACTATATTTTTCTTTGAATGTTTCTTTTGTGTATTCTCTTCTTTTATTCTATGGATATATTAATAATTTTTTCTTGTAAATAAGTTGCATATTCGTAAGAATTTTAGAGGGATAAACCTCAACCATAGACTAGCTAAAATATGGTTTTTAGTATGTATGTGATCCATCAAAGATTCAACTACTAGAAATTAACTAATGGACAATTAGTCAAATTCTTGGTTGGATATTAGTATACCAATTTAATTGATCCTAAGTTAGTTTAACCCAGTCTACTTGTCTCATAAACCTTAGTCAACCACTAAATCCATTAAATCATACATCCTTTTGATATGAATATCTCATCATACATATCTAGTGGAATTACTGATTCAACATCCATGTTAGGTGATGTCTTGATTAGTTAGTAGACACCATGCAAGTTCCTTCAATGTGGAAATATATGCGTTTTTCTCTTCTTCTATTCGAAGCTAGCAAGAGTCGATTTTTTTTTTAGATTCATTTTTGTAACAGATTTCTAAATTAACCACAATAGGCTAGGAATAGAAGAACCCTCCACAAAATGTATAAATACATGTAATATCATAAAGAAATGAGTTCAATTCTCTTCTCTTTGTTCAATCAATAGTTTCCTTGTTATTCTATTCCATTCCATTGACTCAGTTCACCCCCATTTGAGGTTCTTTCTTATAGACTTTGAAGACCAACTTCCAAAGAGTGATAAAAAATAAATTGGAGTTTATCCCTTTAGGTTTCTCCATTACTAATTCATGGCTTATGTATTCATATGATTGGTATTGTTACTTTCTTTAGATCAATCTTATTTGGTTATTTCATGTATTTGGTTTTTATAAAAGTATAACATTCACATGCTAATACCATAATAGATATTGATTCATTCAATTGACTCTATTGTCCCCTATCCCCACTTAAATAACATAAATCATTGGTATTATAATTGACGATCAGCTAGCTCTCACTCGACGATTAGTCCTGATGATGAATCATGATTTGGATTCGAAACGTAGACGGCGAAATGACTCCAACTGTGGATTATCCGAACAACACATGCGAAACACCTCACCACAGAAACTTAAAAACAACAACAACTTAGATATTAAAATCCATTGATCTAGCCTTGATAAAACTTTCTTTCATAGTTAGAAATCATATCATCATTCAAGCAAGCTCAAAGAAACAATTTTTAAACTTTTCCTTACATCCTACTTCTAAGTATTTATCTATTCAATGTCATAGATCTAGACTAGAAGATAATATAGAGAACATGAATACCTCTAGTGAGACTAGACTACTCCTAGAATGAGCTATCCCTCCCTTGACAAGGAGAAGATATGCAAGAGAATTAAATGAAATTCATGTTTGAATCTCCAATACCATGGGTTCTTCATAGAGTAGCAACCCAATACTAACCACCTTTAGTGGGGTTAACCCCTTCAAGTTTCAAATGTATTTATACATACTAAATCTATAAGTAAATATTGATGCACAAGAAACAAATAATTGGATATAACAACTTGAGTCCTACTTTTATCTTAACAATCTTTCTAAGGATTATATCATCATCATAACTTCTTTGAAATTGTATACTTTTGCACACTACTAGTGGGGAATTGTTTCAACTAAGCATAATGAATCAACTATCCGCATTAACACATGGAATACATTAATTAAGAACGTAACCAAAAAATATACTACATATTTATTATCCAATCAAGAAAATATTTATACATAAGTTTTCCTTTAACTACACAACAAACGCACGAGGGAATATCTCAACTACACTCATAAATATGATCTAATAGTTGAAGAAGATCTCTCACAACCAA
This sequence comes from Picea engelmannii, assembly GCA_009831015.1. Taxonomy (NCBI): domain Eukaryota; kingdom Viridiplantae; phylum Streptophyta; class Pinopsida; order Pinales; family Pinaceae; genus Picea; species Picea engelmannii. The sequence continues at coordinate 874,972 of ML782749.1, read as the reverse complement.
CTAGATCTAACAAACCCAAATCAAATCTAAAGTAAACATTAATTATAAATCCCTCTCTTAATGCTTACACCATGAAGAACAATACTCAAAAAAAATAAAGTATGGTCTTCATCGACATCTCGATCCACTTCTGAAATATCATAGACAATGCTATTTCACACAACCATTCACTTGCGCTATCACTTGATTCATTGAAGACACAATTTCTTATGACCATCAATAATGTATTTATAATGACTGAGGATTCTTGACATACTTCAAAAAATAGTTGAATCATCCTATTGACATACTTCCATCTCTTGAAATACACAGCTTGTTGTATTCGCCATTATAAAGGAAAACAATATAGATATTGAATGTATCCAACGATCAATCATACAACCTGAACTTTTTCACATACATAATCTCACAAACATACAAAGATACCATTAATCATTTTACTTGGAGCATTGAAAGACAACAAAAACCACCAACTTATGACAAATTGTAGACATAATCAAACCAATGATGTATTCTTGTGACACGGAAATACCTCAAGAACTTGATTGCTAAGATTTTTGTGGTGAGGAGTGTTTTCAGGAGGAATCGGAAGAACCACAGTATTATCAATAGAGTGTCGACATTTCAGATCCATATCAGGATCCATCATCAGGAAAAGAAGCCCGGGGTTTAATTGTGAGAAGAGAGGGTTATAAATATCTAATGTAGGCGGGGAATTTCAGTGTTGGCTAGAGTTTTAGAATAGGTTTAAGTCAAATTTAGGGTTTTTTTAGATATCTTTTTTTTTTTTTTTTTAAATTTAATTTAAAAAATTTTAAATTTTATTTATTTATTTAAAATACTTTATTAAGATATTTTGTATTTTATTTAAATTTTGGATTTTATTTAAAATTATTTTGTAATCATCAAGGTGTTATTTAGATTTAATAGGTAATCTATGTGTTTTTCAATTGAATTTTTATTAAAAGCTTAATGTTTATTAGTTTTGTTTTATTTAAGAGGATCCTAAAAATATTATAAGGTGTTTAGAGTTTAATATTCTTTTAAAATGTTTTAGTGCTTCAATATGTTAATAAGTGAAAATTAAGTCATCTAAAACATGTAGTTGTATTAGGTTTTGATTAGTGTTAGTTAGGTTTTTAGGGTTTGTTAATCTTAATTTTTTTAGTGTTTATTAATAGATTAATAAATTACTATTAAGGAAGAGTTATTTATCTCTTTATTCTTTTATTTTTATGAATCAGAGGGAGTCAATTTTCACTTAACTCTAAGTCATTGTCTTTGTTTAGGTTTCTTGGGTATTTTGATTGCTTCTCTAATACGTCGGTTAAAGAGGTATTCTTCTTTGGCCAAAATTTTGGTGTCTTCTAGGCGAACATGGTGTTTAGTTTTAAGGGAATGTTCTGCTAGGGTGGAGGTGCGTATGCGTTTATTCTTTATGTCATCTCCTTGTTCTTTGACCCTAGTATGGAAGGAGCGACTTATTTCACCAATGTAGCATTCTCCGCGGGAACATTCTAGTTTGTAAATTTCCTTGCTTTTGTGAGGGTCAAGTTTGTCTTTAACGGATCTCAAATTTGGTTTTCTGGTTTCATGTGGTTTGAAGGAGGTCTTGATCTCTTTCTTGTTAAGGATCTTCACAATCTTATCTATAACTCCTTGGATGTAAGGTAGGTAGGCCTTTCTATTGGGGTTCCGGTCTTCTAGGGAGTTAGAGTTTTTGTTGGTTTTTTCTAGGGCTTTGTTTATTGCGTTCGCGATGTCTTTATGTTTATAACCTATGTTTTTAACGACAACTGAGAGGTGGTCTTTTTCTTGTTCTAGGTGTGTCTCATCAGAGATTCTTATGGCTCCTGTGGGTAGAGTTTTTAGGACACCTAGTTTCTGGTTAGGGTGGTGATGGGATTTGGCGTGGAGATAGTTTTCAGTGTGGGTCTTTTTTCTATAGACTGCATACCCTAGATTCCCATCACTTTTTCTACTGATTAGAACGTCTAGAAAGGGGATGCTACCATTTTCTTCGAGCTCCATAGTGGATTTTATTTCTTCTGAGATGTTGTTAGGGTGTTGAAAGAAATGTTGTAGTTTCTCTTTCCCATGTGGCCAGATTACATTAGTGTCGTCGACGAATCTCTTCCACATTGTTAGTTTCAGGGGAAAGGAGTCTATGGCTTTCTTTTCAAAGTTTTCCATGAAAAGATTGGCAACCATGGAGGATAATGGGGATCCCATCGCTACTCCGCTAGTCTGTTCATAGAATTCTCCTTGATAATTGAAGAACATTGAGCAGAGACAAACCTCCGCAAATTTAATTGTTTCTTGATCAATTACTTCTTTTATAATCTAGATGGCTTCATCTAAAGGGATTTTTATGAAAAGGAAAACTAACCTTTATGAAAAGGAAAACTAACCTAAATTATGTTACTTTGTTTTATAAGTGGTTCTCCATAATTCATTTCACAAACCAAAAATAAATATAACATACTTGCAATCAATCAAAAAAATGTTATGCTACTAATCACTGGCTTCTTCTTTCACAAATATGCATACAATAAATTTTGTTATGTAAATGGGGTAGAAAACCTCTCCGATAGAAGCACACACTCCAACTCTTTCATTCTCCTTGAAAAATCTTGGGCACAAACAGCTCGCAATTCCTATCTCAGTATTATCGAGCATGATCTCTTTGAATGAACAAGACAACAACCGAAGGAACAAGAGAATGGTGGGAGTGCACACACATTTTGACTCTTGTGTACGCCAATGAAGCAGCCGACCTCGACCTCTTCGTCGTCTCTCAACCTGGTAATCGCTCGTACAACCCAGGGAAGCGTGAGACGATGGACTCGTAGAAATCTGGATAGAGAGTGTTAGATTACTTCTCTTTTCGTCCAGAATCGCGTATCCTTCTTTCTCACAATTGTGCCGATTCATGCAATAGAAACAACAAATAAAATCTAAGGCGGCTGTGGCTTGATTCTTTTCACTTCGGCGCAGCTCAATTGCAGATCCTTAAACTTGCAGCGCTAACACAGGCACACAGAAATCTTGACACTGAAAACATACTAATCTAATCTACTCTCGTAGATTAATTCTCACATATTTCTCATTTTCCTGGGTTCTCTACGATGGAGTTAAACATAGACTTGGAGTTAAACCCGGACTTACTCTGATACGAAAATAAAATAGTAGAGAATACTACCACATACTGTACTACATATTTTATTATTCAATAAGAAAATATTTATATTTCAAGTTTTTTCTCAATAGTTATACAAATAAATATCATCTAATAGTTGGAAAAAATCTCTATTTTAAATTAAATCTAACCAACCCAAACAAACTTTAAAATAAACCTTAATTTATATTAATAGATTTCTCTAACTATTAAATTAAAAAAATCTTCATTTTAAATTAAATCTAACAAACCCAAACCAACTTTAAAATAAACCTTAATTTATATTAATAAATTTCTCTAACTATTAAATTAACTTAAAATTATGAAGAGGAGAAGTTACTCATCCTATACATCATCCCTAAAATACATCAGTGAGTTATCAACGATTTCTCTAACTATTAAATTAACTTAAAATTATGAATAGGAGAAGTTACTCATCCTATACATCATCCCTAAAATACATCAGTGAGTTATCAACTTGTTTCCAACAAGTAAAAGAATTCCCTAATACCGACACTCCTACAAATTAAAATATATTACAACAAAAGAATTCTATTACAATATCAAGGTTGAGGGAATGTTCAAAGATAAAGGTCGATCCTCAACCAAACTAGTTTGTCAACATTTAGACAAAATGCCTAATTTAACTATTGGCTCTCACGAATCAAAATAATATACCCAACATATTACTAATCATTAAAAAGGATGCAATGCTAAGAAACCTTTACTTTTTAAGGAAAATGTAACAACAAAACTCCAGCAACCAGCAAGTTCGGCTTGGATTTTAGAACTCATCTTATCATGCTACATATAAATGCACTTCTTGAAAGACATTCTTGTCACATATCTATACTTTCTACATAGATTCAACTCAACGTAGATTAGTGATATCGCTAAATTTTTGATGGAATATAATATGAAGCATATTTAAACTTTCTACATAGGTTCAGCTCAGCGTAGATTAGTGATTTAGGTAAATTTTTTAATGAATATAATATGAAGCATCTACTTAGATTATATTCATTCACAATTCTTTTCAATTAAAATATTGTTAATGAAGAGGAAAGAGGAAGATTATTCCATACATAAAATATGGATAAAAGAAAAATCTTATGGACAATGCTAGTCAAAATAACCTTGTGCTTTAAGACATTGTAAAAAAAATAGGCCTTGTTATATATATCTATCCTTAGAAAATCGATTGGATGAAAGGATAAGAACTCAAAGTCACTTTGAATAGTGCAATCTATCTTACTTTATCAAACTTTTTAAGAATGAAGTTCTTTGTTTTGTAGCACTATTTTTAGTGTAGAAATAGTATTTTGGAAAACATATCACTGGGATAGACATGGATTCTTGACAAAAAAATATGTTTATAAATATTAGGGAGGGAATTTTCAAAGGTTAAGGACAATTCTCAACCCAACTAATTTGTCAACCTTTAGAAAAAAAACCTTAGTCAACTATTGTCTCTCACAAATCAAAATAATATACACAACATACTACTAATCATTAGAAAGGATGCAATGCTAAGAAACCTTTTTAAAAAGTTACTTTTCAAGGCAAATGTAACAACAAAACTCCTCGAAGAAAATGGCATGATTTTTAGAACTCATCTTAGCATGATACATATAAATGCACTTCTTGAAAGAAATTATTGTCCCACATTTACACTTTGAAAGACATTCTTGTCCCATATTTACACTTTCTACATAGGTTCAACTCCACATATAATAGTGATATAGGTGCATTTTTTAATGAATATAATATGAAGCATCGACTTTGATTTCATATTCTTTGAAACCATTACTTCTAATTCTGGACAATGGCTGTCAAAATAACCTTGTCATTGCAAAAAAATTAGGCCTTGTTACATATCTCTATTCTTAGAAAATTGGTTGGATCAAAGGACAAGAACTCAAAGTCACTTTGAATAGTGAAATCTATCTTACTTTATCAAAATTTTTGAGAATGGAGTTCTTTGTTTTGTAACACTACTCTTAGTAGTTGAAATAGTATTTTGAAAAACATATCTATGGGATAGACATGGATCGTTCACCACAAAATATGTTTATCAATATTAGGTAGTGGTGGTAAGTCATTCTTTAATAACAATATAAGTCTACATTCTTTTTGGTTTTAGCTAAGAGAGCAAGAAATATGATTGACCATGATAAAAAAAATCATGTTGTTATGATTAAGCATCAACATTCAAATATTATCATAGAAACTAGTTGACTCCCCATTGGGAACCACTCTTAACTACATTAGCAACACATTGACATTGTACTTAAAAAATATGAAGATGCAACATTCAAATATCTAGTTGGGGTAACACTATAGTACCAGGTAAAATGATCAATACATATTGTTTTAGATTCATCATTACCCAATGCATATGTTTACAAATGTTCCTTTTAAGAGAACGAAAAAATATATAGACAAAGATAGGAACTAACCGACAAAGGGTATATTTGACATAGTTAGTTTCCTTATGGTAGTGTATTCATCTTATTTCCTGAGAAATATGGGACATGGGACATGTGCATCAATTCCATGGATATCAGTAAGATATCAGTAAATGATAGGTATCATATTCTTATCGATTCCATGGATACCAATAAGATATCAGTAAATAATAGGTACCATATTCCTATTATAGATGGAATACTTGATTTCATGAAGGATTCTAAGTTATTAAACAACTCAAATTTAGTTTGGGATATCATTAAACCCCTATAGAGTCCTAATATGTTTGGAAAAATTCTTTTGAAACCAAGGAAGGATTATCTGAATGAATATTCATGTTTGTTGGTCCAACCAATGCATCTTCTACTTTCATGAGGGTACATGGAGGACATTGTCCATCCTTAGGAGAAATGTGGCATCATTTATTTAAATTACATAATGAATTTATAGTATCTTCAACAAGTGCTTAATAGTCTTGGACAACATAAACTATACATAAAATTTGAGAATATATATATATATTTCCATCAAGAGTATCAAGTATTTGGGTTATGTGATTGAGTCTTAAGGAATTGAATTTTTCCTAGAAAACATCCAAGTAATTGTGGATTATCCTACTTTGAGATATATTCACGAGCTAAGGAGTTTCCTTGGCTTTGAAATTTTTTATTGCAAATTTGTGTTAGGGTTAAACCACATCCCTTGATGGATGAATCAATGTATGAAAGGAGGTATAAATACAATATTCAAATGGACAACAAAAAAAAACAATATTTTGAATATCTTAAATACAATATATGTACAAATTCAATGATCATTCTACTTGATTTAGAATGACACTTGCAAATATCCTATGGGAGCCATGATCACTCAAGATAGTCACCTAATAGAATTGCATTAGAAAAATTAAATAATACTATTTATAAATATTTTAGTTATGAAACTGAACAATATTCCATTATGCAAGAACTTAAGCAATGGATAATTACCTAAGGAAAATAAAAAATCATTCATAAAGACCATAAGCCTCTACAACTCAGTCATTTATAGTGTAAGATAAAACTATAAGTTGATTTAAGTGGATTAGTTACCTACAAATTCCAATTGGTAAATACTCATAGAAAAGGAAAAGCTAGTGAAAAAACTAATTTACTTATCCATCATATAGTTTCTTCACTTATTACAATGTTGAGTATGAGAGATTATGCCACCATTATATGGCCTTGACTATATGAATATGAAAATAATTTTTCATCAATATATTAAAATCTTGAGAGAGGTAAATTAGTTTCCCTCTACTACCACTTTAGGGACAATAATTATTTTTCCTTTTCTTTACAAGGTAGGACAACTTTGTGTACCTGGGTGATCATCAGAAAAATATTACTTGGGATGCACACTACTACAAAATAGTAGGCATATTAGGAGTAGCTTGGACTCTTATATTAATATGGATGTATTTTGATTGGCATTCATTTAAGTTGGATGTCAAAAAATCTATCAAATTTTGTGTGGTTTGTGCCATCACCAAGCCACCAAATCACCAACAATATTTGTACACATTGTTTCCTATTCTAGATGGGCCATGGGATTATATCTCCAGGGACAACTTGATTGAACATCCTATCACCATGCACCAATATTATGCCATCATAGTAGTGGTCAATAGATTCTAAAATATGGCTATTACCATACCTTGAAATAAGACTACAACTCCATAGTATTTGGCATACTGATTGATTTAACATGTTTGGAAACAATATGGTATACGTGATTCAACCATAATTGACTATAATTGTGGACTTGCTATCATATTTTGAAAGACACTTTGGTAGAGTTTCTCATCACACAATTGTCCATGTTGACATCATTCGATCCATAGATATATGGATAAACCAAATTTGTTAATTACATGGTCAGATAGTTTGTTGTTATGTATAACCACAAGAATCGACTAATATGAAATGAGAGTCGCCCATGCATTCAACATAAATACAACTCATGATATATCTAAACCCAGTTCAATAAGCAAGAGTTTACAACTTTAGTGTCTATTGACTTAATTAGTTGATTGACTATTTCTATTGACACAAACCATGGACATTGTGAAATATAGGGAAATCTTTTCTAAGGATAATGTTTGTGAGATTAAGAAGAAGGAATGAAAAATGTTGTAAAAAACTAGTGAAAATCCCAAGGCTCAACATGATAAGCATTGTGTTCCTCATTCATTTCAAATTGGGCATCAATTCTAGTTGCATAAATAAACTTGGAAATATTTAATGGCCCATATAAGAATCTAAATCCTTTGAGATATGGAAAATACACCATGCTTTAGGAGATTGAAGAAAATTCGATTAAGTTAAGTGTTCCACCATTCTTGGGATTGCATCCAATATTTAATGTGGACTTGGTTTGACTATACTTTCTAGCAGTGTTGGAACAAACTCACTTATTATCCTAAAAAACCATAGCAAATCAACCTAGATGTTCAAGAGCCACTTGTATTCAACACCAATGTTGGATAAAATGCACACCATATAAGGACACCAATAATTCCTTTGTTTTAGGTGGCCAAAGTAGGATAACTCCTAGCATAAGGTAAGCAGTTTTCAATCATTGAATCAACAAACAAGTTCACTCTTATTATTGAGTAGGGAATGGGGACCATTTTGAATTAAATGGGAAGGCTTGAACCACCCCAAGGGTTGACTGGTAGAAATTGGCTAGTGCATAGTCCTTAGTGGAGTTCTTAGTCAAATCTTAGTCAGCCAGTCAAACCTCAAACCTCAGCCAACATCACTCATTCAACTTCCTTCATAGAATTTAGTTGACCCTTGAATTTATCATACCACACATTGTTTTGACAAGGATATATCATCATACATGTCCAATAGCATTGATGGTTCAACATACATGACATACACCATATTGAATAGTAAGTAGAAACTAGGAAAGAACCATTGACATGGTGGTGTGTCTCTTTATATTCTTTTTGTTAACAATAGACAACAGATAGTTGGTTTAACACATTTAGTTTTGTAATTTATTTGTAGTTGAAGAGTAGTGGGCTAGTTACCTAAGCTTCCTTTAGGAAATGTATAAATACATGTAGAGTCATAAAGAAAGGGGTTTCAATCACTTCATTATACTCAACCTATATTTCTCTATTAGAGCCACATTTATTCTATTAATGTATTCAATTCCATCAACTCGTTCACCTCTATTCAAGGTTCCTTCTTACAAAATTTGAAGATAGACCTCCGAAGTTAAATGAAAAATACATCAGATTTTACCCTTTGTCTTTCTCTATTACAAATTCATGGATTAAATATTCATGTGATTGTTATCGTTACTTTCTTTCAATTGATTCTATTTGTTTGTTTCATGTATTTGAATTTTAAAAATAGTAGAGATTTCACTTGATTCCTCCACAATACATATTGATTTATTCAATCAACTATATTCCTCTGCAACATAGATCGACATTTCATATGACTATTGGTATAAAAGAAAGAAAATAATTTGGTGCATATTTGAGAGTGGGTAAAGTCGTATGTTTTTTTATTGAACTAGTCCATGATTACAATTGTAATCATGCATAGAGAGGGTAAAGTAGTTGTTGGTAAGAACCTTTAGGAGTCAATAAGGATAATATGCATAGAGAGGGTAAAGTAGTTGTTGGTAAGAACCTTTAGGAGTCAATAAGGCGAATACAGGAACTTTAGATGAGAAAATAGAGTATACAAATAGAACAAATAAATTCTAATCCAAAACAAAACGATAATTAATAGAAGAGTAGACAAGGTATTGGTCATTTATCTCAATCAATAAGATTCTTGTGAAATAGAGGGAACCCATGATTACAAGTCCTTAGTATGATGGAAAGTTGAAGGTTGCAACCCTTATAGATTGGTTGGGTGAGATGGAACATTAATTTTGTAAAAGAATATTGAATACCTATAAAGAACAAAGATTGGATGTATTTTATATAGAAAGGAAATGTGGCATTGTGGTTGAATCTTGTACAACAAGAGTCAGTAAAGAAAAATAGAAGATTAAAATTTTAAAATAAAAAGTTATAAAGATGCACAAATACTCTTGCAAATGTAATGAAAAAACATTATTTTGATATATTAAAATATTGGGAAAAGGGTAAAATAATACAAAAAGGACATGGCTCAATGTATAGAGGAGATAACTTGTAATGAGAAAATTTTAAGACTAATTTAGAAGGTGAAACTTCTAAACACATGCAAAGTATAATATGTTGATATTTAAAAAGGTGTGGTTGACAAAATCTCGATAAAACCATATATTCATACACTTACAAAGATGAGTTCCATAAATGCTATAAATGTCCACAAAATAATGTCATAAGAAGGAATTAATAAAGGGACACATTAGAGCTAAGAGGGGATCCCAATGATATAACATCATTTTCAACAACAATACTTTAATAAGGGGACAACCTAATGTCATACAATGGCATGATTGCATATGAATAATATATACTAGAGGGGGAAATATGAATGCAAAAGAGTATAATGCAAATACAGATACAAGTCTTGTGAAGTCGTGGAAATATGAATGCAAAAGAGTATAATGCAAATACAGATACAAGTCTTGTGAAGTCGTAATTGATTTTTGTAGTTCTGAAAATTACGATCATTGCAAAGATGGTAGAAGACCATATAGACTATTTCGGTTATATAAAAGATATGAAGTGATGGAAAAATTAATGCAATGATTTTTCACACATGTGAATATAGATATGATATCTTATGTGATATCATTCTCATGTATGTTTGAAACTTTTTGTTTGGAAAATCACGGAATTTTGATAGGATCATTGTCTATTATGAAAGGAAGATCACTTATACAATAAAATAATATGGCAAGTGAACTCAAATATTACCATTGAGGATGATGACGGTAGTGAAGTATTGTTAATGATGATCATGGAATTCATTAAGAAATCAAGGAGACAAAGGGAATTTATTTTTTGACACGAAGTGAGGTCTGTAGAGGTGTATCACACAACGCTAAAGATTATAATTGCCAAAGAATAAATTTCTCGAAGAGATATGATATATACTATAGGAGTATGAAGATATTGCATGTGAAGATGAACTATGAGAATTTCCAACAAATAGGAAGAGTGGACAATGATATTTAGTTTGGGCATGATATTTCCAAATCAAGCTATAAATAGGAAGATGAACTAGGAGATAGGATTTAGTTTGGGCATGATATTTTCAAATCAATCTATACATAGGATGATTCCAATGGAGAGGAAGAGGTTGAACATATATGTAGTTAAATTGTTGCACATATAAACATGATAAGAGAGTATGATCCCATTTTTTTTCCAACTCTAATTACTCCAATTAAGAAGGATGGTAAGTGGTGAATGTGTACAAATAGTAAAGACCTGAATCATATCACAACCAAGTAGATATAGTTTCAATTTATAAGGATGGATGACTTGATGGACAATTTATATATCCAATAAATTGTTCATAAAATGATTTTAAGACTATATACCATTGAATTAGAATTAGATAAAGAGATGATGAAAATGATACATTGAAAACCAACAATAGTTTGTACAAATGGTTGGCTACACAATTTATATTAAATAATGCATAAAGTGAATTCATGTAGGCAATCATAGAAGTGTTATGACTAAACATTAGCAAGTTTGTGGTTCTTTATCTAGATGCCATTTTGATTTTCACTATAAGGAAGAACATATAAAGCATATAAGATTAATATTTCAAGATATGAATATATATTTTTTTGCATATAAATGTGAAAAAACACAGTGTTTCTAAGAGAGAGTTTATTTTATCTTAGGTTCTTCAATAAGACAACATGGTTTTCATGTAGATAAAATAAACATGGATAAGGAAATTCTATATTATCTTACATCCATTAATGTCAATATGGTACACTATTTTCATGGAATTACCAATTTTTATAGGAAACTCCTCAAGGGATTTAGCAACAATTTTTTATCTATAACCAAGGTACACTATTTTCATGGAATTACCAATTTTTATAGGAAACTCATCCAGGGATTTAACAAAAAATTTTCATCTATAACCGGGTGAATGGAGGTGCATGGATATATTTGTTAATATTTAAGCCATTATTATAGTTCTTTGCATTTCATTAGATAACAACAGCATAATCCAAGATCACTAAGAAACACACAATCACAAGAGACACAACATTTATCAGGGGAAACCCTCTAGGGGAAGAAAACCCAACAAAACTTCCTTAATATAGATAGCTAATAAAATGCCAAGAGATAACTCAAACTAAAACAGAAGTTCCTCTCCCAAAGATGTGCCACTCTCTCTCCTTCTTCTACAATTCCGAAACTTATCTCTCAAAATGAGCAAGTGAGTTGTGTATAAGTGAGGCACCAGCCTCCTTATTTATACAAGACTGGCACATGTGAAGTGTCTCTTCAATGGCAGGGCCAACTTCTCCAACTGGGTGGTTATAACCACCTTAATTACATTCTGGGGCCAACTTCTTATTCTGCCTATTATAATTAACATTTGACCAATCCGCAAAAGGGGATTTGGTCCTATTACAATAGCCGACAAGATCAATCCACAATGGGGATTGATCCAATGATTAATATATCAAATAATAATAAGAATACTCTTTGCAGTTACATTATTTCAACACTCCCCCTTAACAAGAAGGGTATTCTTTAGCAACATCATGCGAGAGAGAGAGGACAACATCATCAATAACATCAAGTGGGTGAGAGGACAACATCATCAATATCATCTTGGAACACTGACTGACATATCTATAAATCATCAGAATTTTTCTTCATCGACAACATCGTCATTCTCAAAGGAATGTCATCATCATCTGCATCAGTATGTATTAGTATAAAAACTGATACATCATCATCATCACATCACAAGGCTGGCTCATCATAGTACAAGACTGGCTTTATGTCACAGTTGTCAAGCTGGAAGCTCAGTACTTGTCTCATCTCAATGTCTTGCTTTACGTCACAACACTCAGGCTGGAAGCAAGATACTAGACTGGCTTTACGTCACAACTATCAAGATGGAAGCACAGTACCAATCTCATCTCATCATATTGATTTACGTCACAACACTCAAGATGGAAGCAAGATACTTGTCCTTCTTTACATCACAACCATCAGGTCGGAAGTAGGATACTAGATTGGCTTTACATAATAGTTATCTAGCTGGAAGCTCAATGCTAGTCTCATCATATCATCTTATTTTACATCACAACCATCAGGTCGAAAGCAAGGTACACATCCTGCTTTATGTCACAACCATCAGGTCATAAGTAGGGAACTAGAATTTATTTATGTTGCAGCTATACAGCCGAAAGCATAGTACTAGTCACACATCATCTTGCTTTACGTCGCAACCATCAGGTCGGAAGAAAGGTACTCATCCTGCTTTACGTCACAACCATCGGGTCAGAAGCATGATACTAGACTAGCTTTACGTCACAACTATCCAACTGGAAGCACAGTACTAGTCATATCACATCATCTTTCTTTACGTCACAACCATCAGGTCGGAAGCAAGAGATGTCTCATCAAAGCATCCACTCCCCCTTTTGAGGAGGGTCCTTTCAGACTATACCAAGATTATCTCGAAAGTACTCAAACTTTATACGACATAGTGGCTTGGTCAACACGTCAGCAACCTGTTTGTCCGTGCTAATGTACTGGAGCTTTAAGGCTCCTCTCTACACCATATCACAGATGTAATGATAACGGATCTCTATGTGCTTCGACCTGTCGTGGAATACATGATTCTTTTCCATCTTTATGCAACTCTGGTTGTCACATAGAATCAAGGTTTCTCTCATCTCTAAGTCAAATAGGTCGGTCAACAACTTTCGAAGCCATATAGCTTCACAGCTGGCAGAACATGCAACAATGTATTCTGCTTCTGTTGTGCTAAGAGAAATACTAGATTGCTTCCTACTCTTCCAAGAGATCATAGCTGATCCCAAACTGAAACAACATCCTGAAGAGCTCTTCCTGTCAGAAACACTTCTTACCCAATCTGCATTAGTATATCCACTCAATGTGCAATGATGATCTCCATCATAGCTAAGACCATAATCTATTGTACCTTTAAGGTACCTCATCACATGTTTTGCAGCCATTAGGTGAACACGTATGGGTTCTACCAAAAACTAACTCAAGGTGTTCACAGAAAAACAAATTTCTGGTCTGGTGTTCATCAAGTACATCAGCGATCCAATAATTTGTTTGTACAGTGTGACATCAATCAATTCTGACGAAGTATCGACCAATAGCTTCATCTTCACTTCCATGGTGTATTCATGGGCTTGCATTTCAATATGTTGAATCTCTTAAAGATTTCGACCGTGTACTTCCCTTGGTTAAGGAAGATCTTCTCAGGACTCTGCCATACATCAAGACCTAAGAAATAATGCATTCGACCAAGGTCTTTCATTTCAAATTCCGAGGCAAGTCACTTTTTACATTTAGTGATGATATTTTCTTCTCCAGTTAAGAATAAGTCATCCACATATAGAAGTAAGATTACTGGCTCATTGTTCATGATTTTGAAGTAGAGTTTAGAGTCTACTTTACTCTTGGTAAATCCTAAGCTCGTCAAGAAACTATCTATATGGCCATACCAAGCTCTAGGATATTGCTTCAATCCGTATAAGGCTTTCTTCAATCTGCAGACATGAGACTTCCTGTCTTCAACCTCAAATCCTTGAGGTTTCTCTATATACACTTCCTCTTCGATGACACCATTTAGGAAAGCTGTCTTCACGTCCATTTGGTGCAACTTCCACTTCATCTTAGTTGCAAGAGCTATGATAGTTCTGATCGAAGTGTATCTGGCCAGAGGAGTGAATGTCTCTTCATAGTCAATGCCTTCCTTCTGGGAAAAGCCACGAGTGACAAATCTTGCTTTATACTTCTCAATACTTCCATCAGCAGCATGTTTTATTTTGAAGAGCCATTTGGAGGATACCACATCTTTATTCTTCGGTCTGGGAACTATTTCCCATACTTCGTTCTTCATTATGGATTGGTATTCCTTTGTCATGGCATCTGCCCATTCTTTTCTCTGAATGGCTTCTTCAAAGCAGGTAGGCTACTCTTCTAGGAGATCACACATCAAAGACATATAATTGGAGAATGGATTTGGTATTTTCACCTATCTCGTAGTTCCTTGGGGAACACTGTACTTCTCTCCATCTTGAATAAGCTCTCCAGCCCAAGCTGGCTTTCTTTTATGGAGGATTGTCATATGAGGAGGTTCTTTCACTTCTACTATATCATGGTCTTCTAGAAGTTCCTCATCAAGGGAAGTTACGACTTCCCTCACTGGTTCTGCAGCTCTGGGAACCTCCCTCATTGCAGTACTGGGGATTACGGGTTCCTCTTCATATACTTCTTCAAGCTGGCATAGTTTAGTTTTCTTAAGTGTTGCATCTTCATCAAAGGTCACATCCGTGATGATCTCAATGTGATGTTGACCTGGTATATAGATTCTGAAGGCCTTGGAGACCTCACAGTATCCCACAAATATTCCCTTCTTTCCTGAAGGGTCCATGTTGTTTCTCTTTTCTTTAGGTATATGAATAAACAATGGACATCCAAATATTTTGAGATGGCTTACCTCTGGTTTCTTTCCGATGAACATCTCTTTTGGTGTCTTGAGCCCAAGTGCACTATGGGACAATTGTTTTTGCACATATATAGCTGCCATTATTGCTTCTACCCATAATCACATAGGAAGATCTTGATCATGGATCATAGTCTTCACAACTTCCATTATTGTTCTATTCTTTCGTTCAACTACATCGTTTTGTTGGGGATTATAGGGAGTAGTGAGTTCCCTCTTGATCCCAACATCTTTGTAGAAGTTCATGAACTCTTTTGAGGTGTATTATCCTCCATTATCTGACCTAAGTATCTTGATATTTCTCTCAGAAATATTCTCTATCAAGGATTTGAATTCCCACTAATGGAGGACAATGGCATTGGGCCACACACATCTAAATGAATGAGCTCTAGGACTCCTTTTGCATTGTTGTCTTTCTTCGGAAACGGGTTATTGATGTTCTTCCCTTGTGCACATCCATTACATACGCCTTCATGGTCACCTTTGAGTTCTGGTAAACCTGTGACTGCTTTGCATATGTATGGTAGTGCCTTGTAGTTGATGTGAGCTAATCTTCTATGCCAAAGTTCACATGGATTCTTCAATGGCGTGGGTCATGACAGCTTCTGAGYGACCCTTTAGCTTATGTAATCCACCTTCTTCTTTTCCAATGATGATTTCTTCATTTATGGTCTCTCCTTTAGCACGTTGCCTTCTGCAACCTTCACTATAGCTTCCTCAGGGTTATTACATGTGACCTGGAGCAAGGTCAACAAAACAACAAGCAAGAATAATATCCTTCTGATAATATAAAGCAATAGCATGAACAATCATCACAATAGCTCCTTTAGAGCTATCACTTATAATTTATTTGAAGCAAATATTAAAGGTAAGGAATACAATACAAAATGAGATCAACACTCTCATAGTGTTGTGACCAAGCATTCTTCCATGGCAACCTGGAACTAACACACGAGTTTTCTCCTAGAGGAGGTGTTAGTTGTATCAGACAAATCATTTACCTCTATATATTCACATGCTATCAAGTATAATACTTTACAAAGACTGTTATCTCAACTATAGTCATCAACTTGTCATGTGTACCTTTGAATCTTATCAACTTGATTTAATCAAACCTGGTGTCTTGTCTTCAGGAATGAGTTCTTGTTTTTCTTCCAAGTCTCCTTCACTCAAGATGATGAGTGCTTTCTTCAACTTGTCTGTTGTACTAAGCCAGTACACTATCTTGACAGAAGGTTGGGTTAGAGGATAAGCTCCATGATCTCAAATTTTAATCCATCTAATACCTTGACTCAGAAAAGGTTAGACTGATGGTCATAGCTACAACATGCAACACTCATCAAAATAATAATGCATATCAGAATAATCACACCTAGGTTGCTTCATTCCTTTGAATGTGTTGGATCTTGAGATCCTTTTGGATCTATGTCAAGAGATCTCTTCTCCTGCAAATACTCTTTAGGGTTTAACCATTAAACATATGTGAGTAGATACCTATGATGGAATTTGTAGGTAGTGGCTCCATCTGGTAGAAGCGGTAATCATTACCAACTCTTAAGAAAAATTCAAGGGTGATTGCAACTGGTTCTACAACTGCAACTGCAATTGATGCTGCAACTGCAACTGGTTTTGAAACTGCAACTGCAACTTAGGGTTTTATGAGGAAACCCTAATTTTTCAAACTTCAAATTTTGAAATTCCGATCTAGGGAATATATGTGCTGAGCTGAGGAAAGTATGCTGGTGTAGTCAGAATTTTGAAAATCCAACTTTTACCCCCTTAAACTTGATCTATGAATTTCTGGACTGGTGCTTCTGGTTTTCTAGTACTTTGTGAAAACTAGGGTTTCACTTTCCAGGAGATCTAGCCACTGAAAAGGTGCACTGAAGGTGCCAAAATGATCCTTGGGGGAGGGTGCACTTTTCTAGGTGGTTTTAGGGTTGAAATATCTTTCCAAAAAAAATCCCTAATTTTCATGTACGACAACAGTGACGTTTTTCACTTTTCTCTTGTGAAAGATGCTCTCTTTAGCTTGGCTCTGATACCATGTTAATGTCTAATCCATTATTATAGTTCTTTGCATTTCATTAGATAACAATAGCATAATCCAAGATCACTGAGAAATACACAATCACAAGAGACACAACATTTATCCTGGGAAACCCTCAAGGGGAAGAAAACCCAACAAAACTTCCTTAGTATAGATAACCAATACAATGCCAAGAGATAACTCAAACTAAAATAGAAGTTCCTCTCCCAAAGATGCGCCACTCTCTCTCCTTCTTCTGCAATTCTGAAACTTGTCTCTCAAAATGAGGAAGTGAGTTGTGTATAAGTGAGACGCTAGCCTCCTTATTTATACAAGACTGGCATGTGTGAAGTGTCTCTTCACTGGCAGGGCCGACTTCTCCAACTGGGTGGTTATAACCACCTTAATTACACTCTGGGGCTTCTTTAATATCTGTTGGGGCCAACTTCTTATTTTTCCTATTATATTTAACATTCGACCAATCCGCAAAAGGGGATTTGGTCCTATTGCAATAGCCGACAAGATCAATCCACAATGGGGATTGATCTGATGAATAATATATCAAATAATAATAAGAATACTCTTTGCAGTTACATTATTTCAACAATATTGGAGTTTGTAGGAATTAAAGAGATTTCAGTTTATAAAGAAGAGGATTACCGAGGTGTTGATATGGGAGTTCGATGATTTCAATAAAGTATTTTTGGTAGATTGTTATGTAAGTGTGCTAAATATTAATGGAAAGTTGAATGATTTGCAAAATGAAAAAGATGTATTCGACATAAGTCTTTTATGTGAGAGAATAAGAATTGAAGCATTAGGGGAGTTATTTGTTTCCAAAGGATATTATTTTTCACATTGATCATTAAGCGTTAAAATTTATTAATAATTAGAAAACCATGAAATAAAGTGTAGATTGAATTCATGTAAGGTTAAGCATTTTTGTTGAACAAAAAATTGAAAAAAGAAAACCAACTTATTGATGTATTGAGAAAGAGACCACTTATATCGAAGACCAAGGTGAATGGGACCATTGGATTTGTTGATATTAAAGAGATCCATGTATGCAATAGATATTTTTCACATATTTTTCACATATATGGGAGAGATTAGGTAACTATTGCTACATGATAGAAGCATATAATTGGAGTACTTTCTACAATATGGACCTATTTAAAGGAAAAATTCCATTCATTCTTGAGGGCTTTATGCATGAAAAATTGATATGAGTGTTGTATGGTATAATTTTAGAAAGACACTTTAGGTGAGATAAGATAAATCATTTTCTAGAAGAGTGATATCATGAAATTATTTTGTTCAAAGAAGTGTGTTTATGATAGGATGAAAAACATGAAAAAATGTATGATTTCACAAGTAAGAATCGCTAGTTATATATGTTATTTATGACCTTGAAGATTTCTTGTGAGGCTTTGTCCATCGATATTGTGTTTGTTTCACCTTGGATGAAATGAGGGATTAACAAATTCTTATTTTTGGTTTATAGGTTTTTGAATATGACACTATTCATATCTTGTAGGAAGACCAATGATGCAACTTATTATATGTATATTTTTTCTTCAAGGATGTATTGTTCTTGCATGCGTTGTTAAATGTCATTACATTATATTGAGATACAAGTTTCCTTAGACTCTTAGACAATTGTGGGAAAGTTTTTTGAAGGATATATGCACAAATTATAGTTCAACGTAACAACCGTAAAAAATTGGCTAAACCAAAGTTGTTGAAGGACATTAGGAAATATATTAATGTTTTTAGCTGAAGATATGAAAAAACATTAAGATTTAGTTTTGTCACAAGTTGATCTGAAATATAATAGTTTTATCAATAGATCAACAAGATGCTAACCATTTAATATTTCATGTGATTAATCTAAAAGGACTAGTGAATTTATTTGAATTTCCAATACAAATATATAGAAGTATTGCTCTTGATTAATTTGTGTAATAGATGAGACATATATACATAATTATATGGGATATTCAATAATATCAAGTGTAGATATAACAAGCATATGGATGTACACTAAATATTTAAGTCCATTTAAGTTGGTGATGGAGTTGCGATACATATAAGGAATGAATGATATCCAAAGGGTGGGTGCATGGACAAATTAAATTTAAAGAAGATTGGATCATGTAAAATTAAATGAAAGTTTGGAGAAAATGGATACCATGTGTATTTTCATGAAGAATTTGACATACATTTTCTATTTAATGCCTTTGATTTGTATAATTTTAAAGACACAAGATGACGATGTAGGAAAAAAGAATGCAATAATTTATTGGTGTAGCTATATGCCCAAGAAGAAAGAAGAGGAAATGAAATAAGTGTTGGATGAAAAAGGTTTTTAAAATGCATGGGATTTAAGATATACGTGATACTTAATAAAAGGGTAGACTATAGATAGAGGAAAAGACTTTGAATTCTAAAAATGAGTATCAAATGTTTTGTAAGGGGAAGGAAAAAGTAGATGAAGAAAAATGCTCAAGAGTTGCAAAACTATGGATAATATTTTTATTCATAAGGGGAATTCGATATAAGAGCATATAAACATTTAACTAAGGAATTGAAATAGATCGATGTAGTGAAAGTGAATGAATACTAGATGTAGTGGAAGTGAATGAATACTAGTTGAAAATATAAGAAAGTTCACATGAGATAAAGGTCTATCTATAGAGATATTTGTGCAAAGAGTAGTTGAGTGCATTTTAGAGTGTTGGAGAAAGACACAATAATTTTAAAAAAATAATTTGTTATAGAAATATGCATAGTAAAGGGAATTAACTTGTAAAAAAGTTGGATCATGGAATAATAAACCACTACAACCAACTTGCATGCATATCAATTGTATGATATCAAGAGATCCTTTGAGCTTGATGACCCCAAAAATAATTTGTTATAGAAATATGCATAGTAAAGGGAATTAACTTGTAAAAAAGTTGGATCATGGAATAATAAACCACTACAACCAACTTGCATGCATATCAATTGTATGATATCAAGAGATCCTTTGAGCGTTTGAGCGTGATGACCCCAAATGAGATAAAATCGATTGGTTAAATTAATGAGTTACATGGCACAGAGTTATATCTTCTCATAATATTGAATAAGAAAATATGAAGGTGATCAAAGGAATATCATGAAATATGAATAAGTTTGGTTTGAGGGAAAGGAATGATATATGTGAAATAGTTGCAATGGCTAAGAGATGACAATAATGCATTGACACACATTTGATTTATATGAAAATATTCCTTTGACTAATGAAAATGTTTGTTTCTCTCTATTGTTTAATGTTTGATGATTTTATTCTTTACTTTATTCCACCATATGTATTTCTGATTTATTCTTGAAGATTTTATAGCATAGTAGTATGCCCTATAGAGTGCTAAGGCTCAAAGAGAAAGTTTCCACTGTGCATCTCCAATTCTATAGGAGATGATCTCTCTCTCTCTCTCTCTATATATATATATATAAACAACATAATTATCACATATCATTAACCAAAGACAATAATAATTAACTTGATTCTCATTGGCATATATACAATGACTCTCATGATTTTAGACAAGTATTGCAATCTTAATTGAAGAAAATGTCAAAAAAAATGAAAATAATAATATCAAATAAATAAATGCCACTAAGGATAAACATGTCCCATGTCAAGAGATTCAAAATAAATTGTCGATGAAGACATTGCCAATAATCTAAGAATGATTTCATAAGGTGATCACTATAATAAGTAGAAGAGTAGTTTCTTTAACAATGCAAAATATATGTATGTGTAAAAGCTAGTAACCTTGTCTAATTTAATTTCTAGAAAATATGAATTGTTAAGAAACATGCATAAAATATATTTTTTCAAATTGTTATCGTAGACTCATTTGGATTAAGCTTAGATTACTGTAAAATGTTAGTTCAATAATTTCTCAAATGTGTCTAAAATAAATCCCTAACCTCTAATAGAAGAATAATTACTAATTTTCTTTCATGTGGTGTAGAAACACCTTCAAGGCTTGTAAATGGGCCTACTACTGATATTATGGAAGAAAATCAATGATGAGAAAAAATTGCAATGATAGGAATAAACCATAATACCTACCCTTGTTTATTACAATTATCAACTACCATTAAGTTACATTTCAATTCATGAAAATAACATTCCTCGTGAGGATTCCTTAATCGAATACCATGGTGAAACCTAAATAGAATAGGGATCAAGCCTAGACACTACCCCCACTAAGCAATTTGAGCTACATTCCCATTCACAATGAACATACTTAATATTACAATTTAGAAGTGTGGATTGATATATTCAAACACTCCACTACCTCAACCACTCATTATTCTTTATGAGCAATAGATAGGTAGTTTACAACTTAGTAACATGCCCATTCAGAGCATCCTTAATAATTAGATTTACAAGTGTGTATTGCTACCTTGAATTCCCCACTACCTCAACCACACTATGATACCATGTTGAAAACCATATAAATTAGGAATCAAACCAAGGGCCATCCCACCAACAAACTACTTTGCAATGCTTATTCATGAAAATGACTCTAAATAGTGGGAAATAAAAGTGCATTCTTACACCCTTAATGATGCAGGCGCATAGACCCCAATTCAAATATAATCATGAACCTTCTAGAAGAAGGACATGGACGTGACGTGGGCAGAAGGAAAATATTTCCTATAATTTTGCGTAAAACAATAGGGTTATTGTGTATTTGTTATGATCTTGAGTGATCTTAGCGATCTGATGTAGGAGCATCGCCAACACATCAAGCGAGCCAGCGCAGAAGCAGAGGACAACTGCACAAGCCAGCACAAATTTTGAAAACACTTTGGAATTGTTGCGCAAATCTTAAATGAGCCATTAAGATGAGGCACACTTGTATATTGTAAATGGACCTTGAGTGGATAGCTCTCATCCTTAGTAGGTAGACAACATTTAAAGTAGTTAATGTAAGTAGATAGAACATTTAATTCTAGATTTGATAGTTTTAGAGCGCAAGAGGGAAACGGGATATAGACACCCTCATTTGTGCATTTGTATCATCACAGGAAGGGCATAGGAGAAGCAGAGAGTTGTGTATGAAGAACACCCATGTACATACATTTGAATTAATAGAAGAAGCTTTGATTCAAATTCATGGTTATGTGTTTGATTCTCTGTGTATTGTTGATATGCTCATGAATGGTTGTTTCATATTATTCATTTTCTTTTATATGCTGTGTATATGATTTCAGGGTTGAGTTGAAGTCAGAGAGGAAGAAGGAATGAGTTTCAATTGTTTCTCTAATTGAGCTAGAGGATTCCTGCAAGGAGTGCAGTCGAATTGTCCGCAAGGAGTGCGTTGACCGAGGGGTTCAGATAGAGAAAAATTTTGTTCTCATTCATCCCAGAAGGTGCAGTTGGGCACAAGAGACGTGCAAGGAGTGCGCAAGCCAAGTAAGAGTCTCAGGGTTGCGAACCTGAGTGAAGTATTTGACAGACTGCTGCTGCAGGTGTGTGCAGAATCAAGGGACTTCAACACTTAGACGTTGTTGAAGGTTTTCCGCAAGGAGTGCGTGCAAGAGGGTTTTCTTTTTAAAGACTCAAGTTGTGGGAAAAGCTCAGGAAGGATAAGCCTTTGAGTTTGTCGAAGGACAGCGCAGGGGAATTGTGCCTTGAGGATTGACAAAGAAGCATTGTAAGTCTGCACGGAGGTGAACAAGTCTTCGTGGAGGAAGTACTTGATTCATTTCGCAGAATTTCACCAGGAGAAACGGACGGTCGAAATCCTCCGAGGATATTTCGCGAAGTTACGAGGACCGTTAGATCTTGGAAAGGTGCGGGGAAGATATGGTGACATATTTCCAAAAGGGTTCCAAGCTCAGGAGGGACAGATCCGTTGATCAGGGTCACGAGGGCCATTGGATTCACACGCATATCGTGAATCGGGGTTTCATAAGTCGAAGCTTCAAATTATCGCAGCAGGAATTGCGATATCGCGATTTGTGATATCCTAACAGATCAGAACCGTCCATCAGTGGGGACACGTGTCAGAAGGTCTAACAAAGTCGGAGTTTGGCATATCAGAGGTCTTGAGGACAGGATACTCAGACAGGTTGAAATCACGAGACACGATATTCTGATGGGAGAGTTGTGTGGGACCACAAGAGTCAGAGTGGAGGACAGGTGGTACGCGCATCGGAGTTCGGGAAAAGAAAAGTCCCGAAACACTTGACATCAGGATTCGTGATCCTGCGAACCCCGAAATCTCGATAGAAGTGATGGGGAGTGGAAAATTCAACTCGCACGTGTGCATCGAAGTTTTGATGTATCGGGTATCGAGAGTCAGTAAGACGAGTTGCTTGGTATCGCGAGTACCGAAATCGCGATAGGGAAATTTCCGATAGAGGAAGGAGAAAAGTCAGCTTTGACTGGCCATCGGGTCTCAGAGATTCGAGAGCCTAGTGATCGACCATTGGACTTGCGAAGTTGCGAGTTCTGATTCCCAAATAAGTAAAGAGAGGGGGATCGCGTGAAGAGATCTGTGGGAGAATATTTCCCGATAGGGAAATAGAAGAACAGGTTAGTGTTCTTCGGGCTGAGGAAAGAGAGAGATCCTGTGAGCGGGCGTGCCTACGGGTGTGACAGCGTCAGTTTGGTATCAGAGCACGAAAGGATTCTTTTCTTTATATAGCAGAGAAGAGAAGTCACAATGACGCTAAGGAGAGAAAGGCAATCACCTGATCCAGAGGATAGGGAGGTGCGAAGAAGAGGCAGGAAGATAGCAAATCCAGAAATGGAGAGACAGATGCATGATCTCCGAGCAAGACTTGAAGATATGGAGACAACACAAAGATGCACAGCTAGTGCAGGGGATCTGAGTGATTTCGAGAGTGAGATTTAGGCTGACCGTGAGGAGGAAATTGCAGCCGAAGATGCATCAAACGAACGTTTGATCAATGCTATTTCCAGGATGGGTGCAAGAGCGAAAATGGACATTCTAGTTTACGAGGGAAACTTGGAGGCATAGGAGCTTCTAGATTGGATTAGAGCTTTAGATACATACTTCGATTATGAAGATGTCGAAGAGGATAAGAAGGTCAAGCATGTTGTTACATGATTGAAAGGACATGCAACATTGTGGTGGGATGAGCTACAAGTTGACAGATGCTGCAAGGGCAAGAAAAAGATAAAGAGTTGGGACAGAATGATCGCAAAGATGAAGGAGAAATTCATCCCGAGAGACTATCCAATTACTCTGTTTAGGAGGATGCAGAACCTGAGACAGAAGCCGATGACAGTGAAAGAATACACCGAGGAATTCTACAGGCTGAACATTAGGGCAGGTCATCGGGAGAGCGATGATGAGAAGGTTGCCAGATATCTGAATGGTCTGAGATATGACATTCAGGATGAATTGAGCATGCTAACCATACGAATGGTGGAAGATGATTACCAATTGGCTCTGAAAGCAGAGGAGAAGCTGAGCCGAAAGCAAGGTCAAAGAGGATGAGGCAGAAGCCAGCCCAGAGGCAAATCTGTTGCCCAGGATAAATTCCAGAATCCCAAGGAAGACTGGAAGAAACCTCAACCTCGAATTAAGAGAGGTGGAACCTCATAGCGAGGACAACAATATGTTGAGCAGAGAGGACAGCATAATGCGCAGAGGGGAAATTATGCTGATGGCAATACTTTTCCTCGTACTAGAGGTCGAGGCAGAGGAAGAGGTGGAGTAATTACATGCTTCACATGTGGAAAGAATGGGCACAAGTCTTACGAGTGTCCAGAGAAAAAGAAGGACATTAGGGAAGCTCACATCACCGAGGCGCAGAGGCAAGATGTTGAAGCAGAAGACGTTGAAGGTGAAAGAGCGCTTATGATGAGAAAAGTCCTTTTAACACCCGAGAAGGAGGTGGAAAGCTCAGTCCAAAGCACCAGACTCTTTAGGACTACTTGCAAGACCAAGGACAGGGTGTGCACGGTCATCGTAGACAGTGGTAGCACAGATAATCTCGTATCCATAGGGATGGTAGAGAAGCTGGAGCTGGAGACGACTGATCATCCAAGCCCATACAGAGTGTCGTGGCTGCAAAAGGGACACCAGGTAACTGTTACTAAACAATACTTGGTTGAATTCAAGATAGGTGGATATAATGATAGGATACTCTGTGATGTTATTCCCATGGATGTTTGTCATCTATTGCTGGGTAGACCATGGCAATATGACAAGAATGTGATTCATGATGGGCGAATGAACACATACACCCTAGAGAAGAATGGGAGAACACACACGTTGCTTTCGATAAAAGATAAGGAGGTGAAGCCGGAAGTAAGCAACATAGTACTTCTCATGAGTGGGAAGGAAATTCTTACAGAGGTTAAGAAGAAAGAAGATCCACAATTCTTTGTGGTCAAGAAACCGAGGATTGTTCTGACTAGCACGAGAGTGGATGATTTACTGGATGAGATTCAGGAACTGTTGGAAGAGTTTGTTGACATCATAGTGGACAAATTACCTCGTTCGCTGCCACCGATGAGGAGTGTGAGTCATCATATTGATCTCATACCAGGAGCCAGTTTTCCAAATAAATCCGCGTAAAGATTGACGTCGCAGGAGAATGAGAAGGTTAAAAGGAAAGTCTAGGAGTTGTTGGACAAAGGATTGGTCAGGGAAAGCTTGAGTCTGTGTGATGTTCCAATAGTACTCAGTCCGAAGAAGGACGGAGGCTGGAGGATGTGTACCGACTTAAGGGAGATCAACAAGATAACTATCAGGTACAGGTTTCCATTGCCGAGGATGGATGATCTGATGGATTGCTTGAGCGGAGAAAAATATTTTTCAAAGATAGATCTGAAAAGCGGATATCATCAGATTCGCATGAGAGAAGGCGATGAGTGGAAGACATCCTTCAAAACAAACGAGGGTTTGTATGAATGGATTGTCATGCCATTTGGCTTAACGAATGCGCCAAGTACCTTTATGAGGTTGGTGAATGAATTCCTGAGGGAGTTCATTGGGAAAATTGTCATTGTGTATTTGGATGACATACTGATTTACAGTAAATAAGTGGTAGAGAACTTGAAGCATTTGGCTACAGTGATGCAGAAACTACAGTAAGAGAAGTTGTTGATTAATATGAAAAAGTCCTCATTCATGAAGACAGAACTCATTTATTTGGGGTTTGTTATTTCGACAAATGAGTTGATGATGGATCCAGATAAGGTGGAAGTGATCAAGAATTGGCCATCACCGAGGAATGTATTCGAGGTGAGAAGTTTTCATGGTTTGGCTAGTTTCTACCGAAAATTCATCAGGAATTTCAGTGGAATTAGATTAACGATGATGGATACAGTGAAGAAGCGGCATAAGTATTTTCACTGGACGACAGAGGCCGAAAAGAGTTTCAACTTGTTGAAGCGGAAGATTACGGAACAACCGGTTTTGGTGTTGCTGGATTTCCAAAAGATGTTTCAGGTAAACTGTGATGCAAGCGGGTTTTCCATCGGGGCAGTCTTGAGTCAAGAAGACAGGTCGATTGCGTACTTCAGCGAGAAGATGAATAAAGAAAAATTGAAATACTCCACATACGACAAGGAATTTTACGCTATCATTCAGGCACTGAAGAAGTGGAGACATTACTTGATCCCGAAAGAATTTGTTCTGTACAGTGATAATCGGGCATTGCAGTTTGTGACTCAACAGGAGAAGTTGAATCAGAAACATGCCAAATGGGTTGAGTATATGCAGAATTTCACTTTTGTGATTAAGCATATTTCTGGTACTGCTAACAAAGTTGTTGATGCTTTGAGCAGGAAATGTTTGTTGTTGCAGGAGTTCTGAGTCAAAACATTGGGTTTTGATGATCTCAGGGACATGTACGCAGTAGATTCAGATTTTGGAGAGGCGTATGAAGCAGCTGAGAATCCAATTCTCAGAGATAGAAGCCCTTAAATAGACTATATGATCCATGAAGGATTGTTGTTCAGAGGCAATCAACTGTGTATTCTGAAATGCTCCATGAGGGAGAATCTGTTGAAGGAGAAACACAGTGGAGGATTGGCAGGACATTTTGGTCATGACAAAACATTCATGAAGTTGAATGAGGCATATTTTTGGCCGAGAATGCGAGCAGATGTCAAGAAGTTTGTAGACAGGTGTAGAATTTTCCATCATTCGAAGGGAAGGAAGCAGAATGCGGATTTTTATCAACCATTGCCCATACCAGAGAGACCATGGGATGCGATAAGCATGGATTTTGTATTGGGGTTGCCGAGAACACAAAGAGGTGTTGATTCAATTTTTGTGGTGGTGGATAGATTTTCCAAGATGACACACTTCATTCCATGCCAGAAGACCAGTGATGCGACACACATCGAAAACTTGTTTTTCAAGGAGGTGATTCGACTTCATGGGTTGCCGAAAAGCATAGTTTCGGATAGAGACACGAAATTCGTAGGGAATTTTTGGAGGACCTTATGGAAAAAGCTGGGAACTAACTTGTTGTTTAGTTCAACGTATCATCCTCAAATGAATGGACAGACAAAAGTGGTCAACAAAAGTCTGGGATACTTACTGAGAAGCTTGGTGATAGAGCACCATTGCAGTTGGGACAATATATTGCCACAGACAGAGTTTGCATATAATGACTCAGTGAACAGGAGCACAAGAAAAAGTCCATTTCAGATTGTATATGGTATGGAGTCGAGAGGAGTTTTTGAACTACGAGATTCAAAACAAATGGCGACTAGGAGCGCAAGTGTCGAAGAGTTCGCTGAGGTGATGAAAGAACTTCACATCCAGGTGAAGTAGCGGTTGCAGAGTTCAAGTCAGGAATACAAACGCAGAGTAGATCAGCGGAAGAGACAACTTCAGTTTGAAGTTGGTGACTTGGTTCTGGCACATCTGAGGAAAGAAAGGTTATCGAGAGGAACATACAATAAGCTGAAGATGAAGAAAATCAGACCATGCAAGGTCTTCAGAAAATTCGGGGAAAATGCTTACGAGATTGAATTACCCGATGGGATCGGAATATCTCCGATATTCAACATCGCAGATTTATACCCATACAGGGCTGGAAAAGTAAAGACTGGAGATGAGCATCTAGTGATCCAGTGGGTGAAACAATTGCCAGTTGCAGAGAAGCCACAGATGGAATGAATATTGGACAAGAGAGTCAGCAAGAGGGCTAGGCGAAAGAAATACTTTGAGTATCTGTTCAAGTGGAAGAACCATCCAATTGAAGATGCCAGCTGGGAGACTGAAGCTGAGATACAGAAGCATGGACAGACCGTGCAGGATCTCATGAGCAGGAGCCCATGAAAATTTTCAAGCAGGGAAGTATGATGCAGGAGCATCGCCAACACATCAAGTGAGCCAACGCGGAAGCAGAGGACAGCTGGACAACCCAACACAAATTTTGAAAACACTTTGGAATTGTTGCGCAAATCTTAAATGAGCCATTAAGATGAGGTGCACTTGTATATTGTAAATGGACCTTGAGTATATAACTCTCGTCCTTAGTAGGTAGACAACATTTAAAGTAGTTAATGTAAGTAGATAAAACATTTAATTCTAGATTTGATAGTTTTAGAGCGCAAGAGGGAAACGAGATATAGACACCCCCATTTGTGCATTTGTATCATCACAGGAAGGGCATAGGAGAAGCAGAGAGTTGTGTATGAATAGCACCCATGTACAAACATTTGAATCAATAGAAGAAGCTTTGATTCAAATTCATGGTTATGTGTCTGATTCTCTGTGTATTGTTGATATGCTCATGAATGGTTGTTTCCTGTTATACATTTGCTTTTATATGCTGTGTATATGATTTCAGGGTTGAGTTGAAGTCAGAGAGGAAGAAGGAATGAGCTTCAATTGTTTCTCTAATTGAGCCAGAGGATTCCTGCAAGGAGTGCAGTCGAATCGTCCACAAGGAGTGCGTTGACCGAGGGGTTTAGATAGAGATAACTTTTGTTCTCATTCATCGCAGAAGGTGCAGTTGGGCACAAGAGCCATGCAAGGAGTGTGCAGGCCAAGTAAGAGTCTCAGGGTTGCGAACTTGAGTGAAGTATTTGACAGACTGCTGCTGTAGGTGTGTGCAGAATCGAGGGACTTCAACACTTAGACGTTGTTGAAGGTTTTCCGCAAGGAGTGCGTGCAAGAGGGTTTTCTTTCTAAAGAATCAAGTTGTGGGAAAAGCTCAGGAAGGATAAGCCTTTGAGTTTGTCGAAGGACAGCGCAGGGGAATTATGCCTTGAGGATTGGCAAAGAAGCATCGCAAGTCTGCGCGCAGGTGAACAAGTCTTCGTGGAGGAAGTACTTGATTCATTTCGCAGAATTTCACCAGGGGAAATGGACGGTCGAAATCCTTCGAGGAGATTTCACGAAGTTACAAGGGCCGTTAGATCTTGGAAAGGTGTGGGGAAGATACGGTGACATATTTCCAAAAGGGTTCCAAGCTCAGGAGGGACAGAGTCGTTGATCAGGGTCACGAGGGCCGTTGGATTCACACGCATATCGTGAATCGGGGTTTCGTAAGTCAAAGCTTCAAATTATTGCAGCAGGAATTGCGATATCACGATCTGCGATATCTCGACAGATCATAACCGTCCATCAGTGGGGACGCGTGTCAGAAAGTCTGAAGAAGTCGGAGTTCAGCATATCGGAGGTCTTGAGGATAGGATACTCTGACAGGTTGAAATCACGAGACATGATATTCCGACGGGAGAGTTGTGTGGGACCACAAGAGTCAGAGTGGAGGACAGGTGGTACGCGCATCGGAGTTCGGGAAAATAAAAGTCCCGAAACACTTGACATCAGGATTCGCGATCCCGCGAACCCCAAAATCCCGATAGAAGGGATGGGGAGTGCAAAAGTCAACTCGCACGTGTGCATCAGAGTTTTGATGTATCGGGTATCGAGAGTTGAAAGACGAGTTGCTTGGTATCGCGAGTACCGAAATCGCGATAGGGAAATTTCCGATAGAGGAAGGAGAAAAGTCAGCTTTGACTGGCCATCGGGTCTCGAAGATTCGGGAGCCTAGTGATCGACCATTGGACTTGCGAAGTTGCAAGTTCCGATTCCCTGATAAGTAAAGAGAGAGGGATCGTGTGAAGAGATCTGTGGGAGCATATTTCCCGATAGGGAAATAGAAGAACAGGTCAGTGTTCTTCGGGCCGAGGAAAGAGAGAGATCCTGTGAGCGGGCGTGCCTGCGGGTGCGACAGCGTCACGATCTCATGAGAATAGATCAGATTAGGATCCTCTTGTTGATTCTTATGTTTGTTTTCTATAAATTGTAAGCCTTTAGGCGTTGTGAGGGGGCTACACACAATGTAATTACACTGCGGCTAGGCCCAAAGAGGTCGTGTGTATGTAATAGTGATCGATCTAATAGAATCTGTGTATTTGTATGTATCTTCTGTCTTTTTGTTTTACAGTGTGTGTAGAAAACCTGAATTATATGCTTGAGTGTATGCGAGAGGAGCGAGGAAAGAAACACATGTGTGTGTTATAGTTCAGAGTGAAGGTTACATGTATAAATAGTGAAGATACGTCATTTTCGAGATCATTTTGAAATACTAGACACAACATATAATAAACATTCATTATGTATTTTTGTTTTCCTTTAATTTTTTGTAGAGGAGTGCCTCAACGAGGAATGATTATTTCTTTTTTATTTTCAACTTCTTCTGACATAATGAAATTCTACACTAACCCCTACATGATCCTTCAAGCATATTCAACACCTTTCCTTCAACAAAGTCCCTGAGCGAATTTGTTGTCTTAGCGGGAAAAATAGAAGGACACTAATTCTCCAGAATCCTAAGAGAACCTCGAGTGAACTTCGAATGAACGTTTAATGAGAAGGAAACCTATAAAAACACATTGAGGAAATATTTCTATCAATTTCAGAAATGATTTATAGAGATTTTCAGACTTACAAACTCAAATTCATAACTTTCGACCATAGCACATTATTTCAGGATACCTCAGACCTGAGTAGAATATAACTTGACCTTAGGAATTATCTGGAAACCCTTCGGCTTCTGGTGCTACTGGAAAAATATTCAAATAGACTTGCGAGTTATGACACTTTAGTTCACAGGTTCCCAACAGAATAGTTCCTACGCAGATGATCAAACTCATGAAAGAAAGACTTAGAGCTCAGATAGGAGGGAGCTCAGAAGACAAATACTAACCAAGACTCTAAGACTTGATGCCTCAAACGAGTTCCCCTGATATTTATTTATAGACTTCCTCTAGACTTCGGACTATTGAAATGTGCAAGAATCGTCCAGAATGGTTGACAAAATCTTTTAGTACAAACTGACAATCTTTGTTGTAAATTATTCACTTTCCAATAGATTCCTTAGAATGTGGGTCAAACTGCACCAAACGTCGGAGAAGTGCTCCAAGTTCTAAGGATTTGTATGAAAAGAAAATCATACGGAGAATATATTAGTCATGATCACACAACATCCCCATATTATAATGTTGGGAATATCCTCCACCATTTCCCAAGATTTTGAGTAAAGCTTGCATACTATGATTGTTCTTCCTCAGAATGATTGTGCATATATTCTTGTTTTTAAAATCCATTGGAGATGATGAGTTGCATACATTGACAATATGATGTCATCATTGATTCTGTCAGGTTAAAATAGATTACGAATTTCTCTTAGTGGAATATATTTGGCTATGGATTCTATATTTAAGTATGTTGGGTCCATTGCGCTTTTGTTGATGCTGAAGTCTCTCCACCAATATGATAAAAAAACAATATATAATCCCCTCATACTAGTATATACACTTCCAAATTTCAATAATGTGAAATATTTCTTATTCCTATTCTCTTTCCTAAGAAAAATCCACTATGCCTTTTTGTATTCACTATAATTCAAGTATGTTCCGAAGAAATTATGTGTGGGATATTGATGTGGCCAAAGAGCATAGGAGCACGGTCTATCAAGTGAAAAATATTGATGACATAATCCTATTTCATTATTATACTGTTTATGAATCAAATTTATATCTTTGAAGGGGTAGCATAAAGCTGAAGTAGCATCAACTGCAGCTCTTGTCGATCTGTCATAAAGCATGTATGGAATTATTCCATCATAAAATGGGATCCTTATGAGTTATGGAACATAATTTGGTATGAGATGAATTGGCTGCAAATTCATATCGGGAACTTCAGTTCTTCTGAGTTTCCATGTAGGTTTCCATAATTGGGCATATACTTCCCGATCTTCATTGTCTGGGATATTCCTTATTTATTCACCTCCATTTTCTATTTAGTAAAAATGACCAGAAAATGGGTTTCTACATTTGATCTTTCTTGTTTTGTAACCATGTTCACTTGTACTCACTCGCTTGTTCCCTCTCTTGCTTACACATGCTCGGTTGAAGGTTTTCTCTACTGAGAAAATCATGGATAGAATTTTCAGAGCCTTTGATGTGTTCAATATCAAAATCAAAATTTGCAAATAGATCTTGCCATCTTGTAAATTTTGCTTCACTTTCTTTAGTGATTTTCTTATGTAACACTTTGTTCATTACAACAACATTAGTTCTGAGCATAATTTTTTTATTGATGAGATATATTTCGAACTTATTGATTGCATTGCGGGTCGCCTTTATTTCTTTATCAATTGTTGCATAGTTATTTTCATTGTCAATTTAGGTCCCTGAAGCAAACTGTATGATTTCTTCATGTGGCTTTGATCTCCATGCCTTAAATTTTTTAAGAACTTCTTCCCATCGTTGGTCATTAGCATCAAAATCAATAATTTTAAAGAGTTCATCACTTGCAACATGTATTATTGGCAAGTGCCTGAATTCAGATTTTATTTTTCTCACAGCCTTAGTGTGTTCTCCAGTCCAAGGCATAGGATCCTTTTTGAGCCCGCCATTTAGATTTTTTATATCTTTAGGAAAATATTTATAAAAATGATTGACATAGTTCAAGCTTCCTAGAAAATTCTGGAGTTGGTTCTTATCAGTTATTTTTTCTGGAACTTTTTCTGCAAATTCCATTGCATGGGTCGGAAGAGAAATTTATCCATTTGAAATTGTGTGACCTAGAAATTTGGTAAAGGTTTTAAAGAGATCCATTTTATTTTTAGAAAGAACTAGACCAGACTGTTTCATGACCTTTAAAAAAAACTCCAAATTCTTGAAATGTTGGTCTATGGAATCTGAGAAGACTAATATATCATCTATGTAGACAATTAGCCAGTCAACATATGCCTTTAAAGAATCCATATCCCTTTGAAATTTTTCCAAAGCATTCTTAAGGTCGAAGGGAATAAAATTCCATTCATAGTTGATGCAGACAAGTTTCTATGTCCGCTCACAGGATCGTTCTGTCTATTTCATGAGCCGAAGCGTCTCTTTCGATTCCCTACTGAAATCTTTGTTAAAATCCGATCCACAGGTCCTTCATTTTCCTTCACGACCCAAATGCGACCATGAACATTTTCTCCATAGGAAATGTGAATTTGGGCTTCGGGGTTTCCTAATTCCCGATGACAAGAATCCTCTGTCTTCTCGACCTCCCGAACGTCGAATCTTTGAAATGCCAAAATGGCTTCAATAACGTTTAGCCCCCATGGCTATCTTCTGGTCCATGTGACCACTATTCCATATGACCGCAGTCCTATGTATTTTGCGATTTCGGGCTTTCAAATGCCGAAATGCATGGACACTTTGTCCTCAGGATTCCCGATCCTCTGAATCCCGATTTCCTGAAATGGCTTCCCTTTCGAGATTTTCCATGAAAGTCTAGATTTTTGCCACGCATCCCCTCAAGATGGATGGTCCACATTCATTTCACGATTTTGGACTTCGCAGTTCCGAAATGCGCGGATCTCCTATCTTCAGGATTCACGAAATGCCGAACCTCGATATGCTGACGGACTTTCCTATTGGGATTTTTTTCCGAAGGCCTCGACTTCTGCCACGCATCCCTTCAAGATGGACGTTCCACATCCATTTCGCGATTTCATGAAATCAAATGCGAAAATGTCCCGGCATCTTGTCTCTTTGATTCCCGAAGTTCTGAACTCTGAAATGTCGACGGCTCCCGATCTCTGCCACGTGTCCCAAATGATGGATGGCTCACATCTATTTCGGGGGTTTCATATTGGATATTCCTAATCCCTTGTCCTCAGGACTTCCGATATCCCGATTTCTGAAATCCTAATGAAAAATTCCTGTCGGGACTTCACTCCCCTGTTCACGAAGGCTTAACTCCCTCACAACTCCGGTCAGATCCGATGGCTGACGGGTATTTGGATCAAGATCTGACGGTCCAGATCCATCCTCCATGTGTGCTCCTCCTGCTGCTCCCTTGACGTGAAACTCTCAATGGTCTAGATCCTTTCGGTAGATCCAACGACAACTATTGCTCCTCCCGAGCTTTGGCCCTTTCTTCCGATGCTTGGAAGATTTCTCCAAGACTAAAGGCCTCGACCTTTGCCTTTCCTCTGCGAGCTCCATGAATCTGAGTCCTCACCTGCGCTCTCAACGACGTTGTTCCTCCTGAGCTTCTTTTCTCGAATCCTCAAAGGATTCTGACGTCTGCACTCCTGGAGAGTCTTCACGCACTAAAGTGCTATCTCTTTTGAGCTTCTCCAAATACTCAGACCCCTAATGGATTTTACTCTTCTTCCTTCTCCTGTAGATGGAGAAATATGATGCCCTCCTGGCACTCCTTTGCTCAAGCAACCTCTTGCTGAGTCTTTCAGGGTGTTTAGCAACCCTGTGAAGGTCCCTTTCCTTGGACTCTTCTTCAAATTCATAACTCAAAGAGTTCTCTTCTTGTGCCTGTCTGCACACTGTCTCAATTCCCTCCTGGCAGAGTTATACATAACTCACAACTGAGTTCTTCTGTGCACTCTTTGCACCTGCTCAATGCCCACCTGGCAGAACTTCATAGAACTCCTCAGAGATTCTGTCTACAACTATGTTCTTCTCCACAACCTTGCCTCCTGAGGTATTCATCAACCTCACTGGTCTTTCTTCCAAGTTGTTGATTTCAACTTCTGTTCCCACCTGGCACGCCTCTGTCTGACTCCACAGAGTTCAGAAATGCACCCTCTGTGCACGACTATCAGAACCTGCAACATTCTGTCACACCCTCCTGGTGTGAAGCCTCAAAGACCTCTCAAGCTTGAATCCAAACAACTCCTGCAAATGCATAAACACAACATACATTCACAACACATAAAGAACACTCACAACCATTCATTTAACACAGAAATATGCAGGAAAAACTGTTGTTCATATTAAAAATGGCAAATGCCTATTTGTACAAGGTGTTCCTGAGCATGGCCTATAACAAGGTCTCAGCTCCTTCTCTTCTTCTCTCTACTCGCAGACTCTAACTCTTACCAACTCTCTCCCTCTCTATCATTCCACTAACTATCTCCCATTCAAAATGAGATTGAAATTGATCTTTTACATGAGGGGGTCTTCGATCTCTTCCCTCCAATCTACCTACCCTATTCAATTACATTGAATGGGCTATCTAGTCCACAAATCGGATCTAGATCTCAGGCTTACAAGAATTAAGGCCTACCTACTCTAATGCCTACACAAAGGCACGACTCCATGGCTCAAGAACCTACAACATTAATTACATTCAAATTCAAAATTGGAGATGAGGGATGCACCTCTCTTCGGCCTTGAATGCATGCGCTGACGTGGCTGGTTGGCTGGCTGAATGGCGTGGAGAGATGCTCCTGCATCATACTCCTCAGCTGCAAAATTCATGAGCTCCTGCTCATGAGCTTCCCATCTCAACTGTTGAAATCCTCGTGGATCCAAAACAAATTTTTGGAGCCTCCTTGCCCCATCTCTCTGCTGCTGTTGCTGCTGCTTCTGCTGTTGCCTTTCTACCCAGCTTCTCCTTGCTGGCAGTCTCTGCTGACTCTACCATCAACCTTTTGATGTCTTCTATCACCTCATCCAGCTGCTGCAATGGCTGGCCCTGTTCATGCAGTCTCCTCAACTGCATTTTCTTTTTGCAGATGGGTAGATCATCATGATCTCCCATGTCATCCTCTTCATCTGCTTCCAACCTCACCTGTTGGATGTGCATGCCCTGCACTATTACCCTTCTCTCCAGGGCTTTAATCTGTTCATACAGATCAACAAAGCTAATGTTGTCTGCCTCTTCCTCTTCGTCTTTTGCAAACTCCCAAGTTGCAGTCTTTTCAGTCTCCTGGCTGAAAATATTGAGCCAATCCTTGGAATACTCATCATCCTCTTATTCTTCTACTTGGGCAGTCTCAAATAAATGCTCCAATTCTTCTTTGACAGTCTAAGCTAGCTGCCTTTCTTCTGCTATTGTTGCATCTGCAACACAGATTTCTGCCTCCTCTTGGGCAAATGGTAGGAATATCTGAATTCCCCCAATCATTAGAAGATTTATCCGATCTTCCTCTTCTGTCAGCTGCATCCGCTGATCCAAACTCACCTCTGAGTTTATGAGACTCTCAGATAGTCTCATCTATTCATCCCTGCCCACCTGGGAATATGGGATTTCCCTGCTGCCCTCCTGGAAGTCCATGGAATCAACTGATTCCATCTCTATTCCCTTGCCCACCTAGAAAACTGGAAACCTTTCGATGCCCTCCTGGAGGTCTTTGAGATCCCATAGTGACCTCATTTCATTTCCCAGCTGGCAATGTGAAATTCCTTGGCTGTCCTCTTGATAGTCCGTGAGATCTTTAGCTGATCTCATTTCCTTCTCTTCACCGAAAACTTTCCCAGTCTCTAGTTCACATATCTAAACCATCTCCTCAGGTTTGTCGAGGCTTTTAGCATGCCTCAACCATCCTCTTAACAACATATGCTGTCTTCTAGCCATCAACTTCTTGACTGGCCATTTTACCTTCGACTTCCTCATGGGCCATTCATATACCCATCTCGACTTGGCTTCCTGCTGCATCCACAGTTCAAGCTCTTCTATTCTTGCCCTGATGTCGGCAAGTTCTTTCCCCCTTTCGGCTATGCTCATCAGCTTTGGGATTTTCCTTCCAGCGTATCTTCAACCTTCAGTAGCCATATCGCTATCTCCGTCTGCTCTCTTGGAAAACCTGCCGCTCACTTGCAAGCCATCATTTACAGAGTCTCCAACACTCTATCTCCTTTTGTCTTCTCCCTCTATTTTAAATATACAAATAGAGTTCTCACTCTGGTACCACTTGATGTGTGTATCAGAGTGCTCTCCTTCTCCGACTTCCCTTGCCTGAAATATACAAGCAAGAATCAGGCTCTGATACCACTTGATGTGTATCAGAGTGCTCTTTCCCCTCCAGCTTCCCTTGCCTGAAATATACAGACAAGATTCAAGACTCTAATACCACTTGATGTGTGTATCAGAGTGCTCTCCTTCTCTGGCTTCCCTTGCCTGAAATATACAAGAAAGAATCAGGCTCTGATACCACTTGATGCAAACAAGTTTCTATGTCCGCTCACAGGATCGTTCTGTCTAGTTCGTGAGTCAAAGTGGCTCTTTCGATTCCCTACTGGAATCTCTGTTAAAATATGATCCACAGGTCCTTCCTTTTCCTTCAGGGCCCGAATGCGACCATGAACATTTTCCCCACAAGAAATGTGATTTCGGGCTTCGAGGTTTCCTAATTCCCGATGACAAGAATCCTTTGTCTTCTCAACCTCTCGAACGCTGAATCTCTGAAATGCCGAAATGACTTCAACAGTGTTTATCCCCCATGGCTATCTCCTGGTCCATGTGACCACTATTCCATATGACCGCAGTCCTATGTCTTTTGTGATTTCTGGCTTTTAAATGCCGAAATGCATGGACACTTTATTCTCAGGATTCCCGATCCTCCGAATCCTGATTTCTTGAAATGGCTTCCCTTTCGGGATTTTCCCTGAAAGTCTAGATTGTTTCCACGTGTCCCCTCAAGATGGATGGTCCACATTCATTTTGAGATTTCAGACTTTGCGGTTATGAAATGCATGGATCTCCTATCTTCAGGATTCATGAAATGTCGAACCCCGATATGCCGATGGACTTTCCTATCAGGATTTTTTTCTGAAGGCCTTGACTTCTGCCACACGTCCCTTCAAGATGGATGTTCCACATCCATTTCGTGATTTCAAGAAATCAAATGCCGAAATGTCCCGTCATCTTATCCCTTTGATCCCCGAAGTTCTGAACTCCAAAATGCCGACACCTCCCGATCTCCGCCACGTGTCCCAATCGATGGATGACTCCGATCTGTTTTGGGGTTTTCAGCTTGGAGATTCCCAATCCCCTATCCTCAGGACTTCCGATATCCCGATTTTTGAAATCCCAATGACAAATTCCTGTCGGGACTTGACTCCCCTGTTCACGAAGGCTTAACTCCCTCACAAATCCAGTCAGATCCAATGGCTGACGGGTATTTGGATCAAGATTCGATGGTCCAGATCTGTCCTCCTTGTGCGTTCCTCCTGCTGCTCCCTGGACGTGAAACTCTCAACGGTCCATATCCTTTCGACAGATTCGATGGCAGCTGTTGCTCCTCCTGAGCTTTGGTGCTTTCTTCCGATGCTTGGAATATTTCTCCAAGACTAAACGCCTCGACCTTTGCCTTTCCTCTGTGAGCTCCATGAATCCGAGTCCTCACCTGCGCTCTCAACGACGTTGTTCCTCCTGAGATTATTTTCTCGAATCCTCAAAGGATTCTGATGTCTGCACCCCTGCAAAGTCTTCATGCACTAAAGTGCTATCTCTTCTGAGATTCTCCAAATACTCAGACCCCTAATGGATTTTACTCTTCTTCCTTCTCTTGTAGATGGAGAAATATGATGCCCTCCTGGCACTCCTTTGCTCAAGCAACCTCTTGCTGAGTCTTTCAGGGTGTTCAATAACCCTGTGAAGGTCCCTTTCCTTGGACTCTTCTTCAAATTCAGAACTCAAAGAGTTCTCTTCTTGTTCCTGTTTGTACACTGTCTCAATGCCCTCCTGGTAGAGTTATACAGAACTCACAGCAGAGTTCTTCTGTGCACTCTTTGCACCTGCTCAATGCCCACTTGGCATAACTTCATAGAACTCCTTAGAGATTCTGTCTACAACTGTGTTCTTCTCCACAACCTTGCCTCCTGAGGTATTCAACAACCTCACTGGTATTTCTTCCGAGTTGTTGATTTCAACTTCTGTGCCCACCTGGCATGCCTCTGTCTGAATCCGCAGAGTTCATAAATGCACCCTCTGTGCACGACTATCAGAACCTGTAGCGTTCTGTCACACCCTCCTGGTGTGAAGCCTCAAAGACCTCTCAAGCTTGAAGCCAAAAAAATCCTACAAATGCATAAACACAACATACATTCACATCACATAAAGAACACTCACAGACATTCATTTAACACAGAAATATGCAGGAAAAACTGTTGTTCGTATTAAAAATGGCAGATGCCTTTTTGTACAAGGTGTTCCTGAGCACGGCCTATAACAAGGTCTCAGCTCCTTCTCTTCTTCTCTCTACTCGCAGAATCTAACTCTTACCAACTCTCTCCCTCTCGATCATTCCACTAACTATCTCCCCTTCAAAATGAGATCGAAATTGATCTTTTTCATGAGGGGGCTCTTAGATCTCTTCCCTCCAATCTACCTACCCTATTCAATTACATTGAATGGGATATCTAGTCCACAAATTGGATCTAGATCTTAGCCTTACAAGCATTAAGGCCTACCTACTCTAATGCATGCACAAAGGCACGACTCCATGGCTCAACAACCTACAACATTAATTACATTCAATTTCCAAATTGAAGATGAGGGATGCGCCTCTCTTCAGCCTTGAATGCATGCGCTGATGTGGCTGGTTGGCTGGCTGATTGGCGTGGAGAGATGCTCCTGCATCAATAATGATATAGAAGAACACTAAATGCAGTTTTGAACTTTTCTTCCTCCTTTATATCCACTTGCCAAAATCCAAATTTTAAATCAAACTTTGAGAATATCTTTGCATTTTCTATTCTATTGACCAGACTGGATTTGTGGGGTGTAGTACAAGTATCATCAAATAGGATTGAATTTAAAGGAGTATAGTTTACTACCAATCTTGGGAATCCTCTAATCTGATCATAATGCTTGTTAACATATAATCCATAGCAATTCCATGTGCTAATGGATTCTCTGATCAATCCTTTTTTCAATAATCCTTGGATTTCTTCATAACACAATTTCCGATATTTAACATTCATAGGTATTTCTATGATTTTACAAGGTTTTCCCTCATATCTATATTTGTATGGAAATTCAACAAAATGATTTTTTGTTTCCAAAAATGCAATTGGGAGTTCTGAGCATTCCTGATCTTCAAATATTTTTTGCAGTTGACTAATCTTGTCTTGAATCTTTAACTCCTTGAGTTGTTGTTCAATCCTCTAGTTTCTCTTCATTTGTTGGAGTTCTTGAATATTTTTCTCTTTCTCTATAAGATTCTGAGACATTTTAACCATTGTGGACAACTTAGGGACTCATACAAATGGGAGTACAATTTTTCTCCTTTCTATTGTAATAAAATATCCAGATTTTCCATTTGATAATTTTTCAGAACCATGTAGTTCAACAACAATAAAAAATGGAGTACCTAAAAGACAAGGTATTGTAATTTCTGCAACTGAAAACTTCATATTCAAGCAGTAAGGTCCAAAACATAACTTGATCCTTTCAACTTCATATTCCATATTTAGGGTTTGATTACCTAGCCCAATGGTTGCATTGTTCTTTTTTAACCAATAACAAGAAGGATTAGAATATTTATTTAGGATGTTAAAATATGATCCTAAATTGATCAATGCTTTCAACTTAAAGATTTGACCTTGAATATTCAGCTTAATCATCACATGGTATTTATGATGTTGGATGGCCATTATTCTCATAGAATTCAAACCTTCTATAGATTTTTTTTCAAATGTACTAATGTTAGCATTTACATTCTGAGGAATTTCTTCTAGGGAAGGCATGAATTGTAGGGCCTTGATTCGTTGTTGTAACCCTCTTATTTCTTGTCTATCCCATGAATCAACTTTGTATCCATCCTAAATTTTCAATTCTTTTTCAATCTTTTCTTTATTTTTGCGACTTCCTTAAGAATATTTATTTCTTTTCCCAAATCATTTATAGTGAAAGGTCTCATATTATCATTCTGGTTTTTTCTAATAAATCACTTGGTATTCCTTTCAAAACAAACATCTATGAACAATGGCTTCTTACGTGAGTTTGTAGTTGTTGTTGG
This sequence comes from Picea engelmannii, assembly GCA_009831015.1. Lineage (NCBI taxonomy): Eukaryota > Viridiplantae > Streptophyta > Pinopsida > Pinales > Pinaceae > Picea > Picea engelmannii. Next base: position 833,319 of record ML782749.1, on the reverse strand, counting down.
TTTTTGATCTTTTACCATGGCTTTTAGAAATGAATCTAAAAGTGCAGCCTTCATTTCTACTTTTAGAAATGATTTGATTTGTTCCAACATCTGAGCATCTCCATCAGACTGATTTTGAGCCATACAAATTTTAGGTTATGTTTCATCTTCATCTTCTTCTTCTTCTTCATCTTTGTTTCTTCATAACTTGAAGACTCTATCTAGAAAACACAAAACTTTGTATCTTTACAGCTGCAATGATTTTCTATAAGTAACATGTATTCATCAGAAGATTCACTAGAGAAATATTCAAATTCATAAGTGTCAGTAGACTGGCAACATCCTTCCTGAAGCATATGAACATCTTCCCTCTTAGGAAAAGGATGATGTCGACATTGATTTGTATCATGGTGACTTGAGCCACATATGTTGCAGCGAATTGAAATTATTTTCTTAGAAGACTCAACATTTTGTATTGCTCTTTGTTGTGAGTTTTTACCTTTATTCTTCTTGGATTGTTCTCCTTATGGACATCTATTAGCCATGTGTCATGGTTGTCCACATAACCAACAAGTTAGGTTGGAATTACTTTGTTGTTTAGAATATTGCAATCTGTTGTCTTCTCTGGAGTAATAATGATAATTTGTGTATTTCTTATAATGACCTATTTTCCTCTTATCTTTTTGGTAAGACCTGGGCTTTCCCTTATCAAATTTTTCAAATCTTTGTCTCATGGATTTTTTGCCCTTTTCTTTCTTCTAACTGGGTCATCTAGGGTCATACCATATTTTTTGTAGATAGATCTACTATTTGGTAATTTTGATAGTTTTTATATCGAATTTGTAACCTTCATGTTATCACACAATCCTAATAGGGCAAAGGTAATGATTATGTAAATTTATCACCAAGTATAAAACTCATAAGGATGAACAAATGTTTTTTGTACTTTTAAATATTCAACAAATTTGTAGGGGAGAGGAGAAATATATATTTGCTTCCGGAGAATCTTTTTTATATCTTTTACCTCATATATCCTTTGGGTCCATTCTCTCTGAAAATTATCATAATTCGACATTCTCTTACATTTCATTCCCATTATAATTATGACATGTTTATGAGAGAGTTCATGTTCTGTTCCACACCAATGCTCAAGAATTAATGTAGTTAGTGTACCTATCATATTATTTTATGCTCGACCATCTTCTTTAAATACTATATCCCCATTTTAATATTTAACTTGTTCCTTTTCCATTTTCTCAACTAGGGCAGGTGAAGACTCTATTTCCCACCATTTAGCCAAAGTTCCTCTAAAAAATTATATAATAGACTTACATGCTTCTATTTAATTTTTTCCTTTCATTCACATGACGTTGTAGGAAACATAAATTATGTCTATAACTTAACAGATTTGTCTTGTGGTCATCTATCTATGTTCCATTCTGCGAAATTTTCATCTGTAAATGTTTGTGCCTCTGACAACTTTCCTTTTCCATAAAGGTCTAGAGTTGGAACCCTAGTCATGTTCCAAAGAACTGGTTCTTTAGTAGGGAGAATATGATATTGTGTAACCGGAAGATGAGTAGAGAATGATTCTTCTTGTTTTGGGGGAAAATTAACTCAAAACCTTTTCTTCAAATCAGTTTCTCCAGGAATGTAGAGTGTAGAGTTTATTGAGACCTTTTGTGGAAATAAGTAAGAACTAGGAATTGGTTTGTTAGGAAGATTTCCATATTTTTCTAATACTTTAATAATCAATTCCCCTGTGCTCTTAAAATATTCACCCAGTCCTTCCATTAGTTATTCATGGTCTCTTTTTGAAGAGTATTTTTCACTTTCTAAAGTGTTTTTGATTTCAGAGACATATGAATTGATAGAGTTTATAATGGAAGCAACATGATTTGTAGATACTTGAAGTTGATCTATTTGTTGATTTCTAACATAGTCATTGGTTACAAAAGTATGTGCTTTCATCCCTCTTAGAGCAATATTTGTCCAATTTAACTATTCAGACACATTTTGGAGTCTTTTCTCTGAATTTGTTTGTTGAGATTCTTCCTTGTGAATCACGAGGGGGGTATCCTTAGTTTATTTTTCCTCTTCTCCTAGAATGATTCCCTTAAAAGGGGGAAAAGGAAAATGTGTCTCAGCTTTTTGTCCCTCTAAGGCTTTCCATTTGTGTTTGGCACCAAAAATTTCTTTGGAAGACATCATTTGAATTTCTTCCTTTTGGGAAAGTATGTACCATTCATAAAAGGATATCTACAAATATTTTATTGACATATATGTTTTCCATGCTAAGATAATTCTTTCTTTAGTTTTGCAGAAGTAATGCCATTAAATTCTTTAGCTTGGGGATGAGTAAACAGATCCCAATTTAACATTCTCTTAATCTAATCTATGTTCACTCTTCTTCTAGGATATCCATTCATAAGGGAAAATAATTTTTTCATCTATGGGACTGATGGTTTTTGTAGTCCCGTGGGTAATGGATTTTCAAATCTATGGAATTATTGCATCTGTTTGTTCAATATACCCTAATCCATATCTTGGATAACTTGGTGATCTACAATAGCTAAATATTTCTCTCAGCCTAGGATCATATGTTTCTATCTTAGGAATATGATGCATCATTAATACATGGATTTCATGTGGAAAATCTATGTCTGTTGTGCAAAACACTTTGGATGAGGACAACTTTCTTTTGAGATCGAGGTTGGAGGATAATAACTTCTGGGATTATTGATTTGGATTTTATGAGAAAAATGAAATGAACACAAATTATTAACAGGTTCTTAACACAAAATAATAGAGATATAGTAAAACTGGTTTTCTATTCAATAATGAAATAATCTAAAACTGTAAAATGCAGTAGAAACAAGCTTGCTGGAATGGTGGCGGCTTATCTCTGAGAAGAGATGTGACGGCTACGCGCATTTGCAAGAAGAAGATTACCATGAGGCTCTGAGGATTTTTTACAATAAACAAGAATGAAAAAAACCCTAGACATCTAAAAAACTAACCCTAGGAGACGAAGCGCCAAAAGTCATGTGGGCCCTGTTTGGGTAAGTTAGTACATCAACTTCCCGAGGTTGTAACTTTTGCATGCGATCTCCGTTTTAGGCGTGTGATAGCCTATTGGAAAGGTATCATAGAGGAGATTCATTTTGGGGGCTCAATCATGCCTTTGGATATCATTGAGGAACTCGATCTCGAAAAACCTTCATTTAGGCCAACAAAATGGCCCCTGAAGTTAAAACTGCTAAAAATAGTAAATTGCCAAAATTGTCAGAAAATTGTTTTGAGCTAGTTGGAAAATGTGGGTGGCCACCAATATCCATATGGATCAATCCTCCCTCCTTAGGAATAAATGGTCTCCATTTCATTGAGGTCCCCATCATATGAGGAAATTTCTGCTTAATTTGGCCTCGAGTGAGCCACTTTCCTTGGTGCAAGAGCTACCCTTCTTTGATGACTCGATAAAGATGGATCCTTTGTTGTCGAGTGCCCTTGATTTGTGATCTATTGGTGTCAGTTGTTCTGCTATTTTTGAGGTGTCCAATAATGGTGGGAAATAAGGGCGAAGGAGATCCACGCTGAACACTAGGTGTAGGCCAAGGAAGGGAGGAATGTTGATCTCAAAAGCATTGTCCCCCATAGCCTTGGTGATGGTGTATGGCCCATAACAGAGTGGGTGAAGCTTCTGATGGGGTCCTATAAGGCATTATTTCTGCAAGTGCAGCCAAACTTTTTCACCCACCTGAAACTTATGTGGCACCCGATGTTGATCATGGCGTTATTTGTACTTGTCATTGGACTTCTATAGGATATCTTGAACCTATTGGTGGATGTGTTGGATTCACTCAATGAACCGGGTGGCTTTGTCAGCTTCATTTGGAGCAGGAGATGAGTTGATCAAGGTGACCGCAAGGGGAATTTCAACATCTATGGGACCCAATGGTTGGAATCCCAACCCCACCTGAAATGGGCTATGGCTAATTGAGCTATGCAGGGCTCGATTGTAGCTATGCTGGACATAGGGAAGGCTCTCATCCCATGTGTAAGGGTGCTTTGAATTATACATGCAAAGGATATGCACAATCATTCGATTTACATCCTTGGTTTGGCCATTTGTCTGGGGGTGGAAGGTCATGGATTTGGTGAGCTTGGTGTCCAACAGTGACCAGAGGCTCGACCAAAATGTGATGAGAAATCAACTATCCCGATCTGAGACAATGGTTTGTGGGATTCCAAAATGTACCCAGACTCATTCAAAGAAGAGCGTGGCAGTGGCCTGTGTTGTGATGCTCTTCTTGTAGGCAACCATAATTGCCATCTTAGAAAATCATTCAACAACCACAAAAAAATAGTCATTTCCCTACTTGCTGGATGGGAGGCATGACATGTAGTCCATTGAGATGGATTCCCATGGCCTGTCAGGAGTAGGAAGAGGGGTGTGCATTCACTGTTTCTTAGTGGTTAGTTTGGCAATAACGCAAGGATTGCAGGACCTGATATACTTGCTGACCTCCTATCGAAGTTTCGGCCAGTAGAAATGTTTCTGTAGCATCGCCACTGTCTTTTCGACGCCGAAGTGTCTTGCCACAAGACTGTAGTGGGCTTCCCAGATCAGCTTCGCTCGCTCACTTGATAGAACATAGATATGGCCCAGACGACAAAAAAACCCATCCTACAGATGGAAATTATCGACAACTGTGTTTGCACCCAACATTTGGTAGGTGGTGGAAAAGTCAGGGTCTATCTCATAGAGTTGGGGCCATCCATATGTCTCATGGCCATAAGAGTCTAGCACCATGGTGAGTATTGCAACTGGTGGTCTACTAAGGCAATCAACGACGTGATTGGTGCTTCCTGTTTTATACTTGATGTTGAGGTGGAATTGCTGCAAGTATGTGAACCACTTTTGATGGCGGTCATTCTGCAATTTTCCCTATGTCTACATGAACTGCAATGGCTTATGATCAATTTGGATGACCGTCTCCTTCCCAAGAATGTAATGTCTCCATTGGCTACAAGCTTTTACAATGGAGTACATTTCCTTGTCATAAGTAGGGTACTTACGGAGAGTATCTGACAGTGTCTCACTATGATAGGCCACGAGGTGGCCGTGCTGAGTGACAAAGACACCCACATCGTAGTCTGAAGCATCTATCTCAATTTCAAAGGGATGTTGTAGGTCTGGTAGTGAAAGTACTGGGGCTGAGCACAAGCGCTGCTTCAAATCATCAAACGCTTATCGTTGGGACTGGCCCCATGCAAATTTTGCATTACCAGCACCCCTGTTTATTTGGCTGAGGGCCCATGCAATATGGGGGAATCCCAACACGAACCTGCGGTAGAAATTGGCAAGGCCCAAGAAGCTCTGAAGCTCAGCGAGTGTGGCTGGGGATGGCCAGTCACGGATGACTTGGATCTTTCCTGGATCCACATGTATGCCATGTTTATCAATGATGTATCCGAGGTAATGGACCTTGTCCATGCAGAAGGAGAATTTTTCCAAGTTGGCGTATAACTTGTGTTGCTGCAGGGTGTGCAGAACCTATTGAATATGCTGCAAGTGTTCGGCCCAAGTCTTGTTGTAAATTAGAATGTCATCTAGATACACCACTACAAAAGTATTGGTGAATGGTCGTAGGATAACATCCATCATCCTCATGAAAGTGGCTAGAGCATTTTTCAAACCAAAGGGCATGAACAACCATTCAAAAAGGCCTTTTTTTGACTTGAAGGTAGTCTTCCATACATTTGCCTCTTCTATCGGGACCTGGTGGTAGCCAGACTTCATATCAATCTTACTGAAGTATTTGGCCTCCGTGAGTTGATCAAGGAGGTCACCGATTTAGGGAATCCGGTACCCATTTCTGACCGTGATTTTATTCAGAGCCTGGTAATCAATATAGAGTCGCCTGGTTCCATATTTCTTCTATACTAGCATGATTGGAATCCCGCAAGGTGATCAGCTGGGATGGATGTGCCCCTTGTGGAGAAATTATTGGATCCGTCACTTGATCTCCTCATTCTCTAACAACGAGCGACAATAGACTGGCTCATTGGGAAGCGGTGCATTGGGGGTCAGATCAATGGGGTGCTTGACCTAACAGTGCAGAGGTACCCTTGTAGGTGAGGAGAAGATATCTAAGTATTATTCCACGACCTTATCTACTTGCTTCTGTTGTGTGGAGAGGTCGGTCACAGAGACCCTCTATGTGGCTATGATATTTATCTTATTCTGAGAGTCAATCATGAAGAAGACAAACTTCCCTGTCTGAGAGATGACCTTCCTTCATTTCTCAGCAGAGATCAAGGAAATAGCACTAGGTGGGACTGCCTCGGGTATCCTGTACAATTTCTTGTTCAAAGTAATAATAACACTACGAGGCCTAGACTCATATGCAACATGACATTTCCATAAATAAGGTTGGCCCAAAAGAACATCACAAACTTTGAGAGGTGAAACATCACATAATACATCATCTTTGAAGGGCTTGATGTCGTATGAAAGTCGATACTATTGGATGACGCGAAGATCACTTCCTTGGCGGAGCCATCCAATGGTGTAGGGTTGTGGGTGCAGCGTTGTTGGCAGGGCAAGCTGCTTGATGACCTTTGCTGAGATGAGGTTCTTCTGGCTACCGTTATCAACGATGAAGTGCAACGGGGTGCCTTTTACCCACATCTGTGAATGGAAGAGGCACTCTCATTCTTCTGGCTTGTCTAGTTCACCAGGATGGAGCTTAGTGGTAGAAACAGTGGCATTGGGTTCCGCATCAAAGATATGTCTTCCCCTTTCTCATTCTGGCTCAGATTCAGAATTTGCATCTGATTCGAAGGCTTTCACTTCAGACACCAATGAATTCTTTGAGCGATAGTCAGTAGAGTTATGCCAAGGGCTCTATTGGAAGTTGCACCACTTCCTGGTATCTTTCTTTGTCCTTCCGGTGTCCTTCTTTGCTTGTGTCTTGGACTAGTTGTCCTGATACTATCCATATTTTATCCATCCTTTTTTTTCTGGGTTGGGGCTACCCTTTCCCATCTTTTGTTGTGAGAGGTTCCCATGCCCAAATTGCCGCGTCTTTTGTTTGAGCTTCTTGACGATTTTGACGGCATATCGGTAGGCCACACCCAAGGATGAGATGTCCAGAAATTCCATTTTGGTCTGGATGTATCTATGCAGAGCACCACGTTTCTTGAGCACCATATGTTTCTCTGAATCTTTGATACCCAATGTGTCGCAAAAGGTATGGAAGATATTTGTGAAATCAGGCACTGCTTGGTCTCTTTCTTGCCGCAGTGTGGTCCATTTGGTATAAAAGTCATCATAACTTCCGAAAGGGTAGTATTGTTCCTCAATAGCATGCCTGAAGGATTCCCAGGTGGTCATGACTGAAAAAATTGAGGTTTCCTCTATTTCCTTTTGCTCACAAAATGTTTCCCACCAATCTTTGACACGGGGAACGGCTTTGAGGAGCGCAAAAGTAATATTTTATCTATTCGAAAAGTTATGGACAGAAAAATATGCTTCTAGTATTATCAACCACTTGTCTACAACATCTACATCTATCTGACCTTCAAATATAGGAATATCAAAGTTTATTTGTACCTTGAAGGGGGCGACACCTCCATTTGAAGAAGATGCGTTGCTTGTTGGTAGCCGCCGAATGATTTGCGCAAAACTATCCATCATCTCGTTCTTCTGTTGCGTGAGGGATTCCTCCATCAACAGTTCGAAAGGATCTCATGTCCCATCATCTTTTTTTTCTCCTGCCATGAGAGGTCGCTTGGGTATGTGAGAGCTTCTATCCTCAAGAGAAACAAGCTCGATACCCAACTCTTTGTACTTCGACCTCATTGGGGACATGCATTAAGATGACAAGGCGCAGATTGCTCTTATACCACTGATCTAGATTTTATGAGAAGAACGAAATGAATACATATTATTAACATGTGATTAACAAAAAATAAAAGAGATACAGTAAAACTGGTTTTCTATTCAATAATGAAATAAGATAAAACTGTAAAATGCAGCGGAAACAAGCTTGCTGGAATGGTGGCAGTTTATCTTTTAGAAGAGCTCTGACGGCTATGCACATTCGCAAGAAGATTATTACAATGAGGCTCTGAAGACCTTTTTACAATAAAAAAGAATGCCAAAATATCTACACATCCAAAAACCTAACCCTAGGAGATGAAGCGCCAAAAGTCATGTGGGCCCCGTTTGGGTAAGTTAGTACATCAACTTCTTGGGGTCGTAACTTTTGCATGCGATCTTCGTTTTAGGCGTGTGATAGCCCATTGAAAAGGTATCTTCGAGGAGATTCATTTTTGGGGCTCAATAATGCCTTTGGAAATAATTTATGAAATCTATGTTGAAAAACCTTCATTTAGGCCCTCAAAATGGCCTTGGAAGTTAAAACTGCTAAAAATAGTAAATTGCCAAAATTGTCAGAAAACTGTTTTGAGCCAGTAGGAAAAGGTGGGTGCCCATAGATATCCATCCAGATAAATAATCCCTCCTTAGGAAATAATGGTATCCATTGCATTGAGGTCCCCTATCATATGAGGAAATTTCTATTGAATTTGGCCCCGAGTGAGCCACTTGCCTTGGTGCAGGAGCTGCCCTACTTTGACGACTCGATAAAGTTGGATCCTTTGTTGTCGAGTGCCCTTCATCTGTGTGTCCAAAATCTCATAATTGGATGCCTATTGTATGCAGTCAGGGTTGAGATCTGTTGGTGTTAGTTTTTCTGCTACTTCTGAGGTGTCCAATAATGGTGGGAAATAAGGGTGAAGGAGATCCACGTTGAACACTCGGTGTAGGCCAAGGAAGGGAGGAATGTTGAGCTCAAAATCATTGTCCTCCGTGGCCTTGGTGATGGTGTATGGCCCATAATGGAGTGGGTGAAGCTTCTGATGGCGTCCTGTGAGGTGTTCTTTCTGCAAGTGCAACCAAACTTTGTCGCCCACCTGAAACTTATGTGGCACCCAATGTTGATCATGGCGTTGCTTGTACTTGTCATTAGACTTTTGTAGGATGTCTTGAACATATTAGTGGATGTGTTGGATTCTCTCAATGAGCTGGGTGGCTTTGTTAGCTTCAGTTGGAGCAAGATACGAGTTGATCGAGGTGACCGCAAGGGGAAGTGCAACATCTATGGGACCCAATGGTTGGAATCCCAACCCCACCTAAAAGGGGCTATGGCCAGTTGAGTTATGTAGGGCTCAGTTGTAGCTATGGACATAGGGAAGGATCTCATCCCATGTGTGAGGGTGCTTTGAATTATACATGTGAAGGATATGCACAATCATTCGATTTACAAGCTTGGTTTGGCCATCTGTCTGGGGGTGGAAGGTCGTGGATTTGGTGATCTTGGTGTCCAGTAGTGACCGGAGGCTCAACCAGAATGTGTTGAGAAATCGACTATCCTAGTCTCAAACAATGGTTTGTGGTATTCCAAAATGTACCCAGACTTGTTCAAAGAAGAAATTGGCAGTGGCCTCTGCTGTGATGCTCTTCTTCTAGGAAACCATAATCGCCATCTTAGAAAAGAGATCAACAACCACAAAAACACAGTCATTTCCCCGCTTGGTGGACGGGAGGCCTGACATGTAGTCCATTGAGATGGATTCCCATGCCCTGTTAGGAGTAGGAAGAGGGGTGTACATGCCCTGTTTCTTAGTGGTTGGTTTGGCAATAACACAGGCAGTGCAGGACCTGATATATTTGCTGACCTCTTGTCGAAGTTTCGGCAAGTAGAATTGTTTTTGTAGCATCGCCACTGTCTTTTCAACGCCGAAGTGTCCTGCCACCTGATTGTAGTGAACTTCCTAGATTAGCTATGCTCGCTCACTTGATGGAACACAGATATGGCCCAGATGATACGACAACCCATCCCGAAGATGGAAATTATCGACAACTTCGTTTGCACCCAACATTTGGTAGGTGGTGGTGAAGTCAGGGTATGTCTCATAGAGTTGGGGCCATCCAGATGTCTCATGTTCGCAAGAGTCTAGCACCGTGGTGAGTGGCATGACTGGCGGTCTGCTGAAGAAATCGACGACATGATTGGTGCTTCCTTTTTTATACTTGATGTTGAGGTGGAATTGCTGCAAGTATGTGGACCAATTTTGATGGCGGTCATTCTGCAATTTTCTCTGTGTCTACATGAACTGCAGTGGTTCATGATCAATGTGCATGATTGTCTGCTTCCCAAGAATGTAATGTCTCCACTGCCAATAGGCTTGTACAATGTAGTACATTTCCTTGTCGTAAGTAGGGTAATTACGGATAGTGTCTGACAGTGTGTTAGTATGAAAGTCCATGGGGTGGCCGTGCTGAGTGAGAATGGAACCCACAGCATAGTATGAAGCATCTGTCTCAATTTCAAAGGGATGTGGCAGGTCTAGTAGTGAAAGTACTGGGGCTGAGCACAAGCACTGCTTTAAATCATCGAACGCTTGTTTTTGGGACTGGCCCCACACAAATTTCTCCTCACCACCACCCCTGTTTATTTGGCTGAGGGCCCATGCAATATGGGAGAATCCCAACATGAACCTGCAGTAGAAATTGGCAAGGCCCAAGAAGCTCCGAAGCTCAGTGAGTGTTGATGGGGCTGGCCAGTCATGGATGACTTGGATCTTTCCTGGATCCACATGTACGCCATGTTGATCAATGATGTAATCCAGGTAATGGACCCTGTCCATGCCGAAGGAGCATTTTTCCAAGTTGGCGTATAGCTTGTACTGCCACAGGGTGTGTAGAACTTGCTGAATATGCTGCAAGTGTTTGGCCCAAGTCTCGCTATAAATTAGAATCTCATCTAGATACATCATTACAAAAGTATTGGTGAATTGTCGCAGGATATCATCCATCATCCTCATGAAAATGGTTGGATCATTTGTCAAACCAAAGGGCATGACCAACCATTCAAAAAGGCCTTCCTTTGACTTGAAGGAAGTCTTCCATATATTTGTTTGTTCCTCGTCTGAGAGATGACCTTCTTGCATTGCTTAGCAGATATCAAGGAAATAACACTAGGTGGGACTGCCTCAGGTATCTTGTACAATTTCCTATTCAAAGTAATAATAATACTATGAGGCCTAGACTCATATATAGCATGATGTTTCCATATATAAGGTTGGCCCAAAATAACATCACAAACTTCGAGAGGAGAAACATCACATAATACGTCGTCTTTGAAGGGCTTGATGCTATACGACAGTCGACACGTTTGGCTGACGTAGAGATCGCTTCCCTGGCGGAGCCATCCAATGGTGTAAGGTTGTGGGTGCGTCATTGTTGGCAGGACGAGCCGCTTGACGAACTCTACTGAGATGAGGTCTTTCTAGATACCGCTATCAACGATGAAGTGCAGTGGGGTGCCTTTTACCCACACCTGTGAATGGAAGAGGCTCTCTCCTTCTTCTGGCTCGTCTGGTTCACCAGGCTAGAGCTTAGTGGTAGAAATAGTGGCATTGGGTTCCACATCAAAGATATGTTTTCCCCTTTCTCGTTTTGGCTCAGAGTCAGAATCCACATCTGATTTGGAGGCTTTCACTTCAGCCACCAACGACTTCTTTGAGCGACAATCAACAGAGTTATGCCAAGGGATCTATTGGAAGAATCACCACTTCCCGGTATCTTTCTTTGTCTTTCCGGTGTCCTTCTTTGCTTGCGGCTTGGTCTGGTTGTCCTGATACTATCCATATTTTATCCATCTTTTGTTCTACGGGTTGGGGCTTCCCTTTCCTAGGTTTTGTTGCGAGGGGTTCCCAGGCCCAAATTGTCGTGTCTTTTGTTTGAGCTTCTGCTCAATTTTGACGACATATCGGTAGGCTACGCCCAAGGATGAGATGTCCAGAAATTCCATTTCGGTATGAATGTATCTATGTAGAGAACCATGATACTTGAGCACTAGATGTCGCTTTGAATATTTGATACCCATCTTGGTATGCAAGGTATGGAAGATATTTGTGAAATCGGGCACTGCTTGGTCTCTTTCTTGCCGTGGTTTTGTCCATTTGGTATACAGGTCATCATAACTTCCGACAGGGTAGTATTGTTCCTTAATAGCATCCCTGAAGGATTCCCAGGTGGCCGTGACTGAAAATAATGAGGTTTCCTCTATTTCCTTTTGCTCATAGAAATTTTTCCACCAATCTTTGACATGGGGAACGACTTTGAGGAGCGCAAAAGTAATATTTTCTCTATTCGAAAAGTTAAGGACAAAAAAATACCCTTCTAGTAGATTCAACCACTTGTCTACAACATCTGCGTCTATCTGACCTTCAAATATAGGAATATTGAAGTTTATTTGTACCTTGAAGGGGGCGACGTCTCCGTTCGAAGACGTTGCGTCGCCTGTTGGTAGTTGCAGAAGGATTTGCGCGAAACTATCCATCATCTCGTTCCTCTATTGCGTGAGGGATTCCTCAATCAACAGTTTGAAAGGATCTCCTGTCCCATCATATTTCTTTTCTCCTACCATGATAGGTCGCTTGGGTGTGCAAGAGCTTCTGTCCTCAAGAGAAACAAGCTCGAGACCCAACTCTTTGTACTTAGACCTCGTTGGGGACATGCATTAAGATGACAAGGAGCAGACCACTATGATACCACTGATCCATATTTTATGAGCGTAACGAAATGAATACAGATTATTAATAGGTGCTTAACACAAAATAAAAAAGATACAATAAAATTGGTTTTCTATTCAATAATGAAATAAGATGAAACTGTAAAATGCAGCGGAAATAAGCTTGCTAGAATGGTGGCGGCTTATCTCTGAGAAGAGATGTGACGGCTGCGCGCATTCACAAGAAGAAGATTACAATGAGGCTCTGAAGTCATTTTTACAATAAAAAAGAATGCCAAAAACCCTAGACATCTAAAAACCTAACCCTAGGAGATGAAGCGCCAAAAGTCATGTGGGCCCCGTTTGGGTAAGTTAGTACATCAACTTCCCGTGGTCGTAAATTTTGCATGCGATCTCCATTTTAGGCATGTGATAGGCCGTTGGAAAGGTATCATCGAGGAGATTCATTTTTGGGAATTAATGATTCCTTCATCTATAATTGAGGAACTCGATCCTGAAAAACCTTCATTTAGGCCCTCAAAATGGCCCCGGAAGTTAAAACTGCTAAAAATAGTAAATTGCCAAAATTGTCAGAAAATTGTTTTGAGCCAGTTGGAAAAGGTGGGTGGCCACTGATATCCATATGGATCAATCCTACCTCCTTAGGAATTGATGGTCTCTATTGCATTGAGGTCCCCCATCAGATGAGGAAATTTTTGTTGAATTTGGCCGCGGGTGAGCCACTTGCCTTGGTGCAGAAGCTGCCCTGCTTTGACGACTCGATAAAGCTGGATCCTTTGTTTTCGAGTGCGCTTGATCTATGTGTACACAATATGATCATTGGATGGATGTTGTATGTAGTCAAGGTTGAGCTCTGTTGGTGTCAGTTGTTCTGATACTTCTGAGGTGTCCAATAATGGTGGGAAATAAGGGCGAAGGAGATCCACGTTGAACACTAGGTGCAGGCCAAGGAAGGGAGGAATGTTGAGCTCAAAATCATTGTCCTTCATGGCCTTGGTGATAGTGTATCTCCCATAAAAGAGTGGGAGAATATTCCGATGGGGTCCTGTAAGGCGTTCTTTCTGCAAGTGCAACAAAACTTTGTCGCCCACCTAAAACTTATGTGGCACCCGATGTTGATCATGGCATTGTTTGTACTTGTCATTGGACTTCTGTAGGATATCTTGAACCTGTTGGTGGATGTGTTGGATTTGTTCAATGAACCGGGTGGCTTTGTCAGCTTCATTTGGAGTGGGAGATGAGTCGGTTGAGGTGAACCCAAGGGGAAGTGCAACATCTATGGGACCCAATGGTTGGAATCCCAACCCCACCTAAAAGGGGCTATGGCCAGTTGAGCTATACAGGGATCGGTTGTAGCTATGTTGGACATAGGGAAGGCTCTCATCACATGTGCGAGGTTGCTTTGAATTATACATTCGAAGGATATGCGCAATAATTCAATTTACAACCTCAGTTTGGCCATTTGTCTGGGGGTGGAAGGTTGTGGATTTGGTGAGCTTGGTGTCCAGTGGTGACTAGAGGCTCGACCAGAATGTGATGAGTAATTAAATATCCCGATCTGAGACAATGGTTTATGGGATTCTAAAATGTACCCAGACTCGTTCAAATAAGATCTTGGCAGTGGCCTCTGCTGTGATTCTCTTCTTGTAGGCAACTAGAATCACCATCTTAGAAAAATGATCAACAACCACAAAAACATAGTCATTTCCCCGCTTGGTGGACAGGAGGACTGACATGTATTCCATTGATATCGATTCCCGTGGCCTATCAGGAGTAGGAAGAGAGGTGTATAGGCCCTGTTTCTTAGTGGTCTCTTTGGCAATATCGTAGGTAGTGAAGAACCTGATATACTTGCTGACTTCCTGTCGAAGTTTTGGCCAGTAGAAATGTTTATGTAGCATCACCACTTTCTTTTTTATGACGAAGTGTCTTGGCACCCGTCTGTAGTGGGCTTCCCAGATCATGTTTTCTCGGTCACTTGATGGAACACAGAAATGGCCCAAACGACACAATAACCCATCCTGGAGATGGAAATTATCGACAACTGCATTTGCACCCAACATTTGGTAGGTTGTGGCGAAGTAAGGGTCTGTCTCATCGAGTTGGGGCCATCCATATGTCTCATGGCCACAAGTGTCTAGCTCCATGGTGAGTGTCGCGACTGGTGGTCTACTGAGGCAATCAGTGATGCATTTAGTGCTTCCTGTTTTATACTTGATGTTGAGGTGGAATTGCTGCAAGTATGTGGACCACTTTTGATGGCAGTCATTATGCAATTTTCCCTATGTCTGCATGAACTGCAGTGTCTTATGATTAGTGTGGGTGATTGTTTCCTTCCCAATAATGTAATGTCTCCACTGGCAACAGGCTTGTACAATGGAGTACATTTCCTTATCGTAAGTAGGGTACTTACAGATAGTATCTGATAGGCTCTCACTATGATAGGCCATGGGGTGGTTGTGCTGAGTGAGAACGGTACCCACAGTATAGTATGAACCATCTATCTCAATTTCAAAGGGATGTTGCAGTTTTGGTAGTGAAAGTACTGGGGCTGAGCACAAACACTACTTCAAATCATCGAACGCTTTCTTCAAACCAGTGAGTGTTGTTTGGGTTGGCTAGTTATGGAGGACTTGGATCTTTCCTGGATCCACATGTACACCATGTTGATCAATGATGTATCCTAGGTAATGGACCCTGTCCATGCCAAAGGAGCATTTTTACAAGTTGGCGTATAGCTCGTGCTGCTGTAGGGTGTGAATAACCTGTTGAATATACTGCAATTGTTCGGCCCAAGTCTTGTTTTAAATTAGAATGTCATCTAGATACACCACTACAAAAGTATTGGTGAATGGTCACAGGATATCGTCCATCATCCTCATGAAAGTGGCTGAAGAATTTGTCAAACCAAAGGGCATGACCAACCATTCAAAAAGGCCTTCCTTTGAATTGAAGGTAGTCTTCCATACATTTGTTTGTTTTATCGAGACCTGGTGGTAGCCAGACTTTAGATCAATCTTACAGAAGTATTTGGCCCCCATGAGTTGATAAAGGAGGTCGTTGATTCGAGGAATCGGGTACCAGTTTCTAACTATGATCCTATTCAGAGCCCGGTAATCAATACAGAGTCGCCAGGTTCTATCTTTCTTCTGTACCAGCACGATTGGTCTCCCAAAAGGTGATGAGATGGGATGAATGTGCCCCTTGTGGATCATTTCTTGGATCTATCAGTTGATCTCCTCATTCTCTAACAAAGAGCGGTGATAGACTATCCCATTGGGAAGCGGTGCACCGGGATTCAGATCGATGGGGTGCTTGACATGGCAGTGCAGAGGTATCCCTGTAGGTGAGGAGAAGATATCTAAGTATTATTCCATGACCTTATCTACTTGCTTCTGCTATGTGGAGAGGTCGGCCGCAGAGACCCTCAATGTGGCTATGATATTTCTCTTATTCTGGGAGAAAATCACGAAGAAGACACACTTCCCCATATGACAGATGACCTTCTTACATTTCTTAGCAGAGATCAAGGAAATAACACTAGGTGGAACTACCTCGGGTATCCTGTACAATTTCCTCTTCAAAGTAATAATAACACTACGAGGCCTAGACTCATATACAACATGAAGTTTACATAAAGAAGGTTGACCCAAAAGAACATCACAAACTTTGAGAGGAGCAACATCACATAATACCTCGTCTTTGAAGGGATTGATGTCGTACGACAATCGACACTATTGGCTGACGCGGAGATCGCTTCCTTGGTGGAGCCATCCAATGGTGTAGGGTTGTGGGTGAAGCATTGTTAGCAGGGTGAGCCGCTTGACGACCTCTGCTGAGATGAGGTTCTTTTGGCTACCGCTATCAACAATGAAGTGTAGCGGGGTGCCTTTTACCCACATCTGTGAATGGAAGAGGCACTCTCCTTCTTTTGGCTCTTCTAGTTCACATGGCTGAAGCTTGGTGGTAGCAACAGTGGAACTGGGTTCTACGTCAATGATCTATCTTCCCCTTTCTGGTTCTGGCTCAGAGTCAAAATTTGCATCTGATTCAGAGGCTTTCACTTCAGCTACCAACAATTTCTTTGAGCACCAGTCAGCAGTGATATGCCAAGGGCTCTTATGGAAGTCGCACCACTTCCTGGTATCTTTCTTTGTCTTTTCAGTGTCCTTCTTTGCTTGCAACATAGACTGGTTTTCTTGATACTATCCATATTTTCTCCATCCTTTGTTCTATGGGTTGGGGCCACCCTTTCCTGGCTTTTGTTGTGCGGGGTTTCTAGGCCCAAATTGCCACGTCTTTTGTTTGAGCTTCTGCTCGATTTTGATGGCATATCGGTAGGCCGCGCCTAAGGATGAGATGTCCAGAAATTATATTTTGGTCTGGATGTATCTATGCAGAGCACTATGATACTTGAGCACTAGATGTCACTCTGAATCATTGATACCCAGCTTGGTGCGCAAGGTATGGAAGATATTTGTGAAATCGGGTACTACTTGGTCTCTTTCTTGCCGCAGTGTGTTCCATTTGGTATACAGGTCATCATAACTTCTGACAGGGTAGTATTGTTCCTTAATATCATCCATGAAGGATTCTCAGGTGGCCGTGACTGAAAATAATGAGGTTTCCTCTATTTCCTTTTGCTCACAGAAATTTTACCACCAATCTTTGACATGGGGAACGACTTTGAGGAGCGCAAAAGTAATCTTTTCTCTGTTTGAAAAGTTATGGATAGAAAAATACTTTTCTAGTAGATTGAACCACTTGTCTACAACATATGCATCTATCTGACCTTCAAATATAGGAACATCGAAGTTTATTTGTACCTTGAATGGGGCGGTGCCTCCGTTCGAAGAAGATGCGTTGCCTGTTGGTAGCCGCCAAAGGATTTGTGCGAAACTATCCATCATCTCATTCCTCTGTTGCGTCAGGGATTCCTCAATCAACAGTTTGAAAGGATCTCCTGTCCCATCATATTTATTTTCTCCTGCCATGAGAGGTCACTTGGGCATGAGAGATCTTCGTTCCTTAAGAGAAATAAGCTTGAGACCCAACTCTTTGTACTCCGACCTCGTTGGGGACATGCATTAAGACGACAAGGAGCAGACCGCTCTGATACCACTGATCCATATTTTATGAGAAGAAAGAAATGAATATAGATTATTAACAAGTGCTTAACACAAAATAACAGAGATACAGTAAAACTGGTTTTATATTCAATAATGAAATAAGCTGAAACTGTAAAATGCAGTGGAAACAAGCTTGCTGGAATGGTGGCAGCTTATCTTTGAGAAGAGATGTCATGGCTGCGCACATTCGTAAGAAGAAGATTAGAATGAGACTCTAAAGGAATTTTTAAAATAAACAAGAATGCCAAAAACCCTATACATCCAAAAACCTAACCATAGGAGATGAAGCGCCAAAAGTCATGTGGGCCCCGTTTGAGTAAGTTAGTAGATTAACTTCTCGGGGTCATAACTTTTGCATGCGATATTTGTTTTAGGAATGTGATATCCCGTTGGAAAGGTATCATCGAGGAGATTAATTTTTGGGTCTCAATCATGCATTCGAATATAATTTAGGGAATCTATCCCAAAAAAAATTCATTTAGGCCCTCAAAATGACCCTGAAAGTTAAAACTGCTAAAAATAGTAAATTGCCAAAATTGTCAGAAAATTGTTTTGAGCCAGTTGGAAAAGGTGGGTGGCCACCGATATCCATATGGATCAAAACTCACTCCTTATGAATAAATGGTCTCCATTTCATTGAGGTCCCCCATCATATGAGGAAATTTCTGCTTAATTTGGCCTCGAGTGAGCCACTTGCCTTGGTGCAGAAGCTACCCTGCTTTGACGACTCGATAAAGATGGATCCTTTGTTGTTGAGTGCCCTTGATTTGTGTGTCCACAATATGATCATTGGATTCTTGTTGTGTGCATTTAGGGTTGAGATCTGTTGGTGTTAGTTGTTCTGCTATTTCTGAGGTGTCTAATAATGGTGGGAAATAAGGGTGAAGGAGATCCACGTTGAACACTGGGTGCAGGCCAAGGAAGGGAGGAATGTTGATCTCAAAAGCATTGTTCCCCATGGCCTTGGTGATGGTGTATGGCCCATAACAGAGTGGGTGAAGCTTTTGATGGGGTCCTGTAAGGCGTTCTTTCTGCAAGTGCAACCAAACCTTGTCGCCCACCTGAAACTTATGTGGCACTCGATGTTGATCATGGTGCTCTTTGTACTTGTCCTTGGACTTCTCTAGGATATATTGAACCTGTTAGAAGTTGTGTTGGATTCGTTCAATGATACGGGTGGATTTTTTAGCTTCAGTTGGAGCAGGAGATGAGTCGGTCGAGGTGACCGCAAGGGGAAGTGCAACATCTATGGGACCCAATGGTTGGAATCCCAACCCCACCTGAAAGGGGCTATGGCCAGTTGAGCTATGTAGGGCTTGGTTGTAGCTATGTTGGACATAGGGAAGGCTCTCATCCCATGTGCGAGGGTGCTTTGAATTATACATGTGAAGGATATGCACAATCATTCGATTTACAACCTCGGTTTGGCCATCTATATCGGGGTGGAAGGACGTGGATTTGGTGAGCTTGGTGTCCAGCATTGACCAAAGGCTTGAACAGAATTTGCTGAGAAATCGACTATCTTGATCTGAGAAAATGGTTTGTGGGATTCCAAAATGTACCCAGACTCGTTCAAAGAAGATCTTGGCAGTGGCTTCTGCTATGATGCTCTTATTGCATGCAACCGGAATTGCCATGTTAGAAAAGCGATCAACAACCAAAAAAACACAGTCATTTCCCCGCCTGGTGGATGAGAGGCCAGACATGTAGTCCATTGAGATGGATTCCCATGTTCATTCAGGAGTAGGAAGAGGGGTGTATAGGCCCTGTTTATTAGCGGCCAGTTTGGAAATAGTGCAAACAGTGAAAGACTTGATATACTTGTTGACCTCCTGTCAAAGTTTCAACCAGTAGAAATGTTTATGTAGCATCACCACTGTCTTTTTGACACTGAAGTGTCCTGCCACCTAACTGTAGTGGGATTCCCAGATTAGCTTCACTCGC
Organism: Picea engelmannii; assembly: GCA_009831015.1. Taxonomy (NCBI): domain Eukaryota; kingdom Viridiplantae; phylum Streptophyta; class Pinopsida; order Pinales; family Pinaceae; genus Picea; species Picea engelmannii. Next base: position 813,659 of record ML782749.1, on the reverse strand, counting down.
TCACTTGATGGAACACAGATATGGCCCAAACGACACAACAAACCATCCTGAAGATGGAAATTATCGAAAATTGCGTTTGCATGCAACATTTTGTAGGTGGTGGCGAAGTCAGGGTCTATCTCATAGAGTTGGGGCCATCCATATTTCTCATGGCCGCAAGATTCTATCACCATGGTGAGTGCTACGAATAGCGGTCTGCTGAGGCAATCTAGGAGGTGATTGGTGCTTCCTATTTTATACTTGATGTTGAGGTGGAATTGCTGCAAGTATGTGGACCAGTTTTGATGGTGGTCATTCTGCAATTTTTTGTGTGTCTGCATGAATTGCAGTGGCTTATGATCAGTGTGGATGACTATCTCCTTCCCAAGAATGTAATGTCTCCACTGGCGGCAAGCTTGTACAATAGAGTACATTTCCTTGTCGTAAGTAGGGTACTTATGGACAGTATCTGATAGTGTCTCACTATGATAGGCCACGCGGTGGCCGTGCTGAGTGAGAACAACGTCCATAGCATAGCTTGAAGCATCTGCCTCAATTTCAAAGGGATGTTGCAGGTCTGGTAGTGAAAGTATTGGGGATGAGCAGAAGCGCTGCTTCAAATCATCGAACTCATATTGTTGGGACTGAACCCACACAAATTTAACCTTACCACCACCCTTGTTTATTTTGGCTAAGGGCCCATGCAATATGGGAGAATCCCAACACGAATCTACAGTAGAAATTGGCAAGGCCCAAAAAGCTCCGAAGCTTAGTGAGTGTTGTTGGGGTTGGCCAGTCATAGATGACTTGGATATTTCCTGGATCCACTTGTAAGCCATGTTTATCAATGATGTATCCCAGTTAATGGACCATGTCCATTCCGAAGGAGACGTTTTCCAAGCTGGTGTATATCTTGTGCAGAACGTGCTAAATATGTTGCAAGTGTTCGGCGCAAGTCTTGCTGTAAATTAGAATGTCATCTAGATACACCACTACAAAATTATTGGTGAATGGTTGCAGGATATCGTCCATCATCATCATGAAAGTGGTTGGATCATTTTTCAAACCAAACGGCATGACCAACCATTTAGAAAGGCCTTCCTTTGACTTGAAGGTGATCTTCCATACATCTGTTTGTTCTATCGGGACCTGGTGGTATCCAGGCTTCATATCAATCTTACTGAAGTATTTCCCCCCCATGAGTTGATCAAGGAGGTCGTCGATTCATGGAATTGGGTACTAGTTTCTGACTGTAATTTTATTCAAAGCCTAGTAATCAATACAGAGTCGCCAGGTTCCATATTTCTTCTGTACCACCACGATTGGGCTCCCGCAAAGTGAAGAGCTGGGATGGATGTGCCCCTTATGGAGTAGTTCTTGGATATGTTGCTTGATATCCTCATTTCCTAACAAAGAGTGGCGATATAATGGCCCATTGGGAAGCGGTGCGCCGGGGGTCAGATCGATGGGGTGCTTCACCTGGCAGTGCAGAGGTGCCCCTGTAGGTGAGGAGAAGATATCCGAGTATTCTTCCATGACCTTATCTACTTGCTTCTGCTATGTGGAGAGGTCAGTCGCAGAGACCCTAGATGTGGCTGTGATCTTTCTCTTATTCCGAGAGTGAATCATGAAGAAGACAAACTTCCTCATTTGAGAGATGACCTTCCTGCATTGCTTAGCAAAGATCAAGGAAATAACACTAGGTGGGATTGCCTCGGGTATCCTGTACAATTTCTTTCTCAAAGTAATAATAAAACTATGAGGCCTAGTCTCATATACAACATGACATTTCCATAAATAAGGTTGGACTAAAAGAACATCACAAACTTTGAGAGGAGCAACATCACATAATACCTCGTTTTTCAAGGGCTTGATGTCGTACGACAGTCGACACTGTTGGTTGACGCAGAGATCGCTTCCTTGGTGGAGCCATCTAATAGTGTAGAGTTGTGGGTGCAGCATTTTTGGCAGGGTGGGCCTCTTCACGACCTCTGTTAGATGAGGTTTATATGGATACCACTATCAATGATGAAGTGGAACGGGGTGCCTTTTACCCACATCTATGAATGGAAGAGGCACTCTCCTTCTTCTGGTTCGTCTTTTTCACAAGGTTGGAGCTTGGTGGTAGCAACAGTGGCACTGGGTCCCATGTCAATTGTCTGTCTTCCCATTTTTGGTTCTGGCTTAGATTCAAAATCCTCATCTGATTCGGAGGCTTTCACTTCAACCACCAACGACTGCTTTGAGCAACAGTCAGCAGTGTTATGCCAAGGGATCTTATGGAATTTGCACCACTTCCCGATATCTTTCTTTGTCTTTCCGGTGTCCTTATTTGCTTACATCTTGGACTGGTTGTCCTGATACTATCCATATTTTCTCCATAGTTTGTTCTGTGATTTGGGGCCACCCTTTCTCGGATTTTTTTGTGAGGGGTTCATAGGCCCAAATTGCCGCGTCTTTTGTTTGAGCTTCTGCTCGATTTTGACGGCATATCGGTAGGCCGCGCCCAAGGATGAGATGTCCAAAAATTCCATTTCGGTCTGGATGTATCTATGCAGAGCACCGCAATACTTTCACACTAGATGTCACTCTGAATTTTTGATACCCAACTTGGTGCGCAAGGTATGGAAGATATTTGTGAAATCGGGCATTGCTTGGTCTCTTTCTTGACGTCGTGTGGTCCATTTTGTATACAGATCATCATAACTTCTGACGGGGTATTATTTTTCCTTAATAGCATCCCTAAAGGATTCCCAGGTGGTCGTGACTGAAAATAATGAGGTTCTCTCTTTTTCATTTGATCACAGAAAGTTTCCCACCAATCTTTGACATGGGGAACGGATTTGAGGAGTGCAAAAGTAATCTTTTCTCTATTCGAAAAGTTATGGATAGAAAAATACCCTTCTAGTAGATTCAACCACTTTTCTACAACATCTGTGTCTATATGACCTTGAAATATAGGAATATTGAAGTTTATTTGTACCTTGAAGGGGGTGATGCCTCCGTTCGAAGAAGATGCGCCGCCTATTGGTAGTCAGCGAAGGATTTGCACGAAACTATCCATCATCTCATTCCTCTATTGCATGAGGGATTCCTCAATCAACAGTTTGAAAGGATATCATGTCCCTTCATCTTCATTTCTCCTTCCATGAGAGGTTTCTTGGGCGTGAGAGATCTTCTGTCCTCAAGAGAAACAAGCTCGAGACCCAAATCTTTGTACTGTGACCTCGTTGGGGACATGCATTAAGACGACAAGGAGAAAACTGCTCTAATACCATTGATATGGATTTTATGAGAAGAAGGAAATGAATACAGATTATTAACAGGTTCTTAACACAAAATAACAGAGATACAGTAAAACTGGTTTTCTATTCAATAATGAAATAAGATGAAACTGTAAAATGCAGCGGAAACAAGCTTGCTAGAATGGTGGTGGCTTATCTCTGAGAGCAGATGTGATGGTTGCGCGCATTTGCAAGAAGAGGATTACAATGAGGCTCTGAAGGCATTTTTACAATAAACAAGAATTCCAAAAACCCTAGACATCCAAAAACCTAGCACTAGGAGATGAAGCGCCAAAAGTCATGTGGGCCCCGTTTGGGTAAGTTAGTACATAAACTTCTCAGGGTCGTAACTTTTGCATGCGATCTCCATTTTAGGCGTGTGATATCTTGTTGGAAAGGTATCATCTAAGAGATTCATTTTGGGGACTCAATCATGCCTTTGGCTATAATTGAGGAACTCGATCCCAAAAAACCTTCATTTAGGCCCTCAAAATGGCCCCAGAAGTTAAAACTGCTAAAAATAGTAAATTGCCAAAATTGTCAGAAAACTATTTTAAGCCAGTTGGAAAATGTGGGTGGGCACCAATATCCATCTGGATCAATCCTCCCTCAGGAAGGAATGGTCTCTATTGCATTGAGGTCCCCCATCAGATGAGGAAATTTCTATTGAATTTGCCCCCTTGATCTGTGTGTCCAAAATCTAAACATTGGATGCCTGTTGTATGCAGTCAGGGTTGAGCTCTGTTGGTGTTAGCTGTTCTGCTACTTCTGAGGTGTCCAATAATGGTGGGAAATAAGGGCGAGGGAGATCCACGTTGAACACTAGGTTCAGGCCAAGGAAGGGAGGAATGTTGAGCTCAAAATAATTGTCCCCCATGGCCTTGGTGATGGTGTATGGACCATAAATGAGTGGGCGAAGCTTACAATGGGGTCCTATAAGGCGTTCTTTCTGCAAGTGCAACCAAACTTTGTCACCCACCTGAAACTTATGTGGCACCTGATGCTTATCATGGCGCTATTTGTACTTGTCACTGGACTTCTGTAGGATATCTTGAACCTGTTGGCGGATGTGTTGGATTCGCTCAGTGAACCGGGTGGCTTTGTTAGTTTTAGTTGGAGCAGGATATGAGTCGGTCGAGGTGACCGCAAGGGGAAGTGCAAAATATATGGGAATCCCAACCCCACCTAAAAGGGGCTATGGCCAGTTGAGCTATGCAGGGCTTGGTTGTAGCTATGCTGGACATAGGGAAGGCTCTCATCCCATGTGCGAGGGTTCTTTGAATTATACATGCAAAGGATATGCACAATCATTCGATTTACAACCTTGGTTTGGCCATCTATCTAGGGATGGAAGGCCGTGGATTTTGTGAGCTTGGTGTCGAGCGGTGACTAGAGGCTCAACCAGAATGTGCTGAGAAATCGACTATCCCGATCTGAGTCAATGGTTTGTGGGATTTCAAAATGTACCCAGACTCGTTCAAAGAAGATCTTGGCAGTGGCCTCTGCTATGATGCTCTTCTTGTAGGCAACCATAATCACCATCTTAGAAAAGCGATCAACAACCACAAAAACACAGTCATTTCCCCACTTGGTGGATGGGAGGACCGACATGTAGTCCATTGATATGGATTCCCATGGCCTATTAGGAGCAAGAAGAGGGGTGTATAGGCCCTATTTCTTAGTGGTCGGTTTGACAATAGCATAGGTAGTGTAGGACCTGATATACTTGTTGACCTCCTGTCGAAGTTTTGACTAGTAGAAATGTTTCTGTAGCATCGCCACTGTGCTTTCGACGTTGAAGTGTCTTGCCACCTGATTGTAGTGGGATTCCTAGATCATCTTCGCTCGTTCACTTGATGGAACATAGATATGGCCCAAACGACACAACAACCCATCCTGAAGATGGAAATTATCGACAACTTTGTTTGCACCCAACAATTGGTAGGTGGTGGCAAAGTCAGGGTCTGTCTCATAGAGTTGGGGCCATCTAGATGTCTCATGGCCGCAAGAGTTTAGCATCGTAGTGAGTGTCGCGACTGGCGGTTTGCTGAGGCAATCAATGACGCGATTGGTGATTCCTATTTTATACTTGATGTTGAGGTGGAATTGCTACAAGTATGTGGACCACTTTTGATGGTGGTCATTCTCCAATTTTCCCTATGTCTGCATGAACTGCAGTGGCTTATGATCAGTGTGGATGACTATCTCCTTCCCAAGAATGTAATGTCTCCACTGGAAGCAGGCTTGTACAATGGAGTACATTTCCTTGTCATAAGTAGGGTACTTACGGACAATATCTGACAGTTTCTCACTATGATAGGCCACGGGGTGGCCGTGCTGAGAGAGAACGATGCCCACAGCATAGTCTGAAGCATCTGTCTCAATTTCAAAGGGATGTTGTAGGTATGGTAGTGAAAGTACTAGGGATGGGCACAAGCGCTGCTTCAAATGATCGAACACTTGTTCTTGGGACTGGCCCCATGCAAATTTCACCTTACCACCACCCCTGTTTATTTGGATGAGATCCAATGCAATATGGGAGAATCCCAACACGAACCTGCGGTAGAAATTGGCAAGGCCCAAGAAGCTCCGAAGCTCAGTGAATATTGTTGGGGCTGGCCAGTCATAGATGACTTGGATATTGCCTATATCCAAATGTACACCATGTTGATCAATGATATATCCCAGGTAATGGAACCTGTCCATGCCGAAGGAGCATTTTTCCAATTTGGCGTATAGCTTGTGCTACCGCAGGGTGTGCAGAACGTGCTGAATATGTTGCAAGTGTTCAGCCCAAGTCTTGCTGTAAATTAGAATGTCATCTAGATACACCATTACAAAAGTATTATCGAATGGTCGCAGGATATCGTCCATCATCCTCATGAAAGTCGCTAAAGCATTTGTCAAACCAAAGGGCATGACCAACCATTCAAAAAGGCCTTCCTTTGACTTGAAGGCAGTCTTCCATACATCTGTTTGTTCTATCGAGTCCTGGTGGTAGCCAGACTTCAGATCAATCTTACTGAAGTATTTGGCCCTCGTGAGTTGATCAAAGAGGTTGTCGATTCGGGGAATCAGGTACCGGTTTCTGACTATGATTTTATTCAGAGCCTTGTAATCAATATAGAGTCGCCAGATTCCATCTTTCTTCTGTACGAGCACGATTGGGCTCCCGCAAGGTCATGAGAAGGGACGAATATGCCCCTTGTGGAGCAGTTCTTGGATATGTCACTTGATCTCCTCATTCTCTAACAAAGAGCGATGATAGACTGGACCATTGGGAAGCGGTGCACCCGGGGTCAGATCGATGGGGTGCTTGACCTGGCAGTGTAGAGGTATCCCTGTAGGTGAGGAGAAGATATCTGAGTATTCTTCCACGACCTTTTCTACTTGCTTCTATTGTGTGGAGAGGTCACTATAGAGACCCTAGATGTGGTTGTGATATTTCTCTTATTCTGAGAGTGAATCACGAAGAAGACAAACTTCCCCATCTGAGAGATGACCTTCCTACATTGCTTAGCAGAGATCAAGGAAATAACACTAGGTGGGATTGCCTCGGGTATCCTGTACAATTAACTGTTCAAAGTAATAATAACACTACGAGGCCTAGACTCATATACAACATGACGCTTCTATAAATAAGGTTGGCCCAAAATAACATCACAAACTTTGAGAGGAGAAACATCACATAATACGTCGTCTTTGAAGGGCTTGATGTCGTACGACAGTCGTCACTATTGGCTAATGCAGAGATCACTTCCTTGGTAGAGCCATCCAATGGTGTAGGGTTGTGGGTGCGGCATTGTTGGCAGGGCGAGCCACTTGACGATCTCTCCTGAGATGAGGTTCTTCTGGCTACCGCTATCAACGATGAAGTGTAGTGGGGTGCCTTTTACCCACATCTGTCAATGGAAGAGGTGCTCTCCTTCTTCTGGCCTATCTGGTTCACCAGGCTGAAGCTTGGTGGTAGCAATAGTGGCACTGGGTTCCGCATCAATGATCCGTCCTCCCCTTTCTTGTTCTGGCTTAGAGTCAGAATCCTCATCTGATTCAGAGGCTTTCACTTTGGCCACCAATGACTTCTTTGATCGATAGTCAGTAGTGTTATGTCAAGAGCTCTTATGGAAGTCGCACCAGTTCTTGGTATCTTTTTTTGTCTTTCCGGTGTCCTTCTTTGCTTGCAGCTTGGACTGGTTGTCCTGATACTGTCCATATTTGCTCCATCCTTTTTTCTGTGGGTTGGGGCCACTCTTTCCCGCCTTTTTTTGTGAGGGGTTCCCAAGACCAAATTGCCGCATCTTTTGTTTGATCTTTTGCTCGATTTTGACGGCATATCGGTAGGCCATGCCCAAGGATGAGATGTCCATAAATTCCACTTCGGTCTGGATGTATCTATGCAGAGCACCGCTATACTTTAGCACATGATGTCACTCTTAATCTTTGATACCTAGCTTGGTGCACAAGGTATGGAAGATATTTGTGAAATCGGGCACTACTTGGTCTCTTTCTTACTGTAGTGTGGTCCATTTGGTATACAGGTCATCATAACTTTCGACATGGTAGTATTGTTCCTTAATAGCATCCCTGAAGGATTCCCAGGTGGCCGTGACTGAAAATAATGAGGTTTCCTCTGTTTCCTTTTTCTCATAGAAAGTTTCCCACCAATATTTTACATGGGTAACGACTTTGAGGAGCACAAAAGTAATCTTTTCTCTATTCAAAAAGTTATGGATAGAAAAATACCCTTCTAGTAGATTCAACCACTTGTCTACAACATCTACGTCTATTTGACCTTGAAATATAGGAATATCGAAGTTTATTTGTATCTTGAAAGGGGTGGCGCCTCTGTTCAAAGAAGATGCGTCGCCTGTTGGTAGTCACCGAAGGGTTTGCACGAAACTGTCCAGCATTGATCAGGGGATCAAATTTTGCTCAAAAATTCAAAGTGCTCAGAATCACTTCAAATCGAACAAGAGCATAGGCCTCGTCGTTGCGAACCCAAAGCAACTCATTTGGGTTCAAACGGACATGGGGAACAAGAGATATCGCGATCTGTTCGAATCGTCAAACAGGTAAAAAAAAGGATGCTGACTATGCAATACGTACAGGCTGACATGGCAAGGGCCATACGATGATGTGGCAGAGACCTTATGTCTGTATGCTGATGTGGCATGTGATGATGTGGAAGTTTTTGATTGGAAGATGTGGTCAAATTATGATGTGACACATGGCATCATTTTGGTTAATGGTGTGGTGTCACGTGGCCCAGTCATGGGCTGCCACGTGGCACCCCGTTATTGGCAATGGTTTGTTATTCAAAATTGTATGGAGTCCGTGGGGGTCGAACCCCAAACCTCCCCTATGGTTTTGCGCTTTGGTAGAGTGTGGGCCACCACTAGTCCACACGGTGTTCCTTATTAACCATATGTTTTAAAATATATTTCAATTTGAATTATGTTGTATATGGCGGGGGGTTGGGCCGGGGCTTAGCCCCGACCCACGGTTTTATTTATTTAATACATATGACCATTACTATATGCATGGGAGTTTTGTTACAAATGGAGCCCAGCCCTTGGTCTCACTTAGACTACATACGACCATACCCTCCGTTATTGCGCATGCGGGGTTTTCAAATGGTTAGCCCATGGTTATATGTGTGACCGCATGCGACCACAATAGAGAGTGCGGGGGTTTGAAACGGTTGAGTTTTTGTGCTAGCCCGAGGTCATATGGTGACCGCATGTGCCTGAGAGCTTGGCGGTTAGGGGCTGGCACACCCATAACCATCCTACAGTTCGCACCGTTGGCGCAGTTGTGTTCGGTGTCAGGTTTTTATGCTTTAAATAACATGTGTGCTAGGTTGAATGGACAAGGGGTGCAATTTGTAGATGTAGAGACAACAATCTTGAAGGGGGGACTTCCAGGAGGCATAACTTCTTCAATTTTTGGCCAAACGAGGTGTCGAAAAAGCCCAGCTAGGGGTTTTTGGACGTTCTGAAGCCATTGGAACAGTCTATTTGACAGTTTGAGCATTGTAAAACACATTTTTGAGCACTTTGAGAAAATAATATAAATGACCCATTGGAAGCTGGACCAGGAGATGTAGCCCAAGAGAGGGGTGAACTCCTTTATCATTTGTTGTGTTATGTGTTTTTTGTTCATTGATTATGCTGTTGTTTATATGCATCTTGAATGAATAAATCCTATTAATGATGTGTTGCAAAATTGATCCATTTTCTTTTAACACATAAACTTTACTTGCAAATATTTTCAAGAATACAAGTCTTCTTCATTTTTAGATCAAGTTGGTATCAGAGCATAGGTTTTTGAAGACTTGATTGTTTACAAGTGTTTTATTTTTTGATGCTCACAAGGTTGAAACTCACAAGAGGAGAAGGTCAAATTGTGGAGCCAAGTTCTCATCCTTCAAGGAGGAAGCATATACAATCACCGCAAGTTTCAAGGAGGCATTCACAAGGTATGGCTCATGAGGAAAGTCATGAACGTGTTCCTGTAGAAGATGAAGATCTCAAAAAGGCTGTCATGGAGATGAGAGAGATGATGAAGATCTTGAGGGAAAGGAATACATTGTTGCAAGGTGAAGGCTCCAACCCTTCAAAACATAAGGGAGACAGTGGTGACAAAACTCCAAACAGAAATGGAGGGAATGGTGCTTCTCCACCATGCTCTCCTCCATCTTCTTCTTCTTCTTCTACCAGTTCAAGACCTCTTCCGAATTCTCCAAAGGGACATGGTAAAACTCCTTCACAAATTCCTTCATTAAAGGTTGATATTAAATTCGAATTGCCAACATACAATGGAGAAGTTAATGCTGAGAAATTAGATAATTGGATACGTCAGATTGAGGTAAATTGTAGGATACAAAAAATTCAAGATGATGAAACTAAGATTCATCTTGCTTCTTTAAGATTGGATAGTGAAACACTCATTTGGTGGGAATCCAAGACTCAGGAGGACATGAAGAAGCATGGTAAAATTTTAATCTCTTGGAATGATTTTATTGTTGCAATTAAAAAACAATTTTATGCATTGGCATATAAGCAAAAGGCTACTATGGAATGGCAAAATTTTAGACAAGCTAAAGGACAGAATGTGCAAAGATTTACTCAAGAATTTAGGAGAAGAGATTTGGTTTTGGGAGTAGATTTGTCTTCTCAAGAAACTTTACTCAAATATATTGGAGCTTTACATAGTTATTTGAGGCATACTATACTCATGTTTAATCCTTCAAATCTAGATGAAGTTTGTGTTCAGGCTACTCATTTGGAAGCAAGAGGAAGGAACGAAACTCATGAGGGTAACAATAATCCTTTCAGTCGTGGAGACAAAGGAAAGAAGAAGTTCAAGGGCAATGGAAAAAAAAATGTTGTTGTTAAGAAAGAGGGAGAAAAATTCACATGTAAACATTGTTCAAAAGATGGCCATGATGAAGACCATTGTTGGAAACTTCATCCTGAAAGAAGACCCAAAAAGTTTGGCAACAACAACAAAGGGAAGTCAAAGACTGCTGCAACCATTCAACATTATTTAGGTTCTGATTCGGGTGATGAAATGAAAATCACAGCCATGGGTTATCAAGGTAATGGTTCTATTGCAAGTACTAGTTCTTCAAGTAACAATAATGTCAATGTAACTCAACAAGAAAAAGAGAGAATTGAACTTTTTCACATAAGGGTTGTGTTGGCGACGGAAGACACTCCTGGATTGCTTGAAGGAGCAGAGCCCGACGCCCATCAGTTTATGTCACAATTTGTTTAATAGGGTGATCGAATGAAAGTTAACTCAACACAATGTGGTTCTAACTCCAAAACTAGGCCAGGCATGCATAGGCAAGTGAGGTCTTAGATAAACTTCAGACAGTAAGGTGTAGTAAAGGTGAGTAGGGGGAAGACTTGTATAAGAGAAAATAAGAGGTCTGTTGTTAACATCAGGATCCTAACAGACTATAGGAGGAAGCATTTAAACGTAAGATCTTCTTACATTCAAATGAAGAAAACCAGAGAATACAATAATGCCACAATAAATCCTTTATCACATCATAATTTCCATAATTCGCACAAACCAGTCGACCACGAACTCTCTTAGTATAAGATGAAAACTAGATGGAGTGAGAAGACTGTCTGTCATTAAGCAAGAAATCTTACATACCAATACATAACCAGAGAACTAGAGTCTGTGCTAAAACTTTACAATCAGGAGCTGTGCTCTACCATCGATAGATTACAAAATACAAAGACTGAGTCTATATACTCAGCAAAATTCGCCTATCAGAGGCATGTTGAGTCATCCAAGGCGTGGTGTCCCTTCAGCCAAATTCGGATGGATAACTTTTGTCAGACGCCACCTTAACTGCGCATGGCTCCTGTAGGGGAGATAGCTGCAACATTAAAGGCCAACATGGCATGCGTAGACCTTCTCTGGTCAGATGAGGACCAGCCATGACCCGTTGGACAAAATCAGTGTATAGGACCGTCTCGGGAAGACTTTCTGCTGGAACCCCCATACCTTGCATTCAATAAGTGAGTTGAGGTTTCAACTACCTCTGTTCAGGTTCATTTAATTCTTTAGCGAGGACCAGGATCGAAGTCGGGCTGAACTGGTCTTGGAGGACACGGTATTCCCTTCTGTGGCAAAACCTGACGCTTTGGCACCTTTGCATAACTCTCTTCCTTTCTCAAGTGACCACGGGCTATGACCCTGCGTTTATTCTCGAAGGAACTTTCGACGTTCGCGAATATGGAGGGGCTGATCCTTGCTTATCATAGTCGTGATGAGCGAAATGCTGAGATGGTTAAATTTGGTGCCACGCGTCCTTCTCAGATCTAATGGTCTTGGACCCGCTCGGCGATGTTGTGGGCATGAGTCTTGGACATTCCCGACACCTCGCGTATCGGGAATACGACGAAGCTGCTCCTTGTGCCTCAGAGTCGCGATGGGAGAAATGCCAATATGGCTCAATTGGATGCCAGGTGTCCCCTTTGGATGGACGGTTGAGAATGCTCCGTAATACTGCGGGCCCGACTTTGGGCGCCTTCGGCTCTTTCGGGGTTCAGGGTTTCGAGATATAGGGAAACATGGGACCTTCACCCTTCGAACTCCCAAATACCAAAACACCGACACGACTAGATCTCGCACCACGCGTCCTCTGGATGGACAACTGCTATCTTTCCCTGCACACAATATGGGCGCTATCCATTGCGCTAACCTCAGCGCAACTTCGTTAATCGCGATTTCCCGCCAACCGTTGATCTTCTCCTTTGGATGAATCCGGACCATTGACACTATAATTTTTCCCGCTCGCTTGATTTTAGGCCCTAGAAGGACTTCTTCTGTGCGCTATGCTTGGGCACTCCTTGTGCAACCTGCAGACCTGGATATCCCAATGTCGAAGATAATAATTGTCGCTAACATAGGCTCCATGGGGGATAGAGTCGTCCCTGTGATGCTCTAAGAACTCATTCCGCAAATTTAGTGCCTTGTTGTTGGGCTATGGAGTCAGGTTCAAAACATCCCGCTGTTGAAAATACAGGTAAAAAAATAAAAGTAACAAAATAAAGATACATGCTCAAAGGAGCTTATTTATATACAATCCTAAACTAATAAACCATTTTACATGGGGTTAGGTGAAAGCAGACTTCCACCATAGCCAATCAAGTAACTTCCTAAAGGGAAGGTCTTTCTTTCTGTCGATGATCACCAGCAAATGGTGTAACCGTGACAGCAGAACGACTACACTCTTCAACTTCTCCTCACTGGCTGAAGTTGATATGGAATAGGGAGGCTCCAAGGCATAAAGGACATGCCACTCCATGTACTCGCTGACAGGATCATAGAATGAGTGGAAAACCCTGTGAAAAGGGTAGCAACAGGCCTGCTCTGCTCCACAGCTACTCCTATAGGGTTGAACTTCATGAGTCTGCATAGGGGAATGGGCGGGCTCCGAGCAGGAAGTCACCTATTCCACTAGTTCTTTCTGCTCCTCTTCTTGGCTCTCCCCCAGGTTTGATTCATATTCATCATAAATAGGGACCATGGGGTGGTTCTGCTTGCTGACTGGCTCTTCAGTATATTTATAGTGATCAAATGTAGGATAAGCTTGTTGCTCATCATCACTATAATATACATAAAAAAGTGGGTGTCCTTCATTGATATGATCCTCCTCCAGAACAGTGATCCTGTAAAAAAAWTTCGTTTTAGGGATAGTGGGACCTGCTGGTTTTGGTTGCTCATACATAATATTTTTCTCTTTAGTCCCAGGTAAAAATATATCGTGAGAAACCCCCTGGAGGAAAAGAGAAGAATCCTCTTCCACAACTAACCCCTCTTTTAAAAAGAGAGGGTCTTCGTCATCATGAGCAGAGCTGCTAGGAACATCTGCTTCAACCCAATATCCAGGTGATTCATCTACCATGGACCACATTTGCTCTATAAACTCACAATTTCCACAAGAGGCATGTTGATCGTTATGAATATCTAAAAGAATAGAGGCATCTGATATAATGTCAGATGCTTCCATTCTAGGGATTTCCTCCACAGTAAAAGATTCATCATGGACTTGGTCTTCAGGGCCAGTAGAGGCTTCATGAAGCGAAGAAAACTCCTCACAACAATTTTCATACAAACAATCAGCTGGAAAATAATCTTTACAAAATGAATTGAAAGTTGTATGAAAACCTGTTAAAGAGCGGATGCTTGCAGCGGGAAGAGACCGACACCATTCAAGAGCAGTTCCATTCAATAAATACCTGAAGAGATTAATCTGGACATCTTCATGCATAATATTAAGTCGATGAATAATCTCATGAAAGTCCAGTAAATGCTTAGTTGGTACCTCCCAACTCTTTGCGTGAAATTCAGGGAGGAAATTTTCCCATATGTCTCTATCAGGAAGTGCATTAGGAAAACAAACTATCTGGGAAAAGTCACAGAAAGCAAACCTTTTAGCTAAGATTTTATCCATATCGAACCAGTGGAGTCACTGATTGATCCTTGAATCATGGAGTCACCAGGTGAAATATTTACATCTTCAAATGTGTCTGGTCCTTGTTCACCATCAAAGGCCAGATCTTAACGTTGTTGTTACCCCAGGAAGCTTCTCAGGCTGAGAAAGAAGTTGCTGAAACCTTCTCGAGAAAGCTCCTTAGGGTCAGCTTTCAGGTGTGCTAACAATAGCTACAACTGAAACAGTGAAGTGGAAACAATGGAGTCGCCACAGTGGAGTCGGTAGGTGTACAGTAACAATCTTTAAGGGCTCTGATGTCTGATGCACCTTCAGAATCAGAGGCTCAATGTCGTTCTGCCTAGGGAAAATCTTCAACTTCGTCCCCAGCAACGACGCAAGAAATGTTGGCGACGGAAGTCACTCCTGGATTGCTTGCAGGAGTAGAGCCCGACACCTATTAGTTTATGTCACGGTTTGTTTAATAGGGTGATCGAATGAAATTTAACTCAACACAATGTGGTTCTAACTCCAAAACTAGGCCAGGCATGCATAGGCAAGTGAGGTCTTAGATAAACTTCAGACAGTAAGGTGTAGTAAAGGTGAGTAGGGGGAAGACTTGTATAAGAGAAAAGAAGAGGTATTTTGTTAACATCAGGTTCCTAACAGACTATAGGAGGAAGCATTTAAACATAATATCTTCTTACATTCAAATGAAGAAAACCAGAGAATACAATAATGCCACAATAAATACTTTATCACAACATAATTGCCATAATTTGCGCGAATCAGTCGACCACAAACTCTCTTAGTATAAGATGAAAACTAGATGGAGTGAGAAGACTGTCTGTCATTAAGAAAGAAATCTTACATACCAATACATAACTAGAGAACTAGAGTCTGTGCTAAAACTTTACAATCAGGAATTGTGCTCTACCATCAATAGATTACAAAATACAAAGACTGAGTCTATATACTCAACAAAATACAAAGACTGAGTCTATATACTCAACAAAATTTGCCTATCAGAGGCATGTTCAGTCATCCAAGGTGTGGTGTCCCTTCAGCCGAATTCGGACGGATAACTTTCGTCAGACGCCACCTTAACTGCGCATGGCTCCTGCAAGGGAGATAGTTGCAACATTAAAGGCCAACATGGAGTGCGCAGACTTTCTCTGGTCAGATGAGGACCAACCATGACCCATTGGACAAAATCAGTGTATAGGACCGTCTCATGCAGACTGTCTGCCAGAACCCCCATACCTTGCATTCAATAAGTGAGCTAAGGTTTCAACTACCTCTGTTCAGCTTCATTTAATTCTTTAGCGAGGACCAGGATCGAAGTCGGGCTGAACTGGTCTTGGAGGACGTGGTATTCCCTTCTGTGGAAAAACCCGATGCTTTGGCACCTTTGCATAACTCTCTTCCTTTCTCAAGTGACCGCAGGCTGTGACCCTGTGTTTATTCTCGAAGGCGCTTTCAGCGTTCACGAATATAGAGGGGCTGATCCTTGCTTATCATAGCCGCGATGAGCGAAACGCCGAGATGGTTAAATTTGGCGCCACGCGTCCTTCTCAGATCTGATTCTTGGACATTCTCGGCACCTTGCGTATCGGGAATACGACGAAGATTCTCCTTGCACCTCGGAGTCACGATGGGAGAAACGTTGAGATGGCTCAATTGGACGCCAGGTGTCCCCTTTGGATGGATGGCTGAGAATGCTCCATAATACTGTGGGCCAGACTTTAAGCACCTTCGGCGCTTTTGGGTTTCGGGGTTTCGAAATATAGGGCAACATGGAACCTTCACCTTTCAAACTCCCGAATGCCGAAACGTCGATGCGACTAGATCTCATGCCACGTGTCATATGGATGGACGGATGCTATCTTTCCCTGCACACAATATGGGCACTATCCATTGCGCTAACCTCGACGCAACTTCGTTAATCACAATTTCCTGCCAACCGTTGCTCTGCTCGTTTGGATGAATCCGGACCATTGACACTATAATTTTGCCCGCTTGCTTTATTTTAGGCCCGATAAGGACTTCTTCTGTGCGCTGCGCTTGGGCACTCCTTGTGCAACCTGCAGACCTGGATATCCCGATGCCGAAGACAAGAATTGTCGCTAACAGGTTGTTTCAAAGCATACTAGGATAGAAACTCTATTTGATACTAGATCTCAAGCAAACCTTATTTCTGAAGAAACTATTAAGAAATTAAAGTTGGAAACAATTCCACATCCTAAGCCATACCCTCTTGGTTGGATATGTGATAATGCTAAGTTAAAAGTAACAAGAAGGTGTAAACTTAGGTTTGCTATCACTACAAATTTCATTGATGAGGTAGAGCTTGATGTTATTCC